>JAYESA010000005.1:145843758-146211258 GCA_036927795.1 Iris macrosiphon | reverse complement strand
TATATATATATATATATATATATGTATATATATAGTATTAGTATACATGTATATATATTCCTAATTGGTAATTATGTTTTATTATACTATGTTTGTAATAGTTAGTTGTTAGTATATAGTTTATGGGTAGTTAGTATTATATTTGAAGTTGTGAATTACCTTGAGATACCAAGGTAAGTATGAAGGTATTTAAGGATACCCAAGGTATTGGGTTTGGGTATCAAGATTGAAGTTTAGTGTTGCGATACCAAGTTGGTTCGAAACCAAGGTATCCATTTAGCATTTGTAATTATGATTTTAAATAATTAATATTGTTGATATGTATATGTGATGCTTTATCTTTTGTTTTACGTATCCTGAGATACGGTATCCTAGCATTCTAAGATGTAACTAGTATGACCTAGATTCTTAGTGTTTGAACCCAATATCTTTGAGGTAGACTCATGCAACCTAGAAATAGGTAGTTGACCATAGTTGACCATAGTTTGACCAATTTGACTTAGAGTTGACCTAGTTTGACTTTTGACTTAGAATTGACTTGTTGACCTAGTTGTTGACTAGTTTAACTTATTTTCTTTCCGAAACCTTGTATTGATGTTATATTCCATATCTCGGTCTTCGATGCACCGTATCAGACATCTGTGAGACTATTCATTGGACTTCAGGCGAGTACATTCTCTGATAGTTTCTCATTTATGATATCTTCTATGTTCGTTGTATCTAGTGTAGATATCCTTGTTCTCTTGACACGATAGTTACATGGATTCGTATATCCGGATCTCGTCATGAGATGTTATTCCTTGGTATATGGTGTATCTTGTGCAAGCCTTGTTTCATTGATTATCTTGTACATGTACAGACACTAATTCTCGGGAAGACTAGCTATCTTCTTGGGGAATCTCGTGCCATAGCGTACCATGGTTGGATCTATTATACCAGTCGAGGGTGGGGAGTATTTTAGTGTAGATATGTGATTATACCCTCCTTGTATCAAGTCTTGCTCTTGAATAGTGTTAATCATACACCGTACGTATGATTAGCCATCCATAAATCTTGTATCATGTTCTCAAGCCGATCACATGTTAAAGCTAGTACTCACACACTTAGTCATTAGTATTCTTGTTCATTGTCATATTGTTCTTTATTATATTTATTCCAGTATTTCCTTATTGTATATCTCTTATATCTATTGTGCATCTTGTATATTCACATCTATTTACTATTACATAGTTTTTATCATTGATTAGAACTGCTGTTAGAGATGTACTCTGCTCCTTTCTCGACTGGATATATTTTTCTAGATGACACTGAGGAGTGGTACCCTACACATTATGGACCTCAGGATATTGTGGGCTTAGAGTCAGAGACCCTGGCTCAGGAAGGACTTATCCCGACTGAGACAGATGACTCGGGACTTGTAGCTTCTTAGTATTCTTGTACTGGATTTGTCTTCAGCTTATTTTTGTTAGTATTCTCTCAAACTCATTGATGTTATTATTTTAGACTCATGAGTTGTATGTGACTATTCTATTCTTTATCATATTCGTGCTCGTTTCCATCTTAGATCTGTGATTGAGTATATTGTTATTGTTGATGGTTCATTATAATGCTAGATAGATTACCCAGACAACGTTCTACCACCGATTCTGTGGCGTAGGCTGGGCGTTGTTCCCGACTTGCATCCCTACATCGGATGCGGGTCGTGACACAAGGACTATGAGGAGTAAAGAATGAACGCACATGAAACATATTCCAACCACACACAAAATCCAAATTGCAAACACGATAATTTTACATGGAAAACCAAATTAAAAGATCCAAAAATAGGGGACATTCTAAAGTCCAACCCTGAAAAGCCTGTACTAATTCGAACACGAATCACATACAATTACCCAAAATGGAGAATAAAGAATACTTGAGAACAAATACAAGGTTATAGAATACTTAAGAACAAATACAAGGTTATCGGAGAATAACAGCGCGAACCCTTTCGTTCGCCAAAGCCAACTATGCGAATCTCCTTAGGGCCGGGAGATAATTTATGGATAAAAATGCTATTAACTAGCATCTGAAATCTTTCCTACTTGTCATTACCCTGCTGCTTTTACCCCTAATAATTATTATTCTAAACTTCCAATAAATCCATTTGTAGAGTAAGGCCTTCTTCAATGGGAGCTCTTTCTTTCAAAAACTCTATAACAGTGAAAACAAATCTCCAATTGAGGTTTTTATCTAAGACTCTATCCTAGGTAAAAAATATTAAAAAATAAAGGACTCTATAAGGGGCTCTCCATGTAGATTCCTTGCTACGTGACATGGAAATGGATCCCACTTTTATAATGAAAAGTTGTTATTTTTTTGTTTTTTTTGTTTAATATCACGTAGGATATGAATAAATATAGAGATCAACCATTGGACACATACTTTCTTAAAAAGATTTGAGAATAGGATATAAACCAAAAATAAGAATAATCAATGAAAAAAGCCAAATAATAACTAACCTAAACTACACATTTATCGTTAATAATTACTATCTTGAACTTATATTTCCCCACACAAGTTGGCTTTCCCCATTAAGAATAGCTACCATGCCATTAAATTCCTGTCAACTAATAACAATCCATCAAATATTTGAAATTTTAATATTAATGAATAGTTCAAAAAGTCAGGTGGTTTTCAGCAAATAATTCACGAAGCAGACGAATTAATCTCAAAGGGATGAATTATACACCAATGAGTTCAACTAATTTTCTATTGACAAAATTTTCAAAAATTATTTAATCGATTCGTGAATTATACTGATGTTCTCCTAATTAGGATTTGGGTATTTCTTCCCAAAGAAAAAACCTGCAAATGGGGACCATATGCAATAGTGCTCGAGGCAAGTACAACATCTAGAATGTATACTACTATTACTATATAATAGAAAAAGTTGAGGCTTAATCGTAATTTTTTTTCCAAAAATACTCTTACTTATATTTACTAATTAAAATTGTAAATTAATTTAACATTGATAGTAAGATAATTATGTATTAAAAAAATTAAGGACGCAAATAGTATAAAATACATGTAATGTACATATAAATATATTAGTCTATTCTTATGCAAAGAAAAAAATTCCAAAAAAGTGCTTCGTTAAATAGTTTTTAAATATCCATTGTGAATTTAACATTCATTAACGAAATATTTTAAATCTTTGAATGTTTAAAAGACTTTTCATCTACCTGATGACTTTGTACTCGACAATATACAATTGACCTCAACAACTAAGTCACTAACCATAAAATCCGACAAGTTAGTAACCCTCCACCTAAAACTAGAGCCTCCATATGGACCTACCCAATAGATATATTCTCTGAAATAGGTAGAGTTTAAGTTCACACACACACACACAAATAAATGAATATATATATATATATATATATATGTATATATATATATATATATATATATATATATATATATGGTAAACTAGATATGAGCCATAGTGCTCATTTTCCTAAATGAGCCATGCACATGTGGACTAATAGAAATTGATTCATATATCTCATGTGCACTCATGTGCACTAGTACACTCTATTCTTATTGATCCACATGTGCATGGCTCATTTTGAAAAATGAGCACTATGGCTCATATTTCGTTTATCCATATATATATATATATATATATATATATATATATATATATATATATATAGAGAGAGAGAGAGAGAGAGAGTTAAATTAATGTATGTAAATTATAGTTCTCTCTCTTAACTATAATAGGTTAGTTCGTTCAGATAGTTATCTTTCTTAACTACAATAGGTTAGTTGGTTCGGATTTTTGACTGATTCTTTTGTTACCAGTTTTTATTGTTGTAACAAATTTATTCTCTTTTGTAATCCTATTTATATCCTAAAAACAATGCAAAGGTATGCCATTATTTATTCTTTCCTACGTTTCATTATGATATCAGAGCTATAGTCAATCCTAAACTTATCTCACAACTCTTTCGCCAATTCTACCCGACAACAACACCATGGCCACTTATACTCATAGTATCACCATTCCCAACCCAGGAAATCCAATCCAAACTCTTCAACTCATAAATATCTCCCATCAGTCCATCATCAAATTGACCTCCACAAATTATCTTGCATGGAAACTCCAGATTGAGGCCATTCTCATCGGCTATGACCTCTACAAATATATTGACAACACTCATCCATGTCCTCCTCGGACAATCACCACCAACAACGTTGAGGATCCAAACCCGGTTTTCCTTCCATGGATTCGACATGATAAATTATTGTTTGGCGCACTTGTCGGTTCCATCTCTTCCTCTCTCGTTCCGCTCATACAACAATCGGCCACCGCCCGCGAAGCATGGCAAACTCTTGCCAACACCTATGCTTGCCCGACTCGTGGTTACATAAAGCAAATCAAGGACCATATCAAGAAATCCACTAAAGGCTCTCAGTCCATATCGGTCTACATGCAGTACATCAAGTGCTAAATTGGTCAACTTGCTGCACTCGGCAAACCGATAGACCATGAAGACATCATTGAGAAGATCTTAGAGGTTCTCGATGATGACTATCACCACATTGCAGATATAGTGGAAGGTAGGGACACCCCAATCTCATTTGATGAGCTTCATGAGAAACTCATCAACAAGGAACTGACCCTTCAGCAGTCGCAATCTGCTTCCTTCCCATATCCTTCTACGGCAAATGTTGCTTTGATAAGGTTATGTAGTTCACATCACTCCTCATCAAACCAGACGCAACCTCCACACTCTTCTCCTAGGCAACAACCATCTCAGACTCTGCAAGCCGTGACTCGCCAACAGAGGCCTTATCTCGGCAGGTGTCAAGGATGTTGCCAACAGGGCCACACTGTTGCTCAGTGTCCCCTCTTTCAGCTAGTACCCACCCCCTCGCAAGGTGCTTCTCGGTACTCGTCCACTTGATCTCAGTGGAACCCAAAGGCGCATGTTGCCACAACATCAGGTGTTGAAACCCCGGCCTCGCTACTCGATAGTGGTGCCTCTCATCATGTCACGACTGACCTCAACGACCTTTCGCTGTATGCTACATACGACGTGTCTGACAATATCAAAATCGGTGATGGTACTGGGTTACACATTTCCAAAACTGGTTCTACTTCTATTAAAACTCCCTCTCATACTTTTCAATTACATGATGTTTTATTTGTTCCTGCCATGAAAAGAAATTTTATTTGTTCCTGCCATAAAAAGAAACATGATCTCCATATCTCAATTTTGCAAAACCAATAACACTTCGATTGAATTCTTACCGTCTTCTTTTCGTTTGAAGGATCTATTAACAGGGACAACGTTGCTGGAAGGACAACCTAAAGGTGGTGTGTATGAATTGCCGGTTTCACACCTTGCTTCTCATCCTTCGGTCTTCACCAGTACCAAAGTGTCATCATGTGCCTGGCATCATCGTCTTGGTCACCCATCCGCGTCAATCCAACGTCATATCATCTCTAAGTTTGGTTTACCTTTAGATTTCTCTAGTTCCAAGCATTTCCACTGTCAAGACTGTTTTTATAATAGAAGTCATAATTTACCTTTCTCACAATCAACTATTGTGTTTACTTCTTCTCTCCAAATTATTTATTCTGATGTTTGAACCTCGCCTATTTATTTTGTTGATGGTTACAAATACTATGTCATTTTTGTGGATCACTTCATGAACTACATATGGCTTTACCCCCTCAAACGTAAATCTCATGTTGCCACTATTTTTTCTCGTTTTAAAGCTCTTATTGAAAACTTCTTCAAAAAGAAAATTGTCACGTTTTACTCTGACAATGGGGGAGAATACATGGGTCTCGCCAAATCCACTATCCTTGCCATATACTTATCCACACATGGCATCTCACACCTCACCTTGCCACCTTACACTCCAGAACATAATGGTTTCTCGGAACGTCGACATCGTCATATTGTTGAAACTAGTCTTTCTCGTCTCTCTAAAGCATCCTTACCACTAACCTTCTGGTCATATGCCTTCTCCACTGCTGTCTATCTCATAAATCGCCTTCCAATACCCACTCTCTATATGACCTCTCCCTATCATAAACTCTTTGAGTCGCCATCCAACTATTCCAAGCTTCGACCCTTTGGATGTTTGTGCTATCCTTGGATTCGTCCATACTCTCCACACAAACTCGCCAGTCACTCCACACCATGTGTCTTTCTTAGTTATTCTCTCACTCTAAGTGCTTATCTATGTTTTGATCCAAGTACTCAAAAGATCTTCATCTCACGTCATGTTCGATTTGTTGAGTATGAGTTTTCTATGTCTAAGGTTGATACGTATCTTGCTCGTCCTGATGATTTGACATGCGACACATGGCTCCCTCAACATGCCATTCTCCTGATTTCATACACATCATCCAAAGTTTGTTCCAGCGGCTCTTTACCAGCTGACTCCACCACACAAATGGATATAGAAGATCAACAAGACCTGCCTCTAGCCCTCTCCCTCCCTTCCCTTTCCAAACCCACCTCAAACTTTACTTCCTTCCCAAAACACCTTACCAACCCTACTACCCACTCCAATACCTGAACCTGCTCCTAGCACAATCCCACCTGCCCCTTTGGCTCTACCCCTACCTACTCTTAACCAAGTCTCAGAAATCCCATCACTCATACCCTTCGTTCGCACCTCGCATGTTGTCACCCGTTCCAGAAATAACTTACATAAACCAATCAATAAACTAAGCCTCTCGACCCAACTTACATCAGAAATTGAACCCACATGTGTAACTCAGGCCATCAAAGATGACAGATGGAGACATGCAATGTCCGAGGAATTTGATGCCTTGGTTCAAAATGGTACTTGGGAACTGGTACGAACTGGTACCTCCCAATGGTGTGCAAAATATTATGGGGGTGCAACTGGATTTTTCGACTAAAATGTTTACCTGATGGCTCTATTGATATGTACAAGGCTCGCTTAGTAGCAAAGGGGTTTCACCAATGACCCGGAGTAGACTACCATGAGGCGTTTAGCCCGGTTGTAAAGCCGGCAATAGTTTGTCTTGTACTCTTCCTTGCTGTCAGTCGAGGTTGGGATCTTCGCTAGCTCGATGTGAACAATGCCTTTCTCCAAGGCACACTAACTGAAGATAGCAATTCATGCACATAGTAAGTTATACGTTCAGTGCTAGGCGCATAGCGATCTGCCGCATGTACTCTTAGGCGTATGGTGAAATTTGACGCATAGTGAGATCAGGCGCATGGCATAGTCGGTCGCTGTGCCCTGAATAATTATTGAGAAAATTCATCCCATTTTGGCGAGAGGGAGGCAGTAAATCACCGCCATTTTTAAAAGAGTCCTAGTCGTACTAATCCTTCAAGATGTTCTTCTCCCCTCCCTGTGGGAGGTAGTTCAATACGCGAAAGTAGGTAGATAATCCGCGCCTAACCCCTGTAACACCCCGTTCCGCTCAAGCGGACTGCCGTTTCAAACGGCAAAAGTGCAACTGTCCCGACCTGCTTTGCTCAGGCGAGAATACTCGCTTGAGGCAAAGAATATCCAGACTTGTCCCTACAGGAATTCAGCTTAGGCTTTCAGAGGCTCGCTTGACGTATCGCTCTACCGAGGCGAATCATCGCTAAGGTGGGTGGCTACGGTGAACCTGTCTTTACTTAGCCAGCACACATAAAAATGTGGAATGATACATGCTAGTCGCTAGGTGAATCACCCCTGCATGCTAATAAGAATACAATGCACCTAGCTAAGGGAATAATTGCAACTTGTATTGCTTATGCTAGAACATGGAAATAAAATATTGCTTATATATGTTCAGACCCTCGCATGCTAAGTTCCCTTACGGTTTCATTACTCGGCTTACCTTCAGGTCCGAGCCAAACATGTTTACCTATGTTCCTTAGAAACGCATGCTTGCCTGCTTACGAATCTCTAACGATATTGTATTGTGCATGCATTCTTGTTAGCCATGAGACTATCAAATAGTCCTTCTGTGCAATTGAACCTGCAAGTATCCGGGACCGTTAGGTCACCCAAGGCAATACCCCGAACCAGGGGAATGCATCAAGCAAGAATGAATATTGAACATGAATCGCACTTGAATGATAATCATGCCAAGTATGCATCTGAACGAGGATCGTGTCATGTACAGATTGAACCCAGCTCGTGGAGCAATATGCTCGTTCAGAATAAGTTTAAGTTTCATGATTATCATGTCAAGCTATGGAAAAAGGATAGACCCTGACCTGCATTGTCGCGGACAACTTGTGCACAAGGTATGTTATGTTGAGTTCCGCGGACGGTCACCGGGGCACTGGGACCGATCCGATCCGGACGGGACGTATGAGCAGTCGTATGTTATGGGGCAAGGTGTTATGCAGCGAGGCTCGCCACCTACGTTGCATATCATTCTGTGTCTTGAGATTGTGAACCGTCCATAATGGCTATGCCAGCGACTTATGTCATATAGATAAGTCATCCTCGCTTAGCGGTAATCCGCATGCGAGTCATTGCATTTCATCAAAAGAACAACTGAACACTTGAACGATCTGGATACAACAATACTCGTGTTTGCATATGCTATTGCTCTTGAATGTTTATACTTGCCCGTGCTTGAATTAACAATGTTTGCCTTGGACAGGGAAGGCCAATGGTAAGTTGGTAAGTCTCTCCGTATTTTCTCTCATGTCGCACGGCGCACTGCCACACGAGTTAGGCTATTCAATCTTTGCATGAAACTGATCCTAAGGCAACTAGAAAGACAACTTAATAGTTGGTGCACGGAACCTTTACTACGTGTTTGGATTTGTCGAGCGGGCGAGTAGCCTCCCCACCAGTGCGTTCAATGTACTGATAACCCACCAGATCGTTTGCAGGGTACGGGAGAACCTCGTTCGGTGCGGATGCTTCCTTCGTGTGTGCTAAGGCGTGGAGATCACTCCGAAGCAGCGGTGCGTCCGGAACTGAAGCACATATACAAGACATAATGTTGGAACTTGCCTGAACATCGCTTGTACAATCATTTCACAATTATAGCCACTTGGCACGCTTTTACTGTTTTAGAGAGAGAGGCTTGAGCGACTTGTAATCTCGGCTATACGCCGCTTGTAACACTTGTTTATATCAATAAAAGAGCTTGCTTTACTTCAACTTGTGTTATTCAATGCTTCCGCTATATTGTCGACTCAGTGAACTTGTTACCGATCGCCTATGCGTTCATGACTCCGCTGCACTAGGACAATCTGTACGACTCTGTGGCTTAGAACTCTTACCGCCAGCCAACGAACCACGGCCTTGTACGGGCGTGGCTCACGCTCGTGCGGCATCACGCCCGGATGGGTCAAAGCGATCGTTTCACGGGAGCGCTGGCGCGGTGATTCTCGCCTAGCGGGAACGACCGATTTTGCCTGTGGGAGATCGGGGCGTGACATAGTGGTATCAGAGCCTGGCTTCTATGCCTTTGGACTTTATTTCGATTATCTCAGTTTCAAAAGCTCGTTCGTGGGTTATGTGCACGCTCTCTCTCAATGCCTCGATGGGATGTTCCAACAATAAGGCTAAATACTTTCAAAATACGTTTTGAATGATATAATTGCTTGTATGTTATTGTGCTACGAGTGGCCTTTGTGCCAACATGAGTGAGACCCTTGAGATTATCGCAGTAGCTTGTCCGATTTCACTAACTCTAAGTTTGGTGGAATGCATATGTTTGAGGGACGTCTTGAACTTGTGCACGATCCAAGACTTAAGAAAAGGTGAAACTCGAGTGCTAAGACTTCGCTATCGCCGAGCTAGTGAAATGCACGTGCTCGAGGGGCACTTCGAGTATGTGTACGATCCAGACTCGCGATATGCTGATATCGATGCTAGTGCAAGTGAATATCCAAATAAGCAAGTACAACGACTTGTGTAGGTTTGCCTCAGCCTTGTATCGTTAAATCAAAATTGATTGAAACGTACTGCTTGTCCTCAGTAAGTCTCGAGGACGAGACTTTTTCTGAGCTGGGTAGGATGTAACACCCCGTTCTGCTCAAGCGGACTGCCGTTTCAAACGTCAAAAGTGCAACTGTCCCGACCTGCTTTACTCAGGCGAGAATACTCGCTTGGGGCAAAGGATATCCAGACTTGTCCCTACAGGAATTCAGCTTAGCCTTTCAGAGGCTCGCTTGACGTATCGCTCTACCGAGGCGAATCATCGCTAAGGTGGATGGCTACGGTGAACCTGTCTTTGCTTAGCCAGCACACATAAAAATATGGAATGATACATGCTAGTCGCTAGGTGAATCACCCCTGCATGCTAATAAGAATATAACGCATCTAGCTAAGGGAATAATCCCAACTTGTATTGCTTATGCTAGAACATGGAAATGAAATATTGCTTATATATGTTCAGACCCTCGCATGCTAAGTTCCCTTACGGTTTCATTACTCGGCTTACCTTCGGGTCCGAGCCAAACATGTTTACCTATGTTCCTTAGAAACGCATGCTTGCCTGCTTACGAATCTCTAACGATATTGTATTGTGCATGCATTCTTGTTAGCCAGGAGACTATCAAATAGTCCTTCTGTGCAATTGAACCTGCAAGTATCCGGGACCGTTAGGTCACCCAAGGCAATACCCCGAACCAGGGGAATGCATCAAGCAAGAATGAATATTGAACATGAATCGCACTTGAATGATAATCATGCCAAGTATGCATCTGAACGAGGATCGTGTCATGTACAGATTGAATCCCAGCTCGTGGAGCAATATGCTCGTTCAGAATAAGTTTAAGTTTCATGATTATCATGTCAAGCTATGGAAAAAGGATAGACCCTGACCTGCATTGTCGCGGACAACTTGTGCACAAGGTATGTTATGTTGAGTTCCGCGGACGGTCACCGGGGCACTGGGACCGATCCGATCCGGACGGGACGTATGAGCAGTCGTATGTTATGGGGCAAGGTGTTATACAGCGAGGCTCGCCACCTACGTTGCATATCATTCTGTGTCTTGAGACTGTGAATCGTCCATAATGGCTATGCCAGCGACTTATGTCATATAGATAAGTCATCCTAGCTTAGCGGCAATCCGTATGCGAGTCATTGTATTTCATCAAAAGAACAACTGAACACCTGAATGATCTGGATACAACAATACTCGTGTTTGCATATGCTATTGCTCTTGAATGCTTATACTTGCCCGTGCTTGAATTAACAATGTTTGCCTTGGACAGGGAAGGCCAATGGTAAGTTGGTAAGTCTCGCCGTGTTTTCTCTTATGTCGCACGGCACACTGCCACACGAGTTAGGCTATTCAATCTTTATATGAAACTGATCCTAAGGCAACTAGAAAGACAACTTAATAGTTGGTGCACGGAACCTTTACTACGTGTTTGGATTTGTCGAGCGGGCGAGTAGCCTCCCCACCAGTGCATTCAATGTACTGATAACCCACCAGATCGTTTGCAAGGTGCGGGAGAACCTCGTTCGGTGCAGATACTTCCTTCGTGCGTGCTAAGGCGTGAAGATCACTCTGAAGCAGCGGTGCATCCGGAACTGAAGCACATATACAAGACATAATGTTTGAACTTGCCTGAACATCTCCTGTACAATTATTCCACAATTGTAGCCACTTGGCACGCTTTTACTGTTTTAGAGAGAGAGGCTTGAGCGACTTATAATCTCGGCTATACGTCGCTTGTAACACTTGTTTATATCAATAAAAGAGCTTGCTTTACTTCAACTTGTGTTATTCAATGCTTCCGCTCTAAGTACTTGTCACTCACCGACTTTATTCCAGCATATCGGTGATCGATACCTCCTCCCATAAAGTGCCTCATATGGTGCCATTTGAATACTTCAAAGATAACTATTGTTATATACAAATATTTTACTAATGACAAGTGTGCATCCCAACTTGTCTTCAGATCAATCGTACAAAGATGTAACATATATTCAAGGATCTGGTTCACCATTTTCGTCTGACCATTAGTTTGAGGACTATATGCATAACTAAACTTTAACTTTGTTCCCTTTATGGATTGTAAATTATTCCATAAATGCTATAATAATTGTCCGTATTGGTCTGAAACTATTGAAGCTGAAACTCTATACAGTCGAACAATCTCATCAATATAAATTTGAGCTAACCGATCAACGCTCTATGTAACTTTGATTGCGATAAAATGAGTTGACTTGGTCAATCGATCAACAATGACCCAAATAACATTATTTTCTTGCTGCATCTTCGACAAGCCCACAATAAAATATATCACAATGTTATCCCACTTCTGCTTTGGAATATCGAGGTTCTACATCTCCCCGTCCAACCTTTGGTGCTCTGCTTTTACTCTTTGACAGGTTATTATGTCATAAAAATGGCCACATCCTTCTTCATACCGTGCCACCAAAAGGTTGTGCAAAGTCCTTATATATCTTCGTGCTCCCTGAATGTAAAGAATACTTCACATAATGTGCTTCCATCAATATTTCTTTCCTAAGCTCCTCATTCTTGGGAACGCAATCTCCCTTCCACATGCAACGTTCCATTCTCATCTTTCGCAAAATCGGTTGCCTTTTCTGTTGAAATTAGCTCACGTGTCTTTTGTAGGAATAGTTCATCATTATGCACAGTCTTTATCTTTTCTCGCAAGCTCGGCTGAAGTTGTAGTTGAGTTAGTTGTGCCCCTTGGGTTCGAACTCAGATTCGATATCCATCTCCTCTAAATCTTGAAGTACTCTACTTGTTATAGACAATGCTTCCACAAACTTTCGGCTCAAAGCATTCGCTACACCATTCTGCTTGTATGGCGTATATGTGATCGATAAATCATAATATTTAATATGTTCCAAGCAACGTCTTTGTCGTAAGTTCAATTCCTTTTGGGTGAATATACACTTTTAGCTTTTGTGATCTGTGAAGATTTTGCAAGATACACCATAGAGGTAGTGTCATCACAATTTTAATACGAATACAATTGTCGCCAATTTTAAATCATGCGTAGGGCAGTTCTTATCATCTGCTTCAACTGTCTTGAGGCAAAAGATATCACTTTTCTTCTTTCATGAGCACACACCCTAAACCAAATCCTAACACATTACTATATATCTGAAATCCATTTGCCCTTTCTGGAAGTGCAAGTTTTGGAGCTAAAATGACCAGCTATTTTAACTCATAGAAGCTAGTTTCACAGTCGTCAATCCATTTGAATACGACTCTCTTTTTGGTGAGACGAGTCAGAGGCAATGCCAACTTAGAGAAGTCTTTCATAAATCTTCGATAGTAGTCCGCCAAATCAAGAAAGCTTCAAATTTCATTAGCAGGCATAGACAACTTCCAATCTACCACCGCTTTAATCTTTTTCAATTCAATAGCGACACCCTCTGTCAAGATAACATGTCCAAGAAACGACACGCTACTCATCCAGATTTCACACTTATTCAAGTTTGTAAACAACTAGTGCTCATGCAAGGTCTGTAGCACAATCTGTTGGTGTTTTGTTTGCTCTTCCATGTTCCTTGATATATTTATTCTCCTTGTGGATTGATGAGATAATATATTTGTAGTGAATTATAGATAAATTGCCCCTACTCAGACATTGTACGTATTCGAGTTGGATTAGAGTCCACTTGATACGTAGTTCGCCATTGTCACTTACTGTAGTCCTACGCAATTTGGGACTAGGATGTGAAACGTTTGGTGATGAGTCGACGTAACAGACAATAATGTGTCAGATACAATGAAGCACAAATATCGAAACAAAACATATGACTACATATGTTGAAAGAAATATCACCACAAGTTTCAGATGATATAAAAAAAAAGTCCATAAGTCCAGTTTTGGCCGAAGTATAAAAATTGTCGATTCAGAGTCAACCAGGTCCACAAGCTGGCCTATCAGGACACGAAAAACGAGATAAGTTAGAAGTTACCCAAATTAAAAAATAATAATATATCAAAAATACTAAAATGATGCCACGAACTTATCTGTAATCTCATATTTGTAATCCGAGCTCTCGAATGCAACAAACAAGCTCCACGGGTGATACTTCGAAAAACTTTCACAAAACTTGACAAAAATACCCCCACATGGGTATTTCGACGATACAGATCAACGACGCTAGTCTCCTCATTATTTTAGGTCCGTATAAATAATTGCAACCATGTGTCGACATAATCGATATAAAAAATCTATGCGGATACGGGATGATATCTCTGCGATCGCCCGCCCAAATCAAAATACATCAACTCGCACGCGTGGAGATTATGATTATGCAAATTTTGAAACTACCGTGGCATGTCAAAACTTGCTGGAATGGCGGGACATAACGGGAGGGGGGTGCATTATTTTGATTTTTTTTGAAACGATGCTTCTATCCGGAGTTGGGGCTTCTTTGTTGAGGGGCGACGACGTTGGGGCATACGTGAGTTATCGTTAGGACAAGGTGCAATTGGGGGCAGTTATGGGCGATGACTTAGGCGAGCACGGGCGGCAAGGAGGCCTGTAAACTCCCTCGACCAGATTCCAGTAATTTAGGATTAGTTTTGACTAATTAGAATTATGGCAACTTTTTAAAATTTTATTTATTATATATTCTATTGATTGTGCACCTGTTTATTACACAATTAATTAGGGCATCACACTAGCTGTTAAACCCTAAACAAATTTCACATTCCTGCTCTAGACTTGTTAGACTACTTTTTCTGTATTTTGTGCAACTTCCAGAAACCTTGTTTGGTGCTTCGTTTTAGTCGCAAAAATATCGTTACAGACGTACGTATTTATTCCCTATTTAAAATTCTGCTCTTTACCCATCCCTGTACCCTAGGAATTTGAGGACCAATAGGCACCTGTTTTGCCCAACCAAAAATACGATAAAATTCTACTATAATT
Source organism: Iris macrosiphon (assembly GCA_036927795.1). NCBI lineage: Eukaryota > Viridiplantae > Streptophyta > Magnoliopsida > Asparagales > Iridaceae > Iris > Iris macrosiphon. The sequence continues at coordinate 146,196,373 of JAYESA010000005.1, read as the reverse complement.
GTATTACAATTATCGTATTGACACCGTAGAAAAATTATGACCCTAACTGCCTCTAAATAATTAGTGAACACCGTGCGCAGTTGTCACGACCCGCACCCGGAAGTTCGGGCACGAGTGCGTGGGTACGTCCAGCCTACGCCGCAGAGTCGGCGGTAGTACGCTGTCTAGGTCAATCCATCTAACTAGTCTAACTCATTCACAATTTAACATAGGCAAGATAATAATGAGAATAGAAACTTAAATTTTGCAACTGAAATGAATGTGACAACAAATTCAAATGTTTAATACAGGAATTTCAAATAAAATCGGGGACAAACCCGATAAATAAGATAAGAAATAGAAATAAAAGATAGCTGCTACTAGCTACTCAGCAGCAGGGGTCTCCTGTGTGGGTTCTGGCTCCTCATAGGTATCATCAGTACCCTCATAAGGACCATAATAGGTAGGGGCAAGATCCTCATCATCGCCTAAAGCAACAGATCCAGTCAGGAAAGGAGCAAAGTACACAATGCACAACAATGTTAAACTAAATATTTATGACAATTAAACATTGAATATCATGTTAAGGAAACTGCATAAAAGAATGTTAATATTTCAGAGTCAAAACTATAAACCGGAATATGAGAAAACAGAAGTAAATGAGCAGAGTGAAACTATCACAGTCAGCAAGAAAGATAACATGACTAGAACTATCTGTATGAAACTTGTGTTTTGTTTTTAGAATACTTAGTTGGCATGCAGGGGTTTATAAGGCTAATCCGGCCGTCATGAACGGCTATTAGTCACGAATAATCGAGATCCGGCTGAAGGACAGTCGTGTACCAACAGCTATTATTCACGGCAAGGGGAAGGGTAAACTACATGCCTTTCAGTATTCTCCCACCCGACATGAAAAACAAGACATGAATTCCAAATATTCAAGACATGAAAATCCAGCATTTCTAACACTAGGTGTAATCATCAAGGGTACTAGTAAAGCAGGGAATTAATTTTCACAATATATAGATTTAATTGAAGTGCAGGTACTTGCCTGTTGTTTGGATCTGTTTAATTTGGTTCTTGGGAGAAATTTCCACAGATGAGTCCAAAAGCTGAAATAGACATTACCATCATGCTCAGAAGATGTCAAATAGCTAGAAACGCCTGTCCTTGGGTCCAATTTGGAGACAAGGGCAAAAACGGTAATTTCGGGTCAGAACGGGGTCCGCCGGTGGGCCCGCTTTGCACCGAAAAATGTGTCCAGGTCAACGGTCTCCAAATTCACCAAACTTAGTGTCAACAGGTCAGGAACGCTGATACGAACCCAACGGAACTTCCAGATTTTAATTCCGATGAGCCGAACACAAAATCGCCCGTCGAGCGGGGCCTGTGGGGCCCGCGACACGCGATTTCGTCAACGTTCTCAGAATCGAACCAAACTTGACCCACAGGACCAGCGTATCGCTACGAGTCCGATGGCGCAAGTTTCGTCTCGATCTGACGAGTGTACAAGAAGTTAGGGTGAATTACAGAAATTGCGGATACGGGGCGATGTCCGCGGATACGCGTTGATTCCGGTGTGCACGCACACCCGAATCAGCTTCCGCGAAGTCTCACACGTCCGTATCGACGCTGCGCACGTGTCTGTGAAGACCGCGTGCGACCAAGTCGTCCCGTTTGGCGGGACGTACTCGGTTCCGGGGTGAAACAGGGTCTGGTTTTTCCTGTTTTTGGATCGCGGTGTGCGATCACCACAGGACGCGATGTCCCGAACAGTTTGTCCGGACACCGAGAGGGTCATACAGGCTTCACAACGCAATTTGCGGAATTGAAAACGGAGCTACGAGGCGAAAGTTACACATACCTGAAGGGGACCCGAAAACAGGGTCGAAATCGTGTCCGTGTCGTGTCGGACATGACACGAAGAAAAGGGGATTTAGGGTTAGGGTTTCGGGACAGCGGCGGCCGGCCGGAGGCCTGGGCGGCGCTGGCTGGCCGGTGGTGGTCGGGGAGGGTTCGCCTGGGAGAGGCGGATCCGTCGACGGGCGGGGCGGCGCCGGAGGCCGACGGGAGGCGGCTCCAAGGCTGCTGCTGCTGCTGTTCTGCTCGTCGGGGCCGGTGTGCGGCGGAGCTCGAGGAGAGGGGGAGGAGGAGGAGACGGTTAGGGCCGGAGGGAGAAGTCTGGGGGGGGGTTTATGTAGGCTGAGAGCGTGGAGGGGAGGCCGAGAGGGGCGGCGACCAGCGCGGGGTCAGGCGCAGCGGGCGGAGGTCGTGGGGTGATGGCCGGGCGCGGCGGACGCGCCGTTGGACGCGGGGGAGGGGAGAGGGTCAGGCGGTTCGGGTCGGGTCGGGCGGCGGGTGGACCCGACCCGACCCGCTAGGCGGATCGTGGGCTGGGTGACGGGCCGGGCTGGGCTGAAATGTTTTGGGCCGGAAAATAATGAAAAATATAATAATAATAATAAATAATTAATTAATTAATTTATAAAATGGTTTTTAGGCATTTAAAAATAGTTCTGGGGCCCAGAAAAATCCAGAAAAATTATCCTAAGTCCAATTTTTCATTTTACACCCAAAAATATTATTTTCATAATATTTTAATATTATTTATTGCTAATTAAAAATCATTTATTAATTGAAAAGCTTGATTTTAATTACAGAAAATTCCCAGAAAATTCCAGAAAATTGGAAAAAAATCCAAGATTTAATATTTGAGAAATTAGGGGGTTTACAACCTACCCAACTTACAAAAATTTCGTCCTCGAAATTTAAGAATAACAAGGCACGAAAGAAAAGGCCGAAAAATAAAATACAATATACCTCAGGGTTCAAAAAGATAGGGGTATCGATCTCTAATCTCGTCTTCTCGCTCCCAGGTGGATTCGCCGGGGGAATGGTGCTTCCAAGCTACGCGAACCAGTGAGATAACCTGGTTCCGTAGGACTTTTTCCGAGCGATCCAGTATCTCCACGGGTTGCTCCTGGTAAGTCAAACTTGGGCCTACTTCGAGCTCTGAGTGATCCAAAATGTGGCTGGGGTCTGACACATACTTTCTCAGCTGCGACACGTGGAAGACGTTATGGACTCCTTCCAGAGAGGGTGGCAATGCCAGACGGTATGCCACTTCTCCGATTTTCTCCTGTATGCCAAAAGGTCCGATGAATCTTGGGCTGAGTTTTCCACTCCTTCCGAACCTAATGGTGCCACGTGTCGGGGAAATCTTTAAGAATACCAGTTCTCCAACCTCAAATTCCAAGGGCCTTCGGTGGCTATTTGCCCAATGTCGTTGCCTGTCTTGAGCCACTCGAAGTCTGTCCCTTATTTGCTTTACCTTCTCAGCTGAATCGATCACCATCTCTGGTCCCAGTAGGGCTCTTTCTCCAATGTCGTCCCATGATAGCGGGGTACGACATCTTCGGCCATACAGGGCTTCAAATGGAGTCATCTCGATACTGGCTTGGTAGCTGTTATTATAAGAGAACTCCACCAGATGTAAATAGTCTTCCCAGGATCCTCCAAAATCCAGAACACATGTACGGAGCATATCTTCAAGTGTCTGGATGGTACGTTCCGATTGTCCATCGGTTTGGGGATGATAAGCTGTGCTGAATTTGAGTTGAGTCCCCAAGCTGGCTTGTAAGCTCTTCCAGAAGTGAGAGGTGAATCTTGAATCTCTGTCGGAGACAATACTTACTGGAACTCCATGCAGCCTAACAATATGTCTGATATATAACTCTGCCAGCTTCTCTGTAGATAGCCCTACTTTGAAAGGTAGAAAATGTGCAGACTTGGTCAGTCTATCTACTATCACCCAGATTGCATCCTTTCCACTAGGTGTCCTTGGAAGTCCGAAAACAAAATCTATTGTGATATGTTCCCACTTCCACTCCGGAATGGGTAGTGGTTGAAGCAACCCTCCAGGTCGTTGTCTTTCAGCCTTAACTTGCTGGCACACTAAACAACGAGATACGAACCTGGCTACTTCTCTTTTCATGCCATGCCACCAAACATGCGTCCTCAGGTCCTTGTACATCTTGTTGGCTCCTGGATGTATAGAGTACTGCGATCTGTGCGCCTCTTGCATAACTTCTTCTCTTATGTCTCCTTGAGGTACACATAATCTGTCGCCATGCCTCAGTGATCCATCTTCATGAATCCTGAACTCTTCTACTAATCCAGCTTGCACTTGACCTCGAAGGCTTCGCAGGCCTTCGTCTTGAAACTGAGTCTCCTTGATCTTGTCTATTAAGGTAGACTGAATCTGCAAGTTCATCATTTGGCCCTCTTTTCCTGGGATAATTACTTCAATACCTAGACTTTCCAAGTCCTCCAGCAGGTGTCTGTCCATAGTCAAGTACATCGCCATAGGATACCTGCTTAGAGCATCAGCAACTACATTTGCCTTCCCAGGGTGATATTGAAGAGTGATATCAAAGTCTTTCATTAGTTCCAGCCACCTTCTTTGCCTCATGTTTAGCTCTTTCTGAGTGAAAATATATTTTAGACTTTTATGGTCTGTAAATATTTCCACCCTTTCTCCATAAAGGTAATGCTTCCAAAGTTTAAGAGCAAAAATGACAGCTGCCAATTCTAAATCATGGGTTGGATAATTCTTTTCATGTGGTCGAAGCTGTCTAGAGGCATATGCTATTACTTTCTTATTCTGCTCCAATACACAACCTAGACCTTTTCCAGAAGCATCACTATAAATAGCGAAACCTCCGGTTCCAGAAGGTAAGGTCAGAATAGGGGCAGAAGTCAGCCTTTTCTTCAATTCCTCAAAAGCATGCTGGCATTCATCAGTCTAGGTGAACTCTTCATCCTTCCTTGTTAACTTTGTCATGGGTTCAGCAATCCTAGCAAAGTCCTTTACAAACTTCCTATAGTAGCCAGCTAGTCCCAGGAAGCTTCTAATCTCTGCTACCGAGTCTGGGGTGGGCCAGGATTCTACTGCCGCTATTTTCTTAGGATCTACTGCTATCCCATCTCCAGTCACAACATGTCCCAAGAATTCTACTTTGTCTAGGAAGAAAGCACATTTAGACAATTTTCCATAAAGCTTTTCCTTCCTCAAAGTCTCCAATGCTAGCCTCAAATGTTCTTCATGTTCTTCGGGGGTCTTGGAGTAGATCAAAATATCGTCAATAAAGACCACTACAAATTTGTCTAGGTATGGCTGGAAAACTCTGTTCATTAAGTTCATAAAAACTGCTGGAGCATTCGTCAACCCGAACGGCATCACTAAGAATTCGTAATGTCCGTTCCGGGTATTGAAAGCAGTTTTAGGAATGTCTTCCTTTCTCACCCTTACTTGGTGGTAACCAGACCTCAAATCAATCTTTGAAAAGACCCGAGCTCCACTCAACTGATCAAATAAGTCATCTATCCTGGGCAGGGGATACTTATTCTTAATTGTTAAGGCATTTAAGGCCCTATAGTCAATACACATTCTGGATGTTCCGTCCTTCTTGGGCACAAAAAGTATTGGGGCTCCCCAGGGTGAGACACTAGACCTAATGAACCCTTTGTCTTCTAGCTCTTTGATTTGTTCATTAAGTTCTATTATCTCATTCTTGTTGATTCTGTAGGGATTCTGAGATACTGGTGCTGCTCCTGGCACTAAGTCAATGGAGAATTCAACTTCTCGGTCTGGGGGTAAGCCTGGGAGATCCTCAGGGAAGACATCTAGGTATTCAGAGATAATAGGTGGCAACTCTTCTGTTACTAGGGCTCCACAAATTTTGTTATTATCCATTTCTCTAGAACCCCTAGCAAATTCAAATTCTGGCTGGCCAGGGGGTCTGAAGATTACACTGCCTCTGTGACAGTCTATTGTGGCATGATGTTGACTTAACCAATCCATACCCAGTATAATATCAAAACTGGGCACTGACATTACAAGTAGTCTAGCATACAGTTCTCTTCCACATAATGTAATAGGGCAATTGTTACAGGCATCACTAACCGGAATGATTCCTCCACCGGTAATGATCTTATAACAATTCCTAAGGGGTTTAGTGGTTAAACTATGCTTCATAAGAAATTCTACTGACATGAATGAATGTGAAGCTCCAGAGTCAAATAAAGTAATAGCTGGTATTGAATTTATAAGCACGGAACCTGTGATCACGTCAGCTGTGGCTTCTGCTTCTTCCAGAGTCATTGCATAAGCACGGCCCTGCTGCGGTGCACCCCTCTGTTGTTGCTGTTGGTGCTGAGCAAAGCGTTGTTGTTGAGTTGGAAGCGGAGGTCCCCTTTGTTGTGCTGCTGGGGGCCTGGCCTGGACTGGAGCCTTTGGTGCAGCTGGACGTCCTTGAGCAACAGGACAGTCCCTCAATTGATGTGCTGGGGAACCACAATAGAGGCAAGCACCTAGCCTCTTTCTACAGTCTTGCCAAGTGTGGCCTGGTTTTTGGCAATAGTTGCAAGGGGGAGCTCGCTGGTTCTGTCCTTGAGCCTGGGGTGCTGGAGCTCGAGGGGGAGGACGCTGATTTTGCTGCGGGGCCCTCTGCTGTTGTTGTTGTTGAAAAGGGCGTTTGTTGGGTCCCGCATTTCCGGTATCTCTTTCTCGCTTCAGTTTGTGCCCCATGTCTCTCTCGACTCCTTGTGCCACGCTCAGGATTTCTTCATAGGTGCGAGCTCGGCTGGTGGTGACAGCAAGGCGGATATCCGGAGATAGCCCCTTCTTGAATCTTCGGGCTCTGTCCTCCGGGGTACGAACCATGTACTCCGCAAAGTGGCTTAACCTGCTAAATTCAGCAGTATATTCATCAACAGTCATGTTACCTTGTTCCAGTCTCTCGAATTGGCTTTCGAGAGCTTCCCGAGCCACTTCGGGATAAAATTTCTCCTTGAATAGCCTCTTGAAGTCCTCCCAGGTGACGTCGGGAGCAGATAGTTGGGGTTCATCTCTGAACCAGGTTCGAGCAATATCGAACAGTTGCAGGCTAGCGAATTCCACTTTGAGATCATCGGGAACCCTAGCAGTCTTCAGGAGTCTCTCGACATTCTCTATCCACTCATCAGCGTAGAGAATGCCCTCAGTTCCATAAAATTCCAGAGGCCTAAGGTTCTTGAAGTCTTTGGCACTCCCTGGCCTCTTGAGTGACGACTCCTGGGGTTTAAGAGCTTCTGAGAGGCTGGTCCGCAGAAGTGCCGTCTGTTCTTTCTGGGATTCCACTAATCCCTGGAATACTCCTATTAGCTGTGCCCCATCTAAGGTAACTGCCGGAACAGATGGGGGCGGCGGGAGTGCAAGAGTCTCGGGCATATTCGGCTCAGCTGGTTCTGATGTGCCTCCTACTGTGTTCCTCGTCTGAACCATTCTGAAAGATTAAGGGATAGGAAGATCAGAATAGAAATACTTGGAAATCAAAGGCGATAGGAAAAATTGAGCAGCAATGATATCAAGAATTGAAATAAGGACGCTATACTGTGAATGAGCTTTTCCTAGAATCCTCAATCTTATTCCATACCCTGTCCTAGGGTATTACCCTATTTAAGGATAGGACCTGCATAGGCCACCATAAAAACGTGTCACGACCCGCACCCGGAAGTTCGGGCACGAGTGCGTGGGTACGTCCAGCCTACGCCGCAGAGTCGGCGGTAGTACGCTGTCTAGGTCAATCCATCTAACTAGTCTAACTCATTCACAATTTAACATAGGCAAGATAATAATGAGAATAGAAACTTAAATTTTGCAACTGAAATGAATGTGACAACAAATTCAAATGTTTAATACAGGAATTTCAAATGAAATCGGGGACAAACCCGATAAATAAGATAAGAAATAGAAATAAAAGATAGCTGCTACTAGCTACTCAGCAGCAGGGGTCTCCTGTGTGGGTTCTGGCTCCTCATAGGTATCATCAGTACCCTCATAAGGACCATAATAGGTAGGGGCAAGATCCTCATCATCGCCTAAAGCAACAGATCCAGTCAGGAAAGGAGCAAAGTACACAATGCACAACAATGTTAAACTAAATATTTATGACAATTAAACATTGAATATCATGTTAAGGAAACTGCATAAAAGAATGTTAATATTTCAGAGTCAAAACTATAAACCGGAATATGAGAAAACAGAAGTAAATGAGCAGAGTGAAACTATCACAGTCAGCAAGAAAGATAACATGACTAGAACTATCTGTATGAAACTTGTGTTTTGTTTTTAGAATACTTAGTTGACATGCAGGGGTTTATAAGGCTAATCCGGCCGTCATGAACGGCTATTAGTCACGAATAATCGAGATCCGGCTGAAGGACAGTCGTGTACCAACAGCTATTATTCACGGCAAGGGGAAGGGTAAACTACATGCCTTTCAGTATTCTCCCACCCGACATGAAAAACAAGACATGAATTCCAAATATTCAAGACATGAAAATCCAGCATTTCTAACACTAGGTGTAATCATCAAGGGTACTAGTAAAGCAGGGAATTAATTTTCACAATATATAGATTTAATTGAAGTGCAGGTACTTGCCTGTTGTTTGGATCTGTTTAATTTGGTTCTTGGAAGAAATTTCCACAGATGAGTCCAAAAGCTGAAATAGACATTACCATCATGCTCAGAAGATGTCAAATAGCTAGAAACGCCTGTCCTTGGGTCCAATTTGGAGACAAGGGCAAAAACGGTAATTTCGGGTCAGAACGGGGTCCGCCGGTGGGCCCGCTTTGCACCGAAAAACGTGTCCAGGTCAACGGTCTCCAAATTCACCAAACTTAGTGTCAACAGGTCAGGAACGCTGATACGAACCCAACGGAACTTCCAGATTTTAATTCCGATGAGCCGAACACAAAATCGCCCGTCGAGCGGGGCCTGTGGGGCCCGCGACACGCGATTTCGTCAACGTTCTCAGAATCGAACCAAACTTGACCCACAGGACCAGCGTATCGCTACGAGTCCGATGGCGCAAGTTTCGTCTCGATCTGACGAGTGTACAAGAAGTTAGGGTGAATTACAGAAATTGCGGATACGGGGCGATGTCCGCGGATACGCGTTGATTCCGGTGTGCACGCACACCCGAATCAGCTTCCGCGAAGTCTCACACGTCCGTATCGACGCTGCGCACGTGTCTGTGAAGACCGCGCGCGACCAAGTCGTCCCTTTTGGCGGGACGTACTCGGTTCCGGGGTGAAACAGGGTCTGGTTTTTCCTGTTTTTGGATCGCGGTGTGCGATCACCACAGGACGCGATGTCCCGAACAGTTTGTCCGGACACCGAGAGGGTCATACAGGCTTCACAACGCAATTTGCGGAATTGAAAACGGAGCTACGAGGCGAAAGTTACACATACCTGAAGGGGACCCGAAAACAGGGTCGAAATCGTGTCCGTGTCGTGTCGGACACGACACGAAGAAAAGGGGATTTAGGGTTAGGGTTTCGGGACAGCGGCGGCCGGCCGGAGGCCTGGGCGGCGCTGGCTGGCCGGTGGTGGTCGGGGAGGGTTCGCCTGGGCGAGGCGGATCCGTCGACGGGCGGGGCGGCGCCGGAGGCCGACGGGAGGCGGCTCCAAGGCTGCTGCTGCTGCTGTTCTGCTCGTCGGGGCCGGCGTGCGGCGGAGCTCGAGGAGAGGGGGAGGAGGAGGAGACGGTTAGGGCCGGAGGGAGAAGTCTGGGGGGGGGGGGTTTATGTAGGCTGAGAGCGTGGAGGGGAGGCCGAGAGGGGCGGCGGCCAGCGCGGGGTCAGGCGCAGCGGGCGGAGGTCGTGGGGTGATGGCCGGGCGCGGCGGACGCGCCGTTGGACGCGGGGGAGGGGAGAGGGTTTGGCGGTTCGGGTCGGGTCGGGCGGCGGGTGGACCCGACCCGACCCGCTAGGCGGATCGTGGGCTGGGTGACGGGCCGGGCTGGGCTGAAATGTTTTGGGCCGGAAAATAATGAAAAATATAATAATAATAATAAATAATAAATTAATTAATTTATAAAATGGTTTTTAGGCATTTAAAAATAGTTCTGGGGCCCAGAAAAATCCAGAAAAATTATCCTAAGTCCAATTTTTCATTTTACACCCAAAAATATTATTTTCATAATATTTTAATATTATTTATTGCTAATTAAAAATCATTTATTAATTGAAAAGCTTGATTTTAATTACAGAAAATTCCCAGAAAATTCCAAAAAATTGGAAAAAAAATCCAAGATTTAATAATTTGAGAAATTAGGGGGTTTACACAGTATTTATTAAATAATAAATACGGTGACCCGTATCACCTAAGAAATCAGACCCTGCCTCTGCCCAGACTCACCCCACACTGTCCAAAATATTTTCTCCAGCTATTTCCCTCATTTCTGTACAATTCAGAATTTCGGAAAATCAGTATTTAAAATTTGGTAAATTGCGAAATTATGCAAAATACAAAATTTAGGCTTTTATGCAAATTATGAAAAGTTAGGGGTTTTTATGCAAAAATGCATGTGAGGTGGCCTAACCTCATTGGCTAGACAATAGGTGGCATGGGACCCACCTAAATATCCAGAAATATCCATTAAAAATATCCAAAAATTACAAAATTACCAAAATACCAAAAACTTCCAAATATTTACAGGTTTGCCATTGCCTACAAATCCTATAAAACCCGACCCCCCCTCTCATTCCTCACTCACTCACACCCTCTCCGGCCACCCTCCACCACCGGACCGCTGCCCACTCCTTCGCCCCCTCCCTGACCTCCTCCCCGACCATCGGAGCCCCGCCCTAGCCGGCCGCCCTGCCGCCGGGAGCCTCTGCAAGCCAACTCCCCCCAACACTGCCACAGCAGCCACCACCACCCGAACCACCCCCTGCGCCACCCTCCGCCACCGTGCTCCGCCACCACCCCTACCATTCGAACCGCCCCAACCTCCTCTCTCCGACCACCACCCCCTCACCGCCCCACGACCCTTCCTCCGCCGGCCAGAGCCCCCGCAGCCCCTCGGCTCTCCCTAACCCTAACTACCACCCCCACCTCCGACGGCCTCCAGCCACCGCCACCGCCGTCGTGGACCTCCGCCACAACCACCAACCTGACCGCCACCCTCCCCTCTGTCGATCCCACACCCTGCACCGCCGCCTCCGCCACTGCTCCGCCGCCGGCAGCCCCCGCAAGCTGTTGTTGTTGCTGGCAGCAACTGCTACTGCTGCTGCTCGTCCGGCCACCTCCGACCGTCTCCGCCGCCGTCCTCCCGCCGTCGACGACGTGTGGACCCCATCTGTCAGATGGTATACCCCTCTAACCCTATATATATGTAAATACGTATAAATACCTATATGTATGTATATATGTATATATATATGTATATATATGTAAATATATATATATTAATATACATATTAATAAATATATATTATTCTATGTATTAATTATATATATACTACTGTATATACAGTATAAATATGTATTTATATTTTCTACATTTTTCTTTTTATATATATATATTATTAATTATATATATATATGTATATACGTATAAATATATATATCTATATATATATGTATTTATATATATTATCTAAATACTATTATATATATAATATATATTAATATATTATGTATACTATACAGTATAAATATATATATTATATATAATTGCATCTTTCTTTTTTTGTTATATACATATATGTATTATATATATATGTGTATATGTTTATATATATATGCATTACTATATAATTATATATATATGTTATATATATATATAATAAATATATTATTTATTGCTGGATAATACAGCATACGTATTATATATATATTTAATTCCTGCCCTGTCTTTTATATATATATATATATATATATATATATATATATATATATATATATATATATATATATATATACCTATATAATATATACTATAGTGCTGAATAATACAGCACACATATATAAATATATATGTATTTATTGCTGCATTCATTATATGTATATATATGAATATATATATATATCTATATATAAATATCTATATATAATATATAATATATAATACTGTACTGGATATACAGTACATATATTATATATATATATATTTATAATATCTGTGCTGGATAATACAGCCTATATATATATACATTTACAATTCTTGCACTGTCTTCAATTTATTATATATATATTATCTATATATATTATATAAGTTATATTTACATTCCTGCCCTGCCAATTCATTATATCTATATTACATCAATGGATATACCCTGATTATTTATATTATTATATCAGTGGATACACCCTGATTATTATATTATTATATAAATAGCAGTGGATATACCCTGCTACTATTATAGATACCTGCATTTTTCTGTTCTTTATATGCTATAGATACTGCTATATATATTATATCTATATATATACATACTATATATATATCTATATATATATATATATATATATATATATACTTATTATTACAACCATGATATTCACGAACCTTGTCTGTTTTAACAGAAACCACCTTCAGCACAGCCAGTGACCCCCTGTCACCAGCAACCTCAAACCTGAGATTAGGTTATCAACACTATCAGGGAGTAGGCAAGTATACCTTGCCAAAGTTATTGCTTAACTTCAATTATTGATATCTGTTTTGTTTCTGAATTTCATATACCATGATTACCTGAGACTGTCTTGGTACATTCTGCTGATATGTTAACATTTAACATAATATTACAGACTCACCAACAACTGTGAGAGTATTTTAATATTCTCTTAGACCCCATCACGGGAACACGCAACATGGTTGCATTACATATATGGATGTGAGCTGCGTATTTGATTAGCTACCAGTACGTGTGACCCGCATCACGGATTAGAATAACTCAGGAGAAGTATGACTTGACATTTAGTTTCATTGGGATGGGAAAGATAACTAGTAGACGTATGGGACACCCCCTCCAATAATGTTTTATACCTTCGTACCAGAGATGGTCGATTGCAGAGCTACCCGTGAGTCCGGGGGCATATGACACATATACTAGCCAGTCACCACGATTGGTGAATTACGTCAGCGTATGTCTAGCCACACATTCCCATGCGTACTACAAGGTCTTTACTTGCATTTCACTTAGAATGGTTAGCACCCTGTATTTATTATTTATTTATTCAGTCTTTACATTACATGGCATGTCATTTTCCTGTATCTTGTTACGTCCCACTGAGGACCTGGTTTCCTGCCAGATCTAGACGAGGCTTTCTACCCCACTGTGTACGGCCCTGATCAGGAGGCCAGATGTGCTACCGAGGAGGAGCTCGAGGAGACACCCTCAGAGTATGCTTGACCCTAGAGGCCTGCCACCTGGAGATGGAGATGTTTTCATCAGATAGACACTGCTTAGTCTATCTGATTTTTCTGCGCTATTATCAGTTTTTGTAGTAGGAGTGTATTCTCACCAGTTGTGTACTGTATCAGACTCAGTTATATATATATTTCAGCACTTACTTTTCTGACATTTTGTTGTGGATGAGATAGATTTGACTGTGTTTTACATGTAGTATTTTAGGACAGCGTAGCACGTTCCTTTGGGTCCATTCAAAATGGATTAAGCCCTTAGTGACGTGTCAGCTGGCCAGTGACACGTGGCCTAGTTCCTGACATTTTGGGAGTGGGGCGTGACAAGGCCTCACCACTGTTGTCGCTATTGTTGTAGGTGACGTTGTTGCTATGGTTGGTCGGGTACCGGTCGTCAGGCGAGTGCGACGGCACGATTGCAGGACTGGGGTGGCGGCATGGTCGACACTGGCGTAGGGCTCTACTTACAGCTACTGCTGTTGCTGATCGAAGATCGAGACCTAATAATTTAGCATTTTCAAAACAGATATCAAACCATATTTTTTCTTTCAACCGACAAATCTATATTCAGTTCGGTTTGGTTCGGTTCGGTTATAAATCAAACGGATTTTTTCGTATAAAGTAATAAATTTATATAAAATTATAGAAAAAGGGAAATATTTGATGAAATTGTATGGAGGAGGAGGACCCGCCAACTGAGTTGGCGGGGTACAGTGGTCAAGAGTCGCTCGCCAACTGAGTTGGCGGGGTGCAGTGGTCGAGAGTCGCTCGCCAACTGAGTTGGCGGGGCGCACTCCTCGAGCGGGCCGCTCGCCAACTCAGTTGGCGAGTGATACTGAGTTGGCGGGGCAGTGACCGTTGCACTTTGCTCGCCAACTCAGTTGGCGAGTAAGGATCCGTTCCCACACTTAGCCGTTGCACAACGGCTATTACATTCAACACTCTCCCTCTATATATTTTCTATCTCAACCAAATTATCTCACACTCACTCTATTTCCTCTCTTTCCTCTAGCAAAGTCTCTAACACTCTCTCTGTCTCTCTGCCACTAGCAAAGCTTAAGTCAAAATTTTGCCTGCAGCTAAAGTTTATTTGAGTTTTCTGTAGCAAAAGTTCTCAACCGTCATGGATCGTAGCGTAAGAATTGTATGCTCGCACGACGGTAAAGTAAATGGGTTAAATTACGAAGGAGGAGAAAGTATAATTTTTTCAACTTATCCGAATATTAGTTTTGAAAATATACGTAATCATATTATTGAACGTTGTTCTATTCATTATGATTTTATTCTGAAGTCTATATTTTGTTCTAATTGTTTTTTGATAGATAGTGAAGATGCATGGAATTATATTCTTGAGATTAATTCACAATCACGGTATATAAAAATATATGTTATTAAAGTAGCAGCAACCTTAGATAGTAGAAATAATGAATATTTTTCTGAATATCAGCATGTTAGTTCGGGTGCTAGTTCTTCTCAACAAATAGTTTCATTTATCCATGAAGGTCATTCATCAGATGAATTTAACCATGATGATGATAGTGACAACAACGATGGAAATAGTGATGATTTAGTTGAAAATGTAGATTATACGGTAGATGATAATGTTGTAAAAGCTATCACTGATGAAGTATTTAAGGGACAATCATTTCCTAGTCGTTCTCACTTTAGAAGCTTTATAAGTAATTTAGCAATTAAATATAATTTTAGTTGTTCAGCTAGTGTTATGAATAATGCTCGTGGAATTATATATAGTTGTGATCAACCGAATTATAATTGGAGAGTATATGTCAAATCTATTGGAAATGGCGATATAGTTAAAGTTAGTACATTAGAAAATCGTCATTCTTGTTTAGGAAGACTTAGTACAGGACGTCATCGACTAGCTACCGCTTCATGGATTAAGACCATGATAATTGACATTATTAGAGATAACCAGTCATACAGTCCATCACAAATTGTTAAAGATATATATAGGGAGCACCGTATACAAGTTAGTTATTCCAAAGCATGGAGAGCCCGAGAGACAACATTAGCTGAAATTAATGGAAGTTATGATGAGGCATACGCTAGTCTTGAGGAGTATTGTTATAGAATTATGGAGACAAATCCAGGTAGTACATATTTTATTAAAACTGCCGAAAACAATAGCTTTCAACGAATTTTTATTTGTTTTAAGTCATGTATTGATGGATTTTTAAGGAGATGTTTACCAATTATTAGTACTGATGCTACATTTCTTTCGTCTAAATATCAAGGTATCTTATTTATTGCTTGTGCTCACGATCCTAACTATCAATTATATCCTATAGCTTATGTTGTTGCTGAAGGTGAGAATAGTGATTCTTGGTCTTGGTTTTTAAATTCTCTTAAAATATCTTTTGAAAGTTGTTTTAATGATTGTAGTACAATTTTATTTATATCCGACAAGCAAAAGGGATTAATAAATGATGTTCGTGCTATTTTTTCTGCATCTCCTCATTTTTTTGTATTCAACATTTTAAACAAAATATGAAAATAGTTACCAAAGAACAAGTATTTCAACACTTGTTAGACTCGCTTGCTAGATCATATAATAAAACGGATGCAGAGAGTGTGTTTGATATAATTAAAACCGAGAACATAATTTTGTACGATTGGCTTATTGGTGTAAACGATGAAAGTCGTCGATTTGAACATTGGATAACAGCGTATGCTACTTGTCCTAGATTAGATATTAACACTTCTAATCTTGCTGAATGTTCCAATAGCTGGATTAAGAAATTACGAGATAAGCCAATAACAATACTTCTCGATGGTATTAGAGCCAAGATTATTACACTTCATGACAATCGTAGAAAGAATGCAGAAAATATAGACACAGATTATTGTCCGAAGATGTTAAAGAATATGGCTTCTATTATCAAAGAGAAGAATCACCTAGAAATATTAGCTATTGATAGTTATAAGTTTGAAATAATAGACCGGGCAACAAGTAGAACCTATGTTGTTAATATAACTGACAGATCTTGTACATGTTTTAGATGGTACCATACATGTATACCATGTATACATGCATGTTTTGTTTGTAGATATTGCAATATTAGTATTGATAATTTTTATCCTGCAGTATTTTCGACGGAAACCTTGAAAAGTGTATACGCACAAAAAATGGAGCCAATTCCAGTTCCCTACAAGATCCAAGCTCCTTTGGTAAGAGGACAAATTGGGATGCCAGATGTAAGACGCAAAGCCGGAAGACCAAAGAAGAATCGCATCAAACCCCGGGATTCATCGACAAGAGATCTACGTTGCAGTAATTGTGGTGCTATGGGACACAACCGAAGAAGATGTACTAGTCAACCGAAAGAGTAAAATAGAATTGTTCAATACCCAAATATTGTAATAAAAAACTATTACAAATCATACAAATATTGCAATTATACAATGTTACAAATTATCTACTCATCCTCGTCCTCATCTTGTTGAGTTTGGGTAGGCAGCGGTGCTGATGGAGTCGAAAAAATTATGTGAATATCTGGTAGCTTTCATCTCCAGCAGTCTGGTAACTCGGACCCGCTCCAGCATACTGGTAACTCGGGCCCGCTCCAGCATACTGGTCACTCGGGCCCGCTCCAGCATACTGGTAACTCGGGCTCCCTCCAGCATACTGGTCACTCGGGCCCGCTCTAGCATACTGGTCACTCGGCCCCGCTCCAGCATAATGGTCCTCTGCAGTATCCCTCCGACGACGACGAGAGTGTCTCTGTCGTACTAAGCCGGTCGGATAGTCCGGTGGAAGACGGGATTGTACTGGAGGCATTTCCGGTTCCCGTCCAATACCCATATGCTCAACACGAGTCACAAGTTCCTCCATAAGACGACGAGTCACAAGTTCCTCCATATGAGGTCGTTGTAAATGTTGTCGGTATACACCACTCTGAAATTTGAAACTTGTAAATTAATATATTTATCATATCTATTTATATGTATTTTTGAAAGTATAATGAAGTCATACCAAATCATGCATTCCATCGGCAAAAGCACGCAGAGTAGAATCGTCTACGGATCTACTCTTGAAGCTTGCTCCTCATAGTGGTATACTCGGTAGCTCATAAGAGGGCATCTCCACCATTGCCTATAGTCCAGGCTACCCATGTCTGCAAAATGTAAACAAAATTTTAGCAAACTATTTACACTAAATCAATACGAATAATGAGTAACTTATAACTTACATTCCTCAGCAGAATTTAGTCTGGGAGACATGTCCCTCACACTATAATTCTTGAACCGATTATTCCAGTCAGCAACGAGACCAAGGATTCGTTGTAATGCATTTGATGCCTCATAACCGACTGTCGGTGGATCATCGGGAATTATTGGACTCATTCCGAATTGCCGAAGAACACGGTCTGCCGGATGGTACATGAGATCTGTGTAAAGTAAATGCATATGATGTCCTCTTGATTTCTGGAGCATCAGGTTCAAGTGAGTAAGGTAACCAGGTAACCTGTTTAAAGATATTGTATCAATTAGATGTGATGTTTATCTACGATCAAAACTTAAATGATTTAAAGATATTTATTGCATATTTAAAAATTACCTCATGATACTGCAGTGTATCAAATTGGCTACGATAAAGTAATACACTCCTGTATTGGTAGTGTTGATAATCCACTACATCTGTAGGCCAGCGCATAGCAACTGGAAATACTCCAACGTCACTGAGAATGCTGGTAACAGGCCTACCAATATAGAAGTGCTCGTAGGACCAGAACTATAAAACAAAAATATGACATTAGTACAAACAAAATTTGCGTATAAAATTACTCTAACTTTTTAAGGTCTTTCATTCGTACCTGAATCAGTGAAATACATCTACAAATACTCTTGCGAGTTGATCTCACAAATTCTGTCAGATTGACGTATAAAAAGGCAAGAGTAGCAGCTCCCCACGCATACTCAGTAGGTTTTGTCAAATCATCCAAGAATGGTAGAAGCTGCACATTTACCATATTTTTCGATGCATCAAAAAATAGAATTGTACCACATAAACAGAGCAGATACGCTCTAGTACAACGAATGACCTGGATATATTAAGTGTTATATAGAATTGCACCACTAAATTAAGTCATAAATAAATTTACTAATAAAAATACATACCCGCATTTCATCTACATCAACCACCTCGTCAATAGTGTGAAGTAGGTCCATGAAGTTGCTACGGAGCCATGTAAACTTCACAAAATTGTCGTCTTTTATACCTGATGGAGGGCTAACACCGAGATACCTCCTGATCAGATCAGATCCCTTTAAGTGCGGATCAAAATATATAGCGTTACCTTTAATAGGTAACCCTAGTATATTTGCCACATCAAAAAGGGTGATCGTCATCTCGCCGAATGGGAGTTGGAAAGTGTTGCGTTCGGGCCACCAACGCTCCGCAAGACTTACAACTAAATGAAGATCGTGGATTAAATATCTAACACGATCTATATAGTGGAATCCAAAGGATTCCACCAAAGCCTTTTGGACCTAATTTAGCTCCCACGTACGATAATTTCTTTCGGTCCGCCAATGTACATGGATCCGGGTTCGTAAACCAAGATCATGGTCGTATAACTATAAAAAAATATATACATTATATTTTGTGTGTAAATTACTAAAGTTGAAAACTTGTAATTTCAAAAATTACCTCGCCAGTAAATATCTGACTAGAAATGTGGTCTTCACGTTGCTTAATAATAAGCTGGGTAGTCGGTCCGCCAGGAATACGACCGTCATTGTGGGTAGCCATCTCCAAAAATGTTGATTATAAGATGTGAGTAGGAGGAGAAGGAGGAAGATGATTGCTGTGATTAAGGAGCAGGAAGAGGATTGCTGTGAAAACATGAGGAGGAGGAGGAGGAGAAGAATGTGTTGTGAGGATCTTCTCTCGGTAGTGGAGGGTGTTTATAGGGAGGGAAGGGGAGGGGATGGGGGGAAGTTGAGGGGATTGGGGGGGGGGGGGGGGGGGTCTCCGAGAGAAGGGGAGCGATCGTGGGTGGGTGGTCTCCGAGGAAGGGAAGGCGTCAGAAATCCGAGAGGAGGGAAGAGAGCGGCCCGCCAACTGAGTTGGCGAGCGGTCTCTCGTAGATTGCGTCCCGCCAACTCAGTTGGCGAGTAGTCTCTCGTGGACTGCGCCCCGCCAACTGAGTTGGCGAGCGGCCTCTCGAGGAGTGCGTCCCGCCAACTCAGTTGGCGAGTAGTCCTCCTCTCTGCAATTACTCCAAACTTTTTTCTTTTTTTATAACTTTTTATAATTTTATTACTTTATACGAAAAAAACCGTAAATCAAACCAAATAATGCTCTCCCTAACAACCACGCGAAGAAACAAAAAATATTTGCAACGGAGTTGACCAGTTTACCTCTGAAAGGTTAAAAAAATGGGAAAGCCCAAACGACAGGGAAGGCAGGGCCCACACCCACCCGACTGGAATTTTCGTGGGCCCCACATTTCGACATTGTGGTCCCAAAATTATTGCTACTCTCTCTCTGTCGTTGTCTCTATATAAAATTGTGAGACGTCTGTTTCTCTGGCCGATCGTCCGTTGGGGAAGTTGCTTTGTTACTCCGATCTCTCTCGTTCTCGATCGGATCGGAGGTCAGGAAGCAAACCCTACTTTATAACCCCATATTTTATGTTCAAATTTGTTAAGATCTGATTGTTTTGATCCATTTTTTCTTATGGTTTCGTGGTCGGATCTGAAATTTGATTTTTGAGTTTATTTTCGAGACTGCTTTGGATCATCGTTGATCGATCAGATCCCAACGTATTTGGAGTTGTTGAATTTTGTTGTTGGTGCTGATCGACCCGGTCTAGAAAAATGATTGATTCCTGTTGCAATTACCTAGGGTTTTTGTTGATCTTTTATTTTTGGTCGGTGGAATATTTTGTTCCTCAAATTTTTGTTTTCTTGTGAATAGTTTATATGTATGATTTGGCGTATGCAATTTTGCGATTCTTTTGATATAATCCCTTAAATGTAATCTAAAGTACCCCCAAATCTTTTTTTTAATATTTATATCCTTTTCTAGGGAGGATAGAACGATGGAAAAGGGTTATTGACATGTGCTGGCGTATGATAAATAGGATGGAAAAGGGTCATTTTATAATAGCTTTAAAGTGTTACATTTTGCATACACTTATTTTTTATTTTTTATTTTTGCTGATTTATCCAAAGCTTTGAGTATTAATCATAACTTTAGGGTCGTGATATGTTGGAATACATATATGCATTGGGTATTAGGCATCTATCCTTGCTTACCTTGGGGCTACTTGATACAAAACCACGATTGCTAATGGATTGCACCGGAAGGCTAACTGTATTCACATAGTGATGAAAAACAAAGGTATAGGCTATAGGACATATCTAAATTGAAATCCAAGTTGAAAATATCCTTTTTTTTTCTTTAGACAAAGGATGATATGAAGGAGATCTGATGCGGACGCTCTTTCTTAACCTAAGATTTCTACTACATGTACTAATTTTCTTATTTACTCCCTTGATTTATTTGCTCCCTTTAATTTATGATTCCTTATATTTAGTATACTTTGATTTAGGGATCCTTATTTTTAGTATGCTTGGATTTAGGATTCTCCAGTTATAATGTTTTCTTATTTATTTAGGATTTCTATCCATAAATAATGTAAGACATTGTAAGGTTTTGGGCAAGTTGAATAATATTGAATTTGCTTTGAACAATGAGTTATCTTTTCTAAGTCTCTACATGAGGGCTATGGTTTTTACCCTCGTTCTATTTCTCATTTGGTGAAGATTGAGGTTTAATCCCTCTTATCTTGGTCTTGGTTTAGTGATTGACGTTTTTGTGCAATCTTAAGGCTTAAGTGGTATCAGAGCCCGCATCTTGTCGAGCGACAACAACAACCAATATCTTTCTCACGATTGAAAAAAGGATGAATACCTCTTTGCGATGATCCATCGCATAGAAAGCTCTCTGCAGGGAATGAATTTATGCATCCAACGAGTTGAACGGATGGTAGGCTTTCATGAACCGTCGAGTACATTAGTTCGGGATCAAGAAATGATGTTATTGGTTTGCAACGCCCGTGACCTACCGGGAGATGATAACATACCGGAGCGAGATATTCGTACACAAAGGGCTTGTGTAGGTTCGTCTAACTCGAGCGAGAAGTACAATGATTTTGTCAGGCGGGGTCGTGATGACAATTGTGATGGTGACAAGCTGACCGAACGATGTTGCTACTGCGGTTGGGACGACATAGGCGAACACGACCTCTATGACGACTAGGCGCTACACGACTTTCACAATGACTGACACGCCAGAGGTTAGTTCCATGACGGTTATGCTTACCAACGTAGCGGTTGTAGGGAAGAGTCCGAAATGGAAGTGACATTCCTTGTCTTGCTAACACCAAGACCTGACGATTCCTCGCAATAGAACATGTTCCAAACCTATTGTACCATCAACGACAGAATGTTTGGGGTCGTGGTCAACATCAAAAAAAAAACATCATTAACAGACGGTTGTTCGAAGATGCAGACTTGACGTTAGAGAAGCAGTTTAAGACGTACTCCGTCTGGTGGCTTCAGAAAGTGTCGAACGTCAAGGTGAGCGAGTTATGCAGTATTCATTCTCTAACGAAGGCTATAAAGACGAGATCTACTGCGACATTGTGGACGTGCTCGATGTCAGTTACATGTTGCTATGAAGGCCGTGACAGTTCGATATTAGCCCGAAACACGACGGTCGCAAAACACGTATTGGTTGGTGAAGGATGGGACGAAGTACACCCTTACGTCCTTGCAGTAAAATGTCTGAACCGAATCTTTACAAGAGAAGGAGAATACATTTTTGTCATTAAGGGTGTCCACAAAGGAAGTTGACTTCAAGGAGGTAGGTGAGGTACATGTCTTGGTGGTGAAGGGAAGAATGAAGGTCGAAGAGTCGACGGAAGGAGGAGCTATTCCAGAGGTACGACCAGTCGATGAGTATCGCAAAGTTATCCGAAAGAATTTCTCAGAGGGTTACCACCAATGTAGGACATCCAATATTGCATTGATCTTGTTCACGGGGATGAGTTTGCCGAACTTGCCACACTATCACACAAGTCTATGGGAGAACAAGATTATTTGGAAGAAGGTGGAGGACTTGATATAGAAGAACTTGTAGTTGAGTTCTCTACAAGAGAAGGGCGCCTTATTGACGCCGAAGAAGGACGACAACTAGCGAATATGCGTAGTCAACCGTACAATTAACAAAATCATGGTTGGTTATAAGTTTTCTATACTGCGACTGGATGATATGTTAGCTAAGTAGGGCCAAAATCTTTTCCAAGTTAGATTTTCAAAGCAGTACTACCAAATACGTATCCGGTCAGAAGACGAGTGGAAGACCGTGTTTAGGATGCTGGTGTTCGAGTGGTTGATGATGTTGCTTGGGCCGTCAAAAGCATCAAACACTTTTAGGCATCTAATGAATAAAGCGCTACGACCTTTCATCAGCAAGATTCGTAGTGGTATACTTTGATGACATACTCATCTACAACAAGGACCTTGATGAACACTTGGTACACTTGAGAAAAGTTTTGGTTGTGCTGAAACAAAACTAAATTTACGTCAACTTGAAGAAGTGTTACTTTATGATGTCAAAGTTTTCTTTTTGGGTTTCATCTTGTGCGGGTGGAATTTTATGTCGATGAGGAAAAAGTTCATGAAATTCGGGAATGATCAACACCGAAGACCGTTGGAGAAGTGCAAAGCTTCAACGTGTTAGCGATATTTTACTGGTGGTTCATCAAGGATTTCAGTACACCGTCATGGATCTAAAAGCAGAATGTTTAAAGATGCGGAATCAGTGGGACTTTGCCTTGCCGCAAGTAGAATTTGCGTACGATAGCGCGATTCAATCATCTATAAGGAAGTCCTCGTTTGCCATTGTATATTTTAAACCACCTAATTGTGTTTTGGATTTCCATATTTTGCCAAAGGGACCTAAGGAGTACAACAATGAAAAATTTGGCGAACCAAATCCATGGGGTTCACATGGAAGTTTCAGAGCGACTGTAGAAGGCTAGTCCAAGATTGCTACAAATTTTTTCGTACGATCATCGTAAGCACAACATTTTCAACGTCGGTGACGACGACATTGTGTGCTTTTGTAAGGAGATGCTATTGGTTAGGCATTACGACAAACTTCTTCCAAGAAAAGAAAGTTTAGTTGGGGGAGAGAAGGCATCGACAAGCTTTGCAGTGACTGACAAAGAGACTTTATACAAACGATGGCACAAAAACTAGGGTCGACGTGGACACGATTTCTTAATTTAAGATTCCACAACATCTCCTAATTTTTTATTTAAGATTTCTACCCTACTTCAACATCTCTCTAATTTCCTTAATTTATTTGCTCCCTTTAATTTAGGATTCCTTATATGTAGTATGCTTGAATTTGGGATTCCTTATATTTTGCATGCTCTCATTTAGGATTCCCCAATTATGATGTTTCCTTAACCTATAAATAATGTAAGACATTGTAAGGTTATGGACATGGTGAATAATATTGAATTGGTTTTGAGCATTGAGTTATCTTTTCTAAATCTCTAAGCAAGGATTGAGGGTTTAGCCCTAATTCTAATTCTCCTTTGGTGAGGATTGAGATTTCAACCCTCATATCTTGGTCGTTTTTTCAAAGATCAACGATTCTGTGCTGTGTCAGGTGGTATCAGAGCATGAGCCCGACGTTTACATGCTGCGTCAAGATCCCAGCCAAATTTTCATTTATCAAGTTGAAAATATCCATCAATATTGTGTAGTTCAGCATTGAGTTATTGCCTTGAAACATGTCAATACTGCTGGGTACTCTAGAAACAGGATAAAGTAAGCATGCTGCGCATAGGTTCAACTCTAACATTGCTAATATGGTAATTGTGTGGCACTGACCATGAAATCTAGAGCAGGAAACCTCAAGATTTTAACTTATTCCATACTGTTTTATGTAATATGAGTGATGGAAATATTTTTGAAAAGACATGAAGTTTATGACATGGGAGTGCAAACTTGTAAGTATTAATCCCGTGTGCTTTTACACCATTGTGATATACAAACTTACATTTGCTATCTAATAGTAGGCCTTAGTTTGTACTTTTGAAACATCTATAGATGATGTTCTGTCGATGAAAGTCTAAATATGAATTAATGCAGAGAGTATTCACTGATTTTAGATAATATCAGTGGAATGAGTATAGTATACTATATATGGAATTCCACTTATTGTTAGCGGACAACAAACTAAGTGAGTTAAAGCTATGGCTGTAACTATTATAGTATCAGCTAGGTGTCACCGGCACGGCATGAGGTTTGGGGATAAATTTGTGTTTAGTTGTAAGTTCATAAGGAAAATCTAGATATTATTCATTGCAACATAACCAACATTTTTGTTTGGCCATCGTGTTTGGCGTGAGAAAGGATTTAAGTAAATGATATGTGACTGAAGTGAGAATGCTAATGCATATTTATGATAACATGGTTATGGTGAATCGACCAAGATAGTTTGGGCAATGCCACAATGAAGAATTGAGTGTGTGTCCCTAGATAAGGATAGGTATACAAATTTGTGATGAAGGACTAGGATAGTGGTGAAGACCTAACTTAGATGGACAGTTGTTAGAAATGGTTTACAAAGGCGCCTTGTAAGCCAGTTATGTAGCTGTTCTTATAAGTAAGCAAACAAGAATAACTCATTTCCACCATAAGTTGCTTTTATTCTTGGAGGACAATAAACTACTAGGGTAAATTGATCAGAAACTATTCGTGATTCCATGTAAAAGTGGACCTTGTTGTGAATCAGCTCTTGGTAGGATCAAAAGAAAAAGATTGGGCTTCTATATAAGGGTTGTTTGGATACTTGAAAGTGGAGTGAAACTACTTTTTGTGCATATGCATGCTTACTTTTTAAGTTCAAGTGTTTGGTTGCAAAGGAAGTGGGGAGGGAGAACTCCTATAGTAATTCCACCATAAGTTGTTTTTATTCTTGGAGAACCAGAAAATACTATGGTGGATTGATCAGAAACTATTCATGATTCCATGCAAATATGACCTTATTGTGAATCAGCTCTTGGTAGGATCCGCAGAAAAAGATTGAGTAGGGGATGTTTGGATACTTGAAAGTAGAGTGAAACTCACACTTCTTATGCATATGCATGCTTAAGTTTTAAAGTTCTAGTGTTTGGATGTAAAGGAAATGGGGAGGGAGAACTCTTATAATCATTACAAAGGAGTTCTTGTCCTCCGCCCTCGAGTTCCCCCCCATACCCACATCCTCTTTTTTTTTTTTAGAGAATGTGGAATGGAACTTGATTTCTTTCTTTCTTTCTTTCTAAAATCAATAACATTTATTTATTACAATATTTAGTTAATAATTAAGATACATATTATAATGTTTGGATGGGTGTAACTTGACATAGACGTGTGAAAGTGGTTGCTTAACCCGGATGTGGGGACAAGTAGTGTTATAATTAACTTCCGACTTCTTGTTCCCTACCGATATGTAAAGTGGACAAGAAGTCGTCTAGGCCGATTATTAGAACGATGTATGTCGGGTGCAAAAAGAGGTCAATCTATTTCCTTTTTTGGTTGATGTGGGCGAAATTGGTCGCCTGCTATTTTTGTAAAATTACTTAATAAAATAGTTATTTAATTATAAATATTTTATTATTTAGACAATTAATTGATAACATAGCTTGTGATATTAATTATTGAGCTACTAATATAATTTACACATTATAATTACTTAATAAAATAGTTATTTAAATATAATTACTTAATAATTTAGATAATTAATTAATAAAATAGTTGGTGATGTTACTTATGAGATGCTAATATTATTTAATATACTATAATTGTTTAATAAAATAGTTGGCAATATTAATTGTTAATACTTAAGTTTTAGAAAAATAATAATAATTAATATTAATAAATAATTAACATTTTCGTTAGATAATTAATTCAACTGTTATTATTATAATTAACTTTTTTACTTATATTTAACATACAAATATGGAAGTATGAATTTGCCCACTTCCAAGATACAAAATATAATGTATCCAAACATTGAAAATCTTAATCATCTCACTTTCTTCAGACAAAAAATCACTTTTACACTTGCTGCCACTTACACCTATCCAAACGGACCCTTAATATATACTAGGTGATTAATAGACTAGAAATCAACACTAGGTAAATTTGTATTCATAAATAGAAAACAACTATTATTAATTCATTATATTAGTATTAATTTATATTAAGATAATTAATATTTAGTAATCAGTAAAATGAATTAATGTTAATAATTTTGAATTTATGTAATAATTATGATAATACTTATAATAGCGTCGAGTAGCATATAATAATGCTTGTTCATATTAAATAATTAAGAAAATTAATTATAAAACTAAGCAATCAACAATGTATAATATTATGATTAGTTAATAATACTATTTTATTAGGATTAATTAGTAATAGTTAAATTAATAATGAACTACATAACTTGTATTAACAATTCATTATCAATTTACTTAGATAATTAATTAGTCACTAATAATACTATATGTACACTTTCCCACTTCACTCTCCCGTCTCCTTCCCATCCAAACACGTTTTGGTAGAAGAGGGAGCCATGAAAGTGTATAAAAGTCCATGCACATGCACAACATGAATTTTGTATTTTTACCACCTCTCTCACTTCCTCCATCCGAAAAGCCCCTAATGTAAATGCTAGCTTTCATAATTATTAAGGTGTGCTGAGAAGGATTGAGGATTGGCAAGGTTCAATGTGTACATCCAAGCCAACTTTATACAGAATACATCAAAGTCGTTTCACTGTACCATTGAGTCTAATGAGCATTAAATGTTTAATTGAACAATTTACAGAAGCCCTCCATTTTGCATGCTTTGTGACAGACTTCTAGTAGGTATTCTTAGAATTTAACTAAAAAAAAAATCGATGAAAGAAATTAGGTTACGGAGTTGAATAATTGTTGTGTACACTTCCCTTGATGCTGATTGATAAAGATGAAATGGCACACTTGTGTGTTTTTGTTGATGTCTATTTGCTATCTTCCTATATCTTTCATGACAAATCTGTAAGATCTTTCTGTTTGTGCTTCTCTTTCTTTCTTTAACAACAGTACTTAGCCTTCCAAACCTTATAAGCAAGATGGGACGGGGAGTCAGCAGTGGAGGTGGGCAAAGTTCCTTGGGCTACCTTTTTGGGAGTGGTGAAGCTCCGAAGCCTGCTGCCAACACTGCCATACATGCCGAAAAGCCTGCTCCTTTACTTGCTGACAAGCTGAAAGAGATGCCAGCTGGGATCCATGGCAATGCTGGAAACAACTACTTCCGAGCTGATGGCCAGAACACTGGAAATTTCATTACAGTATGGTCTCCACTCGCTTATTTTTCTATTGATTCATACACTAATGTATCTTTTGTCTACACATCCTTGAGGTCACTTGTCTTTATCCCCAATTTATATTTGGAACTGGTCAAATTGAACCATAATCACCAAGTCCGGATAAATGGTGCAAGATTTCTAATTGAAGCTGAAGATGCTTGAAAATATTTGCTTACAGCTATGGAAGTGTGTATTATTTATTTGAAACATAGGTAGGTAGGTAGTTTCAATCTACATTAATTTATCACTGTATAATTTCACGATTGCTAGGTCAATTATCCCTCAGTTATTTAAATAAAGTTGTTGATAAAATAATGGCTAAATTACAATTTGATATCCTAAACTATTCGAGTTTTACAACTTGATACCCTCAACTTTGATAAACATCAACTTAATACCCTCCCTCCATTTTTGTCCTAACAGTGTTAACCGAAAAAGCAAATGACAAAATTATCCTCCCCTTTCTCTCCCACCTCTCTCCGGTAGCGCCCTCATCCCCGCTCTTTCTCCGGCACCGCACAGCAGCAGCAATGGCTGGTAGGGTGGGGCTGGTCTCGGGGGCGAGAAGGGGTGGTTGGGCGGCTGTGTAGTGGTGCGACGGGCCCGAGGGGGGCACGGAGGGCCGGGGGGGGGGGGGGTGGCAGCGGTGGGTTGGGGGGGGGGAGAGGAAGGGAGGGGGTAGCAGGGGTGGTGGTGGTGGGGGAGGGGGGTTGGGGTGAAGAGGATGGTAGTTTAGGCAAAAAAATTTAACGAAATTTTTAACGCTGGAGTGACGGAGGATACCAAGTTGAAAATATTAGTTGAGGAACGATATTAAGTTATTACCTATCAAAGTTGAGGGTATCAAGTTGAAAAACTCGAATAGTTGAGGGTATCAAGTTTCAATTTAGCCTAAAATAATTGCTGTTGTAATGGTCACTAATTATTATATATTTGAAACATAGACAGGGAGATAATATCAATCTATATTAACTGAATTTGTCACTATATAATTTCACGATTGCTAGGTCAACTATCCCTCATTTATCTAAATAAAATTGTTGATAAAATTAATTGTTGTTGTACTGGTCAGTAATACCGTGCTTAAAATATGTTTTTTTTTCAGCTTTGGAAGTTCGCTCCAACTTACTATCCTCATTCTTTATATTATATGCTTAACATATACACGTCAAAAAAATCAATTTATTGAGTTTACCACTTGT
Source organism: Iris macrosiphon (assembly GCA_036927795.1). NCBI lineage: Eukaryota > Viridiplantae > Streptophyta > Magnoliopsida > Asparagales > Iridaceae > Iris > Iris macrosiphon. The sequence continues at coordinate 146,167,489 of JAYESA010000005.1, read as the reverse complement.
TAAATTTTTTATTAATAGTTCAATTATGCATTAGTTGTTCAAAACAAATTTTTTGATAAGAGTAAGTCTAACTTAAAAAATCATTAACTTTTCCTATATTCACTTTGATACCAAGAACAAATTTTATGTTTGCATCAATACCATAAACTTTTTTGGATCACTTCGCATACAACACTAACGGAATAACAACACTAATGGAATAGTTAGAATAAGTTTTTTCCCTTGTGCTTTCATTCCTTACATCTTCCTCACACAAAAAACCGGTCACACGACACTAGTTTACCCCTTGCACAAGGGTCGCCGCTGCACGTATGTGCACAGGGATCTACCGCTCTTCGGCGGACCCCCACATCTCACCTTACTCTGATGAAACCACCCAGTTTGCAAAACCACATCTGCTGCCGTGAGCTTGCAGGGGATGCAATCGCTGCCGCGCTTGTGGGGGTGCCTGCATGCCTTGACAGTAAGGGTTAAAGTTTGGGTGTGGGTTATTTTTGATCTTTAGTGATTTGAGTGACTCTGAATCTAGCTTGTGAACTAAGGGAAGGTAACAAAGTGCAATTCCCTTATACGTTAATTATATCCATATAAATGAAAAAAAGTACTTGGTATTAAAGTTAAAGTTATTATTGAGTGTAGAAGATAGTTCTTTTTTTCTTGTATGGCCTAGAGCCTTTCTAGTTTTTCTCTTAGTTTAGTCCCACATAAAAAAAACATAAGGGGAGCACACCGTTCCCTATAAATATGCACTCTCCACCACATTAATGAATTAAGTCTATTAAGTTGAGTCCCCTTCTTAACATGGTATTAGAGCATGATCGTTTTTGGGCATAACTCTCTTACCTAAACCCTAATCGTCATCCCACCCACCACCATTACCAGCACCCACCATCACCACCTGTTCCCGCACTCTTGCCTGCCGCCCTAGCTGCGCCCCAATAACCACTAGACATTGTCCTCACTATGCCGGAGGTTGATCTCACCAGAGCTGCCTCTACTTCCTGCCAATCAGGGCCCGACTACGCTGACCAGGACTCACCATCCGTCAACCTGGCTACTCCAATCTCACGAACCAGTGTCTCCCATCTTGATCACTAGCTACCATGCCGCCGCCACTGTCATCAGAAGCCTGACCTAGCCCACTAATTGTTTAATATTCTATCTCCCTTTATAAATTGTCCAGATCTCCACATAATTGGATGATCTGGATTGATCACTTACACTTCTGCCCATTATACCTCAGTTGAACCTGTTAGTCATATACCTGATCCGCTATGACTACTTAAACACCAAAATACACTTTTAGACCCGTTTAATCAACTTTCCTGCACCTGTTTTGGAATAGCCTTCTATTTGTGTGCCATTCTACAACATTCTCCCTTCGTCCAGTGTGTTCTTCTCGGATGACGATGTTTTCTTACTCCAGCAGATTGACTGGCTAGACACTATTTGGTAGAGCTCTTTTTATGCGACATTCTTCTACTATTCGGCTACTTCGAGTATTATCACATACTCTTCCTGTACGATTATTTGAATTTCTTCTACTATCTCAGCTAGCGGGCTATCTTTGATAGTCCCATTTATTATGCGACATTCTGTGGTCTATTATTCGGTACTGTACAGTCGTTCAGATTGGGTGGTTGGGTTTTCTATGTTGTGGTATTTAGTGCTTGGGTTGGAGGGGGCACTTTGGTGATTTGTGTTAGGCGATTGACGAGTGTTCTTTTGTATTTTTCTTTCTCGACTGGAGTTCTTCGGCTTTGATGACATTATTTGGCAATTAGGCTATGTGTCCTTATGATGACTTCAGATATTCTACTACTACAGTGATTTGTGCCTTAGGATTCTTCTCTTTTGGCAGTTAGTTAGTGCTTGGATATTGTGCATTTCTTATCTCGGTTATTAATTCTATTTTGGACTATTTATTTACCTATCGGCTGCAGTAAGGGATGATGACTATCTTGGTTTATGTTGATGGTATTCTTATTGTGAGTGATGATTTTGTCGAAATTTCTATTGAGTGATGATTTTGTCGAAATTTCTATTATCAAATAGGAGTTTTCTTTTCATATCAAGGATTTGGGTCTTTTCGATATTTCTTGGGAATCGAGGTTGCTAGACATGATGATTCTTTATCTTATTTTTGGGAAAGTATTGTATGAATCTTCTGCTTGATGATGGCTATTTGGGGATGTCAGCCAACTGATACTCCTATGGATGTGAATATGAAGCTCTTCTCCCTTGGTTATGTACTTTTGACTTGCTGCTGCCAAATTCTGATTACTATCGACTCTTGTTGGGAAGCTGATATATTTGACTGTCACTGGTCAAACATTTTCTTTGATGTGAGTAGTGTGAGCTAGTATCTGCATTCTCCTTAGTTATCTTATCTTCAGGCTGTTGAGCCCATTCTTCACTATCGGACGAAATCTTCTGGTCAAGGACTCGTTTATCATCCTTTATCTCGACTCTCTATGACCTCTTATGCTGATGTTGATTAAGCGGGTTCATTTGATGACTGCAATTCTACGAGTGGTTTCTGGCATATCAAGTAAGCAGTAATTGGAATGTCATTGTCCGATCGTTTGTCGAAGCTGATTATTACTCAATGGCCATGCAGTTTCCGAGCTAACATGGTTGCAGTGATTTTTTATAGATCTTGGTGTTGCTCTTTCCTCTCTACTAGACATCTATCCACATTGCTGAAAACCCAATGTTCCATTAGCGCACCAAACATATTGATTTTTTTTTGCCACTTCATGTGGAAGAATGTCAAGCTTCTGTTTAGCTCCAATGTTCCTGCTAACGTCACAGATCTCCAACATCCTCACCAAGGTCTTGTCTCACTCACTTTATCTTCACTTCATGTCCAAACTTGGAGATCTAGATATCTACGCTCCAGTTTGCATGGAGTGTAGAAGATAGTTTTTATTTCTTGTGTGGCCTAGAACTTCTCTAGTTTTGCTCTTAGTTTTAATTTCAGAATGAAAAAACACAAGGGGAGCATACCCTTGCCTAAATAGGTACTCTTCACCACATTAATAAATTAAGTTCGTTAAGTTGAGTCAACTTCTCAACATTGAGAAAAGTTTACGGTATGTTTGTGCAAATTAGCCTAGACGTAATTGTCGTTGTAATGGTCACGAATACTAAGCTGGCTTATGTCATAGCTACCATAGTAACATCAACATATTATTTCATACCATCAGTAAGGGTTTGCTTGACAATTGTAGGGTAGTGGTTATGAGGTGTTTTTAGAGTACCGGTTACAAGGGGTCCGATTTTGGGTGGTTTTAAGTAGCGACTTTTAAACTAGTTCAACCCATGCTTGGTAATTCATTAACGAGCGGTTCTGAAAGTTTTTTACACGTATAAAATTACATATATGTCCATATATAAACAAAACGGTTCCGAGGGCGGAAACTGCCACCCGAGTATGGGAACTGCCACTCAGTTCATGTCTCGATCAGGAGGTAGAAGTCCATATTTGATCAAAATAATAGAAACACATGAAATAATAGAAAAGTCTGGATGAAATAGGTGAGATTTTAAAAACTTACCGAAAAAAGTAGCCATAGTTTGGAAGAAGAGACGGATGAGAAAGAAAAAATAGGGTAGGATATTAGTAGTTACAATTATATATTTTTGGTGTAGATATAAATATAATAAAATAATAAAATCCCTTAAAATTTCCACCGATTTGGAGAATATGTTGATTACAGAAGTTAAAACACAATATGGCAAATACTATGGTACATTATCACAAATGCTATGCCCATTAGATACCTCGAGTAGATACCTCGAGTGCTAAAACTTTATCACAAATGCTATGCCCATTATATAAAGGCTAGTTCTATAGGCACTATAAAACTTACTTGGGCTAGCCCCAATTTTTTTTTTTTGAGTTATTTAAAAGTTTGTCATCGGAAAAATTGTTCTAGGCTGTCCACTTTTTTTTCCAGGACTGTCACAATGTTGACAATCCTTCCAATTATAGTGACAGTCCTAAGGAGGAGGATAGAAGAAGAAGAAGCAAGCAGCGGAGCATCGCTAGAGGCCATGCGGGGTGCCCCTCGGCTCCCCCCCACTCCGCCTCGACAGCCTGCCCTCGTCGCTCCCACCCCACCACCATTCTCACCCGTACGATGCTGCGCTGTGCCTCCGCGCGCGACCGCTCGTTGCGCCTCCCTACGAGCGGCTCACACCCGTCGCCCCCACCCCACCATGCCCCCTCCTCCCCCGAATGCTACCGCCTACCCTCGCCAGGCTCTCCCTCCACCACGGTGGGCCCCGCCAGGACCTCTCCTCCTACGGCGTCTCCCTCGTCGACGGCTTCAACGTCCCCATGACCGTCACCCCGCACGAAGGGAAACGCCGCCTCCGCCTCCTCCAGCCTCCGCCTCCGCCTCCGCTGCCTCCGTCCTCCTCCTCCTCCGATGGGTGGGGTTGGGGTTAGGGTTGGGCTGTCCTGAGTAAAATTTAGGCTGTCATGAGTAAAAATTTCAAAAACCTGGGCTGTTCTGAAGTAATGGACTGTCCTAAGTAAAATATGGAGTGCCTATAGAGTTTGCCTTACATAAAAAATGTAAATCACTAACATATAGTACTGTGAGATTTTAAGGTTGAAATAGAGATCATAAGTAGATTAGGATAAAGAATCGAACATGGTGATGTATATCCTAGCATGGTTCGAACTGCATTGCTACCTCTACTTGGTTCCCTTCATTTTAATCTCCCTCTTGCGACACTCTCTCGTGCTTTGCTGCCTGCTCTCATCAAACTGACACCCATCACCAGATATTACTTGTACATGAGAAAATTACAAAAGAAAATGGAGTATAAGTTTCAACTTATAATGTCTGTGTTATCCATCGAGGATCTCTGATTTAGCCACTGAAATTGTGAAAGCTAGCCACCCGCTGAAGCTCAACCAATCGTACATATCTCTAGGCTTAGTCATTGATGGCATTGGTCCATATTTGATAAATTACTCTTGTACCATTATATAGTCAGTCCATTTTTCTCAGCATTGCATATTGTCGTGGATATTTATTGTAATTAGTTAATATCTTGTTTTCTGCAGGACCGGCCTTCGACCAAGGTGCATGCAGCCCCAGGTGGTGGATCCTCCCTTGGTTACCTCTTTGGCAATGGTGGGAACTGAAGACTCATTCATATGTATTATATAACCCAAATATGAAAATTTGTTGTCTGATGGTGTGTGGGGGTCTAAACGTTCATCCTTTTGTTTCCTCTTATTCTAAGGTCATGTTTGTTCTTAATCGAGTTTCCTAATGTAGTTCTTTAAAAGTCATTGTTTTTTCCTGCTTTGTTTGTGGTGCTATTTGTGAAAAATCTATTAGAATATTATATGACATCTATGTTGAGTTTCATGTTATATGGTGCTGCATCTATTTGTGTATCTTGTGTTTAGGATCTTTCCCTTCCAATTTGTAGGGATTTTATACACGTGTCTGAGTGCAATGTCGTATGAATCCAGTTCATCTCACCTCAAGGGCAGGATGAGCAGTGAACAAACAGGATCATGCCGAGCTCTTTGGTGATCATGGTCATGGCATGTGATGGTCGCAGGCACAGTATGTTGCAGATTTATGCTGGCAGCTCGGCATCTCAGACAATTAGGCTGCAGTTCCATACTTTTACTTGGACCTCAGCCTAGGACTGGAAATGTCTTCACCAAGTGGTAATGGGAATTTCATAGATTTTGTAGTTTGCACCATGAATTTGGTACGACTGTAACTCAGACGGGCTTTCATGACAGTGGTTAGAACTTGTTTGGGGGGGGGGGGGGGGGGGGGGGGTGGGGGGGTTGGGTGATTTATTCATTAGTGACAACAAGAAGACATTTCAGTGGCTGTTATTTGGCTGTAGTTAGCCGATTTATTCATCTCTAAATATTGACAACAAGAAAGCAACAGATACAAAGTCTCTCAAGGTAGTCTATATGTATAATTTTTTTTTCTAATATAAACTGTCAAAAAAGACAATTCAGTGGCTGCTATTTCAGAAAATATGTATGGATGCTTTCAGAAAACATGTATGGATGCTCTAAAGCGAAAATTCTAATATATATATATATTGTCTAATCAAGTTTTTAAGCGTTCAAAGTAATTGGAATGCTCAATCACTATTTGAGCAGAGGAAGAGAATTCTAAGACATGAATTAAGCTTGCATCTTCGTCTTGGTTAAGATCAAGACTGTGTTGAGTGTAATAATGCCAGGGAAGAATCAAGCTGATTGTGGATGAACATATGAGAATCATATTCAATCTTGATACGATGATAATTAAAATTTCAAGAGATGGATAGAAGTTTAGTGACATAAACTTGATTGTAATATGATAATGATTTATCACCACCAAGAATTTCAAAACAAATTATTGGGCTTCATCAACGATATCCTTTTTTAGATTGGGAGATTTCTTTTATGATTGGTTGTCTTCTCCTTCACTTGCGTTCACGAGCAAACGTCAGGGACGGGATAATCCTTGGGTGCTACTATGATGATCAAGTTAGATTGAGGTAAAGGTAAATTTTGATAGAGTAGTGTTGATGTATGTGCGTAGCTTATGAAGAACCACATGGGACTATATATAGCCCATAATTGAGAACCACAATGACATTTGTACTTAACAGAGTAATGTTGGTGATAAGAATGTATTATTTTTACACCGACTTTTCCTTTAAATCAAGGAATAACTGAGTTTATTGTATGTACATAGGGTATGTAAAGTCGATGGGTAGCAACAAAGATCTTCCTATAGATTAGAGCTAGTTGGTTGTATATATCTCTTGAATGGTGATGACATGGAGAGACCACGTGCTTGTCATGTAAGGATGCTCGGGTATGGCCGGACCACAGGTTCCCACCTCAAGTACCATAAATGGCTTGGGACCTTGGTATATATATCACCACAAGTCTTAAGCCTTCGATCAAAGTTGGATAAATGGTTCGATTGATGACTTTCTCAAACAGACTTATTCTAGACTGGTTGTACCAATATTATAGAAAAGTGGGCTTAAGAGTCATGACTGCCTGGTTCCCTGAAGCCAGTCTCGAACATTGGATACTAGAGGACTCGTCCTTAGGCCTCAGATATTCTCAACACTATATTGGCTACTCAGTAGAAAAAAAATCGACTATGCTTCTTTTTCAGGCAATAATTGTATAGAATAGGGACCCACCTGACTTAATATATTTCATCGGGATATCCATGTGTATAAGGTGTCCACATGTCGTACTAGGGGAAGAAGACTCGGGATGCAGCACAATAAGGATTTCCAACCATCGTTTGGGTTTGATGAGGGATTGGATCGGTTCACGCGTGTCTTGCATGTGTGGGGTCCAGGATAAAAAGAGAGTAAATCTTTTATCACTACTTTGCTTTCTTCCTTCCAGATTTTCAAAAACCCTAACTTATTCTATATCTTCTTTATCTTCCATTGCATGTAACCATGTTTGACAACTCGAACTCCCATGATGGTGTGCTCCATTATGATGAGGGATCCACAGGAAAAATCCACGGCTAATAAAAAATAGACCTCCGAGGAGGAGATCGACGATGAGGAACGTGATACATTAATTACAGAGGTTTGTCTAATAGGGACATTGGTGGGATTGGATCCAGAATCTCTATGGTCTAACTTTTGCTCTTTGAAAGTCCTATGGTAGGTTTACTCAGAGCCTTAATGAGTTCTTGAACATTTGGAATGCTCGATCGGTGTACTTTAAAGGAAGCATGGGTAGTTTTGCACTACAAAGGGCTAGAACCCCATCTATAATAGCGTAACACCAAATGAGGTAAGACATGACTTTGTGGCATGTCATAGCGACATAACACTTCAAAGAGGCATATAGCTTAATACTACGATTGAAAGAGTAGTAGTACAATAGTACAAGAGGCCATAACCTTATGTTATAATAGCATGACTCTACATGAGGTAGTGAGACCTCCATCTTGAGCCATGTTACAGCGGCATAGCACCGCAAAGAGGTATGTAGACTCATGTTGGAAAAGTTAAGCTCTCAGAAAAAGAACTCACATATGCTTATGAATAGAGATATAGGCTCTCTTGAAGGTAAACTATTAGACACTGAAAATATATACACATAACCAGGTTAGCTGAGGGCTTTAACATGTATACCAAAATAAGTTAAATTAACGACATTATCAGCAACTCCAGCACCAAACATTAAAATTTAGCGTCTCCAATGAAATACATCACTGGTTGTGATGAATTACGATGAGTAGCGACTATTGTTAGGTAATATGGAAACAAACGTCGCTAAGAGTCGCTGCACGTCGTTATAACGACGTTTAGCAGCGTCTTGCATTATACGTCACTAATTTTTTTAATAAAACTATGTTTAGCAACGTCATATTTGAGACGTCACTAAATATTTAATATCAGCCGGTCAGAAATAACTTCCCTATTTGTCTTTCTCCCGAAATCGAAAACCTGAATTAAAAATTTTCCTCTCCCCCCTGTAATAAATGTTTCCCAAAACATCATTATAATACTAATATATTTTTACAAGAAAATATTTTTTTGGAAAATATTTTTTATGAGAAAATAATTTTATTATTTTAATAATATTACGAACTCCAGAGATTTTAATATAATAATATTTATTTTTGTATAAAATTTTATTATTATTATATTAGAGGTGCTAACTTGTCATAATGTATGCTTAATCTTCAAGGAGGTTAGTCACCTACTTAGCCTAAGGAGATTAATTAGTTTAGTCGCTAAGTGAGTTGGATTAGTCCTTGTAAACTAGGTTCCTTAATTAAGCAACTTAAGTGAAATACCTAAACCACCCTCACCAACTTGCGACCTCCTCCTTATTTTGGCATGGCCGACCAGCTCCTCTCCCTCTCTTCTATTATCCTTCCATCAATTCTATTCATATCCCCTTTAGATATTTTTATTAGTTAAATTAATTAAAAAAATAAAAGCTTTATATATAAAATCTTTCTTTTCATTCTTATCTTTCCTTCACCTCTCTCCTTAGATCACCTCACATACAACCAGCCCATCTTTCCTCTTAAATCCAAGAACAAAACCCCTCAATCACTTCTAATTCTTCTTCTCCACTTAGAACTCCTAAGGCAAGTCCTCCTTTGCCTTAAAAATTCTAATTTTTTCTATGTTCTCCATGAATTTCTCCATACTTTCCATAAGTATGAAATGCTAATTTTTCTAGTATGTCATTTCTATAGTATTTATAACATAGTTTCAAGACTCATAGGTTAAGTATACACACCTATGTGGGTTAAGTATTCACACCTATGTGAAGCTTAAAACATGATATGTAACATGTATGCATGTGTGTCAATTTTGGAAAATCCTCCTTAGTCTTTTTCAGAGTCCGTTTTTTTATCTAGAAAACAAAATTGTTTTAAGATGTTTTAACATATTCCTATAGAGAATTCGTTACCATTTCTGAAAATATATAATATGTTCGTATTATGATTCTAGAACAAAGAGCTATGCTCTTTAGATTCTATAGGTCATATTTTGAGTTCTGTTTTGATTCCAGAATATACATAGTTTGGAAAAATTTATGTGTAAACTAAATCGTACATGCTAATGACCTAAAATGTAGCGTGCCTACTCCTAACACATATACACATGATGTCCAATTGATAGAATTTTTGAAAATATCTAGCAGTTAAAGAAGTAGCAATATTACGTAGCGTATAACATACATAACGTACAATATTACGTAGCATAACGTAATAAAATTATGTAACATAATAAAATTACATAACAAAACATAAGTACATAATGTAGCAAAAGCACATAACATAATGAAATTACGTAATGTAACAGAATTATGTAGCATAATGAAGTTACTGTCACGCCCCAACCCTGAGGGCCTCCTGACCACCGTTCTCCGCGGCGGACCGGACGCGAATCACCGCGCCTCAGCGCACCGGACGCGAATCACCGCGCCTCGGCGCTCCCGAGGGACGCGTATGGCCACCGGGACGTGATGTCGTGGGAGCCTGGGGTTGCGCCCGCACAAGACAACATCGTTAAAGTTTGACTATCATCGCATCAATCGAGTAGGCAGCGGAGGGACATTGTTGCAATGCAATACATTTAGCCATATGAGTATTCGGGACAAATCGAGAGACTGGGTTCTCTGTTTATAAAGGTATCATTCCATATATTATGCCCCTTTATACGTAGCAGCTCGAGACAATCGAAACTAGAATTTTTGGGTCTTGGGGATGTGGAACGCCTATCGCTCCCTCGGACGATCCAGTACCTGCAAGCAAGTAAACTGTTGGTGGGTCAGTACTTTTATAAGTACTGGTGAGAATAAACAACTAAACAGAAGCAAGCATTCACTAAAACCAAACACTAAGCAATCATGTTATAAAATATTATATTACTAGTGATCTTTCTAGTTTTACCTATGTTCGTTACATGCAGCATAAGAACGGAGTCATATTACTTTCTTTTGAAAATATTTTTTGAAACAAAGTTCATATGCGATATTAAGCAAGCAAGCAAGACAAGCCAATCGTTCTGTTATCAGGGTGTGCGTAACGTGTCTCGTGAGCTATACTCAAAGACTTTAGGGACAAATGCATATCTAGACACAAATGCACATCTAGGGGCGGTCCTCTATCCAAGCCAACACAATGAACTATCTTATATGCAGTGCGGTCTCCGAGTATCTCATGATCGACAGCGGTTGATCCAGCTAACCAATGACTTATTTATCTGATGCTATTGGCAGCTGTGACACATGGTTGCTTTCCACTATCTCTGTAGCAGTCGTGACACATGGTTCAGCTCTCCACCAATAGTCATTGTCCGACAGATGCGAATGCATGAAACACTATCAAATAAACTTTAGGATGCAGATGAGACGAACCATCAGACCATATACCTTAGTTGCGGAGCAAGTCGCCTTATCTTTGAACACATTCAAGCACACGCTATAGTTATCTCGAAGCATAGGCGATAGTGGAACATGTTCATGCAAACACATATTCTTAGGCAAGCGTTTCAGGATTCTTAGTTAAGCAGACATATTCGTTTCAAAGCCAAGCTGGGTGAGTTCACTTATTTAACATGCAAGGCAGGTTCTATAATTATCTTTAAGCAAAACAAGCATTCAAAATACTCAGATTCATTATTAAGGCGTGCAAGAATCAGAGAACGCAGTTCTGTCCACTCACCTTGATACATTGTGCCGACGCGGAGCGGGGCACTACTGTTACGTAATATAACAAAATTACGTAACGTAAAAGCTTTATTTTTTATATTTAATTTTAATTCCAAAGCCATATTATGTACATGTGTGTCTTAGATTATAAATAATGTTCTATGCATGTTTATATGCATGTTTTATTAAGAATTTGATAGTGACATAAGTGTGTTTATCGATGTAATCGTAGGACATAAGTCGTTGTATGCTTTAAAAATGATCGTTGGACACAAAAAAAATTCTTGCAAGTGTATATGTTTTAATTTCATGATTTTTATAGTGATGTATGGCTATGCGTTTATATATACATGTTTACCTATGTATTCTATGCAAGCCTAGACCTAGTAGAAAGTATGTTAAAGCAACCATATACGTTAAGTCGTACTCGATTTTCGTATAGGTGAAAATTTACGTAAGTAACCCTAGTACCATCAGAAAATATTTTTAGAAGTGTTACTAAGCAACTATTACACAAGATCAAGATTCTTGTTTTTATGATTTATAATGTTGCATATGACCTATAGGAATCTAGAGTTACGTGTCAGGCTATTGAAAATTCAAATATTTTGGAATTGAGTAATATCGATATAAACCAAACTTGTATTTTTATTGCTATGTCATCAAATTGGATGAATTGTATCATATTGATAAAAACTTATTTTTGAGGCTTAGTATTGAATTCTATAGTTGTTTACTTGTATTTGATAAGTATCAAAATTCAAAAGATAGATATTTATTTATATTACAAGTTCTATCGATACCTTAAAGATTAGAATAATTAATATCTTGCTTATTATTAAACTTGGTAAACATTTTTATTTATGTGATCGTATTATTGTTTTAAGTATTATCCTATAGTTAAGTTCATTTTGAATTTCATATGTTCCTAATTTGTATGACTTCTTTGTTCGAAAGAATAAGTCTAGCAAGATCAATTGTTATTGCTAAGTAGCCAAGGTAAGAAAATTTTTATTCTTCTTATTACTTATGCATTTCTTGCTTTATTATAACTACGAGTGTCCAATATTGAGTTATTCTATCGAAGGGGCTTTACCAGTAGTAATTCTATAGAGAGTAGCACGTTGTCTATTTATATTATTGTGTTTGTAACTCGAAAAAAGGGAGACTTTGTTTAAAATTCTAAGAATTTTAGGAGATAAACTTAATTTCGAATAAAAACCATAGTATCGTACCAAAATCCTAACCTAGATTATTGTGTATATCTATTAGAGATGAGCTTTCGATAACTCTAAATATTTTAAGGCTGGAACCGTCTAAGTTTTGGACTCGTAGGATATAGGCATGCTGACAAGCAAGCATAATGAATATAAAATCTATTTGTATCTGTTTGTTCCAATAGATAGAATTAAGAGAAATTTTGAGTTACTCCCACTTTATTTATCCATATTCAGGGTGCACCCACATTGTTTCTATAATGTACAAGACCCTCCACTTTTGACAAAAATCGTCTATTCCTAAACGTTCAACTCGTTTGACTCATTTTTTAGACAAAAATACTCCCTCCTTCTTCCCCTCTCCTTGCTGCATGCCCCCTCCCCCCACGACTGCTGCCGTCGACCGCGCTTCCCACTCCCCGCCACTGTACCAGCCCCCCTCCCCGTCCCCGCTCCCCCCCTCTCTGCCACCGCCCCATACCTCCCCACCCCCGCAGCCCCCGCAGAAGCAGCAATCGGCGAGGGCGGCCAGCGGCTGCTGCTACTGCTGCGGGGGCTGCGGGGCCGGGAAGGGGGAGCGGGGGTGGGGAGGTGTGGGGCTATTACAGAGAGGGTGGGGGGGGGGGGGGGCGAGAAGGGGTGTCGGGCGGACCGCGGGGGGAGGAGGAGGGTGTGAGAGGGAGGAGGAAGAAGAAAATAAGAGAAAAATTTTCGTCAATTTTTTTTGGTGAAAGCCGTTGACCATCATGATTGGACAAATTTCGTCAAAAGTAGAAGATATTGTATATTATGGAAACAATGTGGGGTGCACCCTGAATATGGATAAATAAAGTGGGGTATAACTCAAAATTTTTTAATATCATATCGCATTCTCATACTACGTTATACTTGTTACATGATCAAGATTCATATTTTGTCGTATTTCAATTAATAAAATATTATGTTGAGATATATTATTCTATTATGTGATATTTTGTATGTAGAAAATACAAACTTGTATTACTCCAAAAAATATTATCATGAGATATATTCTTCTATTATGTGATATTTTGCACGTAAAAAAAAACTTATGTTATTCCAATAAATAAAAATTTCTTGCAAAATAAGTATTCTTGTATTCATGTGATACATATAGTACACAGAGAGATACTTACCTCAGCCAAAAAATTGTTGGGATCAGAAACGCCAATACCATATTCTGATACCATTTATTGGGAACCCATGCATAGCCCGAATTAGATTCGGCCACAGACGCGAAAGCGATGCTAACCCACCTGAAGATAACAAACCAATGTACTATAAATGCTAAGACAGATCAAACAACTTATATGTTCGGTGACTACGTCACCTGGACAAATTCTAATCAGTATAACTCAGGTGAAATTACAAGATTAAATAAGAATAATGTTGAACCCTTTGTCCAAAGGTTCACCCCCCTCACCAAACTCAAGAAGGAAGAGAGAGATTACAACTGAAATCACTCACTATCACTACCATATTTCTAGGGTAGGGGCTTTATTGTCATTTACCATATTTATATTATTGTGTTAATAATTGCATGATAGGTAATATACATATTATATTATATTCATTAATAACATGGGTTAGTAGACTAGACTTGATGTGACCATGGACCTTGCTAGACTTGACATTTAACCCACGAGACAAATCCCTATGCTATTAATTAGATTCTAGTTAAATTTCTCACATGAAACTAAACCCCTTAATTAAATGGTTCTTCATGACAAGCCATGGAGGGAAAAGAAACATTATGCATCCACCAAACCCTAACCCTACTCTATGGCTGGCCCTATATATCTAGAGGGAGCCTCCCTCAAAGCCACTCATCATTCATGAAGAAACCCTATAAATAGCCCCCAAGAAAACCCTTCTTTCCCTCCACAAATTTTAGATTTCTAAGCCTCAAATCCCTCATTCTTTCCTCATCAAAAGAGACCTAGAAGCTTGAGCACAAGGAGTCTTGGAGAAGAAGAAGCTACATTGGGAATCCATCTCCCAATAGGTAAAATCTGGAAAACACTCTTTTAATTCCTGTTTTAATAATTTTTTTGGCCATTAGAAGCCCACCCATGGTTTAAGAACACCCTCAAGGAAAGAGAATTAGTTCTATTGGATTCCATAGTGTTTTCTTCATGAGATTTGTTCATAGTTTGGATTTTGTGTTCCAAGGATGCATTTTCCCCTAATTTTTATATCAACTAATTATATATATATATATATATATATATATATATATATATATATATATATATATAGAGTATTACATTGGGGCACACTAGGTGTTTGTTGTAATGTTTAATATGGAGTATACCTATTCATATGATGTATTGGATATATATATATATATATATATATATATATATATATATATATATATATATATATATATATATATATATATATATATATATATATATATATATAATGGTGGGCGACTGTCTTTGGAGGATCGGGTTTCTCAGTTACTGTGCAGTATCGGGTTCCCGAGATATGGTATGCCAGTGTGTGAGGGATCGGGTATCACTGTGTGGCATTGATACCTCTGAGCATCAGTCGAGAGGCCAGTAGGAGTCGGGTTCTTCAGTTCTGTGCAACTGTGCATTAGTGTATCAGTAAATTACTCGATTGTGTATCAGTGAGCCTAGTGCATCAGTCGAGTTCAGTGATACTGGAGAATATCTGGGAGTATCAGCAAGTATCTGGAGTAAGTTCAGTTGTAGTAGGGGTGTTTTGGTGTAGACGATGAAGCAACTTGCTGGCAATATGAGGGGGGGGGGGCTAACTGAATAGCAGTGGCAGCATTGAGGAGTCGGGCATGGAATATAGCAGCAGCAGCAGCTGCAACACAGAGGGTGCAGTAGCAAAATAGTGTGCATACCTCACTGTGCACATCAGTGTGCAAGTTGAGAGGGGAATTGGATTGGGGTCGAGGAAAGTGGCAGGGAATGCATCAGTCGAGTTAGTATATCATTTCAATGAGTGAGCAGTGAGTTTAGCAGTATATCAGTATCAGTGAGTGAGTGTTGTGTGTCAGTAAGTTCCTGATACCTTAGTGTATCAATAATGTGAGTGCAGTGAGTAGCACTCGAGTGCAGCAAGTTGAGGGTAAGTTAGTGAGGTTAGTATAGGTAATAGATATAAGTGGGTATCAAGATATAATTAGTATCCTAGTGTCATTTGATATAAGAAGAATAATATAGAGATACCAAGTTAAGGTAAGGCAAGGTGAGGGAACTCGAAGGAACTGCAAATGCAGTGGGGGTAATCTTAACAAATATGAAGTATCAGAGGCAAGTGTGAAGGTTAGAGTAGGTACCTACAACAGCAATTTAGTGAGGAAATAAATGGATTCCTCAGTGAACTGCAACAAGTGTGGTATCAGCTAGCCTCGGGCAGTGACCAACTGCAGGAAGAAATTGCTTTCAGCAGCAGGGAAGCATCAGTTGCAGCATGCTCGTGCAATGGGTGATGCAGTTTCAGTCAGTAGAGGGAGAGGGTGCAGTGCAGTTTCTATGCACAGGAAATCAGCAATGCAACATATAGTGGGATACTTGGTGTCAGTTTGGTTTATGTGGGTATCAGTAGCAAATTTGCATCTATTGCAGATTTCTTTATGTGGGTATCAAATATTTCTTTATGTTGCTTCCTAAGTTTATATGTGTATTAATGTTAGTTACTAGTGTCATCAGTGTATCTATGGGTTAGTATAGTTAAGGTAGTGGAAATACGTTAGTTTAGTTAGTATAGAGATTAGTATATAAGTAATTATATATATGTATTAGCTACATTTGATAAGGATTGAATTACCTTGGTATATCAAGGTAATGAGTCGATACTCAAGGTGTTGGGCTTGAGTATCGAGATGGGTGTATAGGTAGTGGGATACGCATTGGTGCAAGGCCAAGGTATACTAATTTCATCAATTATTATAGTATATAGTGTATTGACTTGTTAAGATATATAAACTACTACTTTTATATTTAAAACTTGCGTATTTTAGGATACGGCTTTTTGAGTGTCTCTAAGTATCTTAGATTAATTAGTATAGCTTAGTTTCATAGCGTATCGACCTAGTATCCTAGTATTAGACTCTTACGACTAGAATTAGCCGGTTTGACTTAGAAATGGCCTTGTGACCTAGAATTGCATAAATTAAACTTATTTTCATTTCTGAACTTTGTATTGATGCAACATACCATATATAGGTCTCTGTGATTCCATCTTGGACATCGATCCTCATTCCTTGCTCAGGAATACAGGCGAGTACATTCTCTAACTGTTTTATTATGTTGATTATTACTATGATTCTAGTTGTAGTGTATACTTGATTCTGACACTGTAGATACATGTGCTAGTATCATAGATACCCGTCATGAGGAGTCATGATTGAAATCCATCGTGCTAGCTGGAGACGGGGAAATATTAGCAAGATTATGTGATCATACCCCACTTTACATGCATCATAGCTCACCCCACATATCACGTAGGGTATAGCCTAACCATTTACATGCCTCATAGCCTGTTATATATGATTATCCTGACTATTGCTCGTATCATAGCTAACCAGATGGTTAGCCTGATCTCACATGTATTATAGCCAATCATATATAACAAGCCTGATCTAGTCCCAAGCCGATCACATAGTAAACTGATATTTCACAACACTTAGCTATAATTCCTATTTCTTATTCCAGTTCACTCATTTCTAGCATTTACATATATCTGTTCATTGCTAGTTAGTACTATTGCTGATTACATATTTCTCCAATATTCCTATTTTCTAGTATTTCTTTATCATGTATCTTATAGTTTTTGTCAATATAAACGGAACTGCTGTTTAGTGCTTGTGCTTCGCTCCAATCCTGACTGGATAATATTTTTCAGAGGACCTTGAGAACTTCTGTCCTACTCACTATGGCCCAGGAGTAGAGGGAGACTACATACCGAAGATTAGAGGAGTCACTCTCCTTAGAGGAGACACCACCCGCAGTCGTTTAGACAGCTTCTTGGTCTAGTTATCTATGTATTTATTTGTTCTAAACTTGAGACTTGGTTTGTATTTTGTTGAGACTATTTATGTTGGGATATCTAGACTCTAGATTATTATTGTATTGGGTTGTTGTGCTTGACTTATGTCGATACTTTCTTATTTTTTTATATCTTATCGTGCCATTACTTTTCTATAGTTATTGTGATTGAGTATCTTATGAATTGTTGATCAATGCATTATTCATTGTCCTCCTTATGGAGTTGAGATCATTGACAGGTTATCTTGTGAGTTATGTTTAGTAGTATTGAGACCTAGATAACGTTCTACCGCCGATGCTACGGCATAAGCTGGACGTACCCACGACTCATGCCCAAATTTTGGGTGCGGGTCGTGACACTCACCCTACCCGTAGTGATCTTCCTGTACAAAGACGATGACTTTCCTGCTCAAATCTCCTCTTCTTGCTGTCTCGGACGACAAGCTCTAAAAGCAAAGTACAGACTTTCTCTTAGATTTTTCATGGACAAGCACCCTGAATCTTCTACCTTGTGTGCCCTTCTTTGTGCCTCCACCCTCAACCCATAATAGCTCACCATCAGATATGGCCGCCACTAGCATCCAACGGTATAGATTAAAACCCAAAACTCGTCAGCCCCGACCAAATAAACTCAGCTCGAGTTCAATTTGGACCTTGCTAAAGGTTTTGGAACAAAATTACCCGAGTTCGGACTGAACTCGGCTGGACCAAACTCGTCTCGAGTTCGGTCCTTATTGTCACTATCATGCGCCGATCCCGAGGACATAACATCTTGGCCTGGGCTTGATGCCGTGCGAGCCTAATTTGCAGCCGTGCAAGGCAATCACCAAAATGGTCGATGAAATGCTAAGCTACAGAGTCGCACAAATAGTCCCCAAGCTGCGAAAGGTTAATAAACACTAGTATAAAATAAAACAAAGCTCTTTATTGATATTGAAACAAATGTTACAACGACGCTAGGATGAATATTGCCACTACCATATTTCGTAGGAAAGGGTATTTTGGTAATTTATAATTAATTAAATATTGTGCATGATGAATAATTATTTATTATATTATTTAATTATTTTTAGATGTTAGTTTATTGTTTTGGACTTGTGTTAGTGAACCTAGCTAGTTTAGTTTAGACTCATGGACCAACATTTATTATTAGTTAGAATTGAGCCCAATTAGAAGCCCATTCATTAGGAGGATGATTAATTTAATTAAACCATTAGACTAGAATATTTTCTTCTTAATTATTTCTTCATGAGAGGCCCCAAGGGGTATAATGGATATTACATAGTAGCTTGAGGGAGGGTCTAAGGGGGGTCGGCCATTATAGAGAGGGGGAAAAGTTTCTCTCTCCTCTTTTCATTTCAAATCTAGATCTAGAATTTTCCTCAACCAAATTCTTTTCTTCCCACACCAATTCCCTACCAAATTTTATCCTAATTCCTTCCCAAATCACCATTGGAGGCTAGTAGAACATGGATCTAGAAGGAGGAAGCAAAGATATATAAAGAGGAGCAATGATCTACAAGTTGAAGGTCAATTTTATCAAATTTGGAGATTACATTGGGAATCCATCTTCCAATAGGTACAATTCAGTTTTTTTTCCCTTCAATTAGGTTCTAAATCTGAGATTTAACCATGAGAAACCAACCCATATGTATAGGCTACCCATAGAAATTGTAATTAGGTTCATAGGAGGTATATGGAGAAAGTTATAGTACTTATTGTGTCAATTTTGGGGGAATTCCGAGATTGACACTTGTTGTGTTTGTCAATTGGTCATATAGATCAAATTGGCTTGTGTTTGCTTGCTTGTGGCTAGTGTCTTGTCCATAATTAGATACATGTAGGTCATATCCCAATAATTTGGTGATACGTGTTGACTTGGAGGTTTTTCCTCCGACACGGGACTATGTGCATGTAACATTTTGACACGGACATGTAGATGTGTGTTTGACCCTTCATATTGTTCATAAATGATAATTTAGACTTGCTCGTGTCCTTCAAGATACGTTTGGTTGTGTGGTGGACTCGTGTTGCAAGCGTATCATAGATCTAGTGTGATACGGGTGCGATGCACTCCACGTGTTTGTTGTATTTTATTTCTAGATTCAAATTCCATTATTCTTAGCTATGTGTGGCATATGTAGTTATATGTATATGTGTAATTATTATGTATATGTTTATAGATATCTATATATATATATATATATATGTATATATATATATATATATATATATATGTATATATATATATATATATATATATATATATATATATATATATATATATATATATATATATATATATATATATATATATATATATATATTGGTGTGTGTGTTCTCATATGTTATCTATATGTACATAATGATAAGTATATATATCTAAGTATGTATAAGTAAATCCATGTATATGTATATAGTTATATAGATAGTGTGTTGATATGTATAAGTGTTTAAGTGTATAGATATATATGAAGTTGTGTATATGTTTAGAGAGGAGAGTATATATCTATAGGTGAGTATACATATATATGTATATAAGTAGTGTAGTGATATCTATAGATAGTGTTTATGTTTATATATATATATATATATATATATATATATATATATATATATATATATATATATATATATATATATATATATATATATATATATATATATATACATAGGTGTTGTTGTGTGTTGTGTGTGCAAGAAGAGGGGGGGGGGGGGTGCTCGACAGGAAACAGGAAAGTATAGCTGCAGCAACTACACCAAGTAGCCGAGGCAGCCGCAGCCATTGCTGCAACAACAGCAGCCACACAACGTCAAAACAACAAGCAACTGCAGCAACTTGGAGCAATAGGGAACAGCTGAAGCAACTTGGAATAGCAGCAGCAGTAGCAATTTGGAGACCAGAGAACAACAACAGTAGCAATTATATATCCTTGGAACAAAGATATATAAAGACGAGCAACTGCAGCAACTTGGAGCAACAGCGAGCAGCTGCAGCAACTTGGAACAACAACAGCAACTTGGAGACCATCAGCGGGCAGCAGCAAGTATTCAGTAGTAGTCAGCAGGGTAGTAAGGTCAATTTGTTTAGCAGTATAGTTAATCATTATTACTAGTAGTTTAGTAGTAGTTAGTTAGTTCATAGTGAGTTAATAGCTTGAGGTGCAGTAACTAGTTATTATCTATACATATGTACTTTTGATATCTAGTACTAGGGATAATATATATATATATATATATATATATATATATATATATATATATATATATATATATATATATATATATATATATATATCTTGTGTATCTCTAGTTAGTTATATATATGTATGTATATATAAGTCTATGTATTAGTGGTATGGATAGTTAATATGGCATGGTAGTTAGTATTTAATATTCATGTTAGTATATTTATTAGTAGTTTCATTGGATTGATATATATATACCTATTAGTATATAGTTAATGTTGGGTGGTGAGAAATGAGTGAGGTTTGCATTACCTTGAGATACCAAGGTAAATGCCAAGGTATTAAGGATACTTGAGGTATGGAGTTTGGGTATCAAGATGGGGGTTTAGTGGTGCGATACCAAGTTGGTTCAAAGCCAAGGTATCCATTTAGCATTTTTAATTATGATTAGTATACATAATATTGTTTGGATATGCATATATAACTATTTCATATTTTTGGTTACATATCTTGCGATACGGTATCTTAATATCTTAGATTTAGCTTGTATGGCCTAGATTCATAGTGTATGAACCCAACATCCTAGAGATAGACTCCTACAACCTAGAAATAGGTAGTTTGACCAAGTTTGACCGGTTTGACTTAGAGTTGATCTAGTTTGACTGTTTTAACATAGAAATAACTTTATGACCTAGAAGTTGACTAGTTTAACTTATTTTCATTCTGAAATCTTGTATTGATATTTTATTCCATATCTAGGTCTTCGAGGCACTATACCAGACATCTGTGATACTGTGCACCCGGATTCAGGCGAGTATATTCTCCGATAGTTTTCATTTATGATATCCTCTATGTTCATTGTATCTAGTGTAGATATCATTAATTTTTTGACACGATGGTTACACGGATTGGTATATCCGGATCTCGTCATGAGATATTATTCCTTGGTATATTTGCTGTATCTTGTGCAAGCCTTGTTTCCTTATTTCTTGTACATGTACAGACACTGATTCTCGGGGAGACTAGCTACCTTCCCAGAGAATCCCGTGCCATAGCGTACCATAGTTGGATCCCCTATACCAATCGGGGATGAGGAGTATTTTAGTGTAGATATGTGATCATACCCTTCTTATGCATGTCTTATTTCTTGTGAGTGTTGGTTATACACAACACATATGACTAGCCAGGCCCTTATCCTTGTGCAAGTTTTTTGTGCAAGTTTTTAAGCCGATCACATGTTAAAGCTAGTACTCACTCACTTAGTCATTAGTATTCTTGTTCATTGTCATATGTTCATTCTTGTATTTATTTACAGTATTTCCTTTATTGTATATCTCTTGTATATATTGTTGTATCTTGTATATTCATATCTATTTACTATTACATAGTTTATATCATTGATTAGAACTGGTGTTAAAGATATACTCTGCTCCTTTCCTGACTGGATATATTTTTCCAGATGACACTGAGGAGTGGTACCCTACTCATTACGGGCCTCAGGATGTTGTAGTCTTAGAGTCAGAGAGCCTAGCTCAGGAGGGACTCATCCCGACTGAGACAGATGACCTGGGACTTGTAGCTTCTTAGTCATTCTTTTGTACTGGATTTATCTCCAGCTTATTGTTTAGTATTTCTTCAAACTCATTGATGTTATTATTTTAACTCATGAGTTGTATTGTGACTATTCTATTCTTTTATCATATTCGTGCTCATTTCTATCTTAGATCTGTGATTGAGTATATTGACATTGATGGTGGCTTATTATATTGTTAGATAGATTACCCAAACAACGTTCTACCGTCGATTCTATGGCGTAGGCTGGACGTTGTTCCCGACTTGCATTCCTACACCGGGTGCGGGTCGTGACATATTTTTAGTGGTGGCCCATACAGGTCTCTTTGAGGTTGCAATTAATGCGATTCATAGTGGTGCTCTGAATTGAGTGCTATTACGAGCCTATTTCAGGATATAGGTTATAAGCTATAGGCTGAGAATACTAAATCACATCTAGGAAAAACTCTTTTGATTCATTCAACTATTCTTCCTTGATATTGATACTTGGTCTTTTAACTATCCTTTCCTTTGAGTATCTTCAATCATGTGCCATATTAATTTTTTTCTTTCGCTTTGTTTCAGGATGCCGCCTAAGACTAGATCACAACAAGAGAGAGTAGCTTTTGAGAGGTCTGCGATGTCTCGAGGGCCTGCACCAGTCACTTTTCTGGTGATTGGAGTGCCAATTGCTTTCGGAGGTCCACCACTTACTCAGAGGACTGTGCCAACTGTATCTGAGGGACTTTCACCTCCACCTTCCGTGCCGACAGATGCGACACAGATGTTCTCACTGTTTCGCGAGATGCTGGAGGCGTAGAGGGCTCAGTCTGAGGAACACCAGAGATAGACCGACGTCTTGGGGCAGGGCATCGAGAGTGCTAATCAGCTTGCTCGTGCCGTAGTAGAGAGAGGAGTTCCAGTCCAGCAGCAGGTTGCTCCTCAGTTACCTCTGCTTCGGCCAGACAACATTCAGGACTTTAAGAAGCTGGAGCCTAGGGTCTTCAAGGAGACGGAGGGCATCGTCGATGCTGATGATTGGCTCAAGGATATTGAGCTTCTTATGAGGGTATCCCATCTTTCTGAGGATCTGAAGGTTGAGGCGGTAGGAATTCAGTTGTTCGATGTCGCCACACTTGGTTCAGGAATGAGCCAATTCTTGTTGACGCAGGACGGTCTTGGGAGGTGTTCAAGGACCTCTTCAAGAAGAGGTTCTTCGCTCGGGCAGACGGGTTAGACTTGCGGAGGCAGTTTGAAAGCCTCATTCAGGAGAGCATGTCTGTGGAGGAATACGCTACAGAGTTCGGCAGGTTGAGCCGATTTACGGAGTATTTGGTGAGAGAGCCGGTGGTTCGAGCTATTTATTTTTGTGAGGGTTTAAACTGGGAAGTAAAGGTCCTCATTCCGTCTTTTTATGAGATATTCTCGGAGATACTTGCTGAGGCACGCAAGGTTGAGCGAGAGTTGGGTTTGAAGCTCAAGAGAGATCATGATTCTTTTATGGGGGCAAACAGCAGCACAATATCTGCCAAACGTCCTCATTTCTAGTCCAGGCTATTTTAGCAGCCGCAGCAGCACCAGACTCTAGCTAGGACACCGTTTCACCAGGCACCATAGCAGCATAGACAGTTACAGCAAGCTTCATGCCACTTCTGCAAGAAGCCCGACCACTTCTGGGAAGTTTGTAGGAAAATTTTGGGAGTTTGTTTGTATTGTGGTACCGAGGGACATCAGATGAGAAAGTGTCCTCGTCGTGCAGTTCAGGGAGCAGCTCCAGCTCCGAGGGCACTGGCGAGAGCACCTGCAGTACAGTCGAGGGGACAGCCGCTTCCGACCCAGCAACAACGTTATGTCCAGCATCAGCATCAGGGAGGTGCACGCCAGGGACGAGCATTTTCTATGACAGTTGAGGAGGACGAGCCCACCGGAGATGTCATCACAGGTTCTATTCTTTTTGATTCTATTTCAGCTTTAGCTTTGTTTGATAGTGGTGCTTCCATAGTTTTGTATTTGTTTCTTTTGCTCTGAAGCATGGTTTGGTAGCGGAGTCTTTGCTTAGGACTTGCAAGATCATGACCGGGGTGGCATTATCCTGGTTAATGATATTTGCAAGGATATGAGAGTTACTCTGGGAGGCCGGGAGTTGAGTACGTGTCTACTTGTAATGCCACTTCCGAGTTACGGCATTGTACTCGGGATGGATTATTTGAGTAGGCACCGTGCTAGTATAGATTGTAGAGGAGGTAGAGTTTTGTTTGGTCCGCCAGGAGAGCCAGAGTTTGAGTTTGCTAGAGGAGCTACAGAGCAGAAAGAAGGCATTATTTGTGGAGCCATGGTGGAAGACAAGGAGTTGCCGCATCCGTTGATAACAGAGTTCTTGGATGTGTTTCCTAAGGAATTGCCAGGATTGCAGCCGTATCGAGATATTGAATTCTCTATAGACTTGGTGCCAGGTGCAGAACCAATTTTATAGCATGTCTATAGAGTAAACAACAGCGAACTGGTCGAGCTGAAGAAGCAGGTGGACAAATTACAGTATAAGGGGTTTATCAGATTAAGTTCTTTACCGTGGGGAGCGCCGATATTGTTTGTACCAAAGAAGGATGGATCAGTGCGCATGTGCATTGATTATAGGGCATTGAATAATGTCACTATCAAGAATAAGTATCCTTTGCCACGGATTGATGACTTATTCGATCAGTTAAGTGGTGCCAAGGTATTTTCTAAGATTGACTTAAGATCAGGCTACCACCAGGTGAAAGTGAAGCCAGAGGACATTCCGAACACTGCTTTTAGAACTCGATATGGTCAGTATGAGTTTATGGTGATACCGTTTGGGCTGATTAATTCCCCGACGGTATTTATAAATTTGATGAACAAGGTGTTCCATCAGTACATTGACAAGTTCGTGGTGGTATTCATCGATGACATACTCATATACTCGAAGACACCGGAGGAGCACGATGAGTATTTACAGATTGTGTTGGATGTGCTGAGGAAGGAGAAGCTGTATGGGAACCTGTCTAAGTGTGAGTTCTTCCTGGACAAGGTGGAGTTCTTGGGGCATGTTGTGACTGGTGATGGTATTTCAGTGGATCCGAAGATGATCGCAGCAGTGGAGTCTTGGAAGACCCCGAGTTCAGTAGCAGAGATTAGAAGTTTCTTGGGATTGACAGGCTACTACAGAAAGTTTATACAAGATTTTTCGAGGATTGCTGAGCTGATGACCAGACTCACCAGGAAGGATGTAGAGTTTGTTTGGACAGAGAATTGCTAGGTTACTTTTGAGGAATTGAACAAGAGGTTGATATCTGCTCCTATTTTAACGTTGCCATCAGGGTCTGGAGGTTTCACTATTTATAGTGATGCATCGGAGAAAGGTCTAGGTTATGTTCTTCAGCAGAATAGGAAAGTGGTTGCCTATACATCTAGGCAATTGTGTCATCATGAGAAGAACTATCCTACCCATGATTTGGAGTTGGCAGCAGTCATCTTTGTCCTGAAGTTGTGGAAACACTATTTGTACGGAGAGCGTGTGGAGATCTTCACAAACCATAATAGCTTGAAGTATGTTTTCACACAGAAGGAGTTGAATATGAGAAAACATCGATGGCTAGAACTGATGAAGGATTTTGACATATCTTTGCAGTATCATCCTGGGAAAGCTAATGTAGTTGTCGATGACTTGAGCAGGTATCCGGTAGCTATGTCCTTGACACAGGATCGATATTTGTTGGAGGACTTGGAGAGCTTGGGCATTGAGGTGATAGTTCCTGGTTTGGCTATACAGATATGGGGATTACAGATACACTCAGATTTGATGGACATGATCAAGGCAGCCCAGTATGAGGATGTATCTCTGAGGAGCATCAGAGCTCAGGTGAGAGCATGATTGGAGGATGATTTCACCATTGCTGAGGATGGTTCTTTGCGGCATGATGTTAGATTATGTGTGCCTAGTGGGGAGCTGCGTGAGGAGGTATTGCACGAAGTGCATTATCTCAGTATTCCATACATCCAGGTGCTAACAAGATGTATCGGGATATGCGAGAGAGTGTGTGATGGTATGGCATGAAGAGGGAAGTGGCACAGTTTGTATCCAGATGCTTAGTGTGCCAGCAGGTGAAAGCCGAGAGGCAGTGGCCAGGAGCTTTACTTCAGCCATTACCCATTCCAGAGTGGAAGTGGAAGCACATTACTATAGATTTTGTGTCCGGACTTCCACGATCTCTAGGAGGAAAAGATGCGATTTGGGTCATCGTTGACATGTTGACCAAGTCGGTCCACTTTTTGTCTTTCAAGGTGGGTTTGTCTACGGAGAAGATGGCAAAGATGTATGTGAGGTTGATCGTCAGGATATATTGATTTCCCGTCAGCATAGTCTCAGATCGGGATAGTCATTTTACTTCTCATTTTTGGAGGAGTTTGCAGGCGAGTTTGGGCACCCAGCTTAAGTTCAATACTGCATATCATCCCCAGACAGATGGAAAGTCAGAGAGGACTATTCAGACTCTCGAGGATATGCTGCGGATTTGTGTACTAGATTTTGGAGGGTTCTTGGGAGGACCATCTCTATTTTGTAGAGTTTGCTTACAACAACAGCTACCAGGTTAGTATAGAGATGTCACCATTTGAGGCTCTGTACGGTCGGAGATGTCGTACTCCCTTATCATGGGACGACATTAGAGAGAGAGTTTTTCTAAGGCCAGAGATGATTGTGGATGTAGAAAAGAAGGTTAAGTTGATCAGAGACAGACTTCGAGTGGCACAGGACAGACAGCGGCATTGGGCCGATAGCCACCGAAGACCTTTGGAGTTTGAGGTATAGTTTTAGATTTTGTTTTGGGCTTGATATTGGTTGTTTGTTATAGTTTAAGTTCTTAAGGTTGTGTTTTGTTCTAGGTGGGTGGTTTGGTATTTCTGAGGATTTCTTCGACACGAGGCATGATTCGCTTCGGTGGAGACGGAAAGCTTAATTCGCGATTCATCGGACCTTTCACTATTCTCGAGAGGGTCGGTGCAGTTGCTTATAGATTAGACTTGCCACCTGTATTGGAGGGAGTGCACAACGTATTTCACGTGTCACAGTTGAGACGGTACGTGGCAGATCCTAGTCATGTGTTGGATCACTCGGAGATAGAGCTGGGCCCTACTCTTAGCTATCCAGAGTAGCCAGTTAAGATTCTGGATCGGAGAGAGAAGGTGCTGAGGAACCAGACTATTCCCTTGGTACATGTCGTATGGAGGCATCACTCTCCGGGGGAGTCTACCTGGGAGAGATAGGATAAAATGCGAGAGCGTTATCCATATTTGTTTGTGCCTTGAGGTATGTTCTTTTCTAGTTCTGTTATGTTCTTTTGTTATGTTTTATTATTTTCTGGGGGTAGTTTTTGTCTTTGAATTTCGAGGACAAAATTATTTAAGGAGGGTAAACTTGTCACTACCATATTTTCTAGAAAAGGGTATTTTGGTAATTTTATAATTAATTAAATATTGTGCATGATGAATAAATATTTATTGTATTATTTAATTATTTTTAGATCTTATTTTATTGTTTTGGACTTGTGTTAGTGAACCTAACTAGTTTAGTTTAGTTTAGACTCATGGACCAACATTTATTATTTGTTAGAATTGAGCCCAATTAGAAGCCCATTCATTAGGAGGATGATTAAACCATTAGACTAGAACTTTCCCTCCTTAATTATTTCTTCATGAGAGGCCCTAAGGGGTATAATAGACATTACATAGTAGCTTGAGAGAGGGGCTATGTGGGGTCGACCATTATAAAGAGGCAGAAAAAGTTTCTCTCTCCTCTTTTTATTTCAAATCTAGATCTAGAATTGCCCTCAACTAAATTCTTTCCTTCCCACACCAATTTCCTACCAAATTTTATCCTAATTTCTTTCCAAATCACCATTGGAGACTAGTAGAGCAAGGATCTAGAAGGAGGAAGCAAAGATCTACAAAGAAGAGCAAGGATCTACAAGTTGAAGGCTAATTTTATCAAATTTGGAGGTTGCATTGGAAATCTATCTCTCACTAGGTACAATTTAGTTTTTTTCCTTTAATTATGTTCTAAATATGAGATTTAACCATAAGAAATCAATCCATATGTATAGGCTACCCATAGGAATTGGAATTAGGTTCATAGGAGGCCTATGGAGAAAGTTATGGTGCTTTTTGTGTAAATTTTAGTGGAATTCCGAGATTGACACTTGTTGTGTTTGTCAATTGGTAATATAGATCAAATTGGCATGTGTTTGCTTACTTGTGGCTAGTGTCATGTCCACAATTTGATATATGTAGGTCGTATCCCAATAATTTGGTAATACGTGTTGATTTATGGTTTTTTTTCTCCGACACGAGGCTATGTGCATCTAATATTTTGACACAGACACGTATATGTGTGTTTGACTCTTCATATTGTTCATAAATGATAATTTATACTTGCTCGTATCCTTCGGGGTACGTTTGGTTGTATGGTGGACTCGTGTCGCAAGCGTATCATAGATCTAGTGTGATACGGGTGCGATGCACTCCACGTGTTTGTTGTATTTTATTTCTAGATTCAAATTCCATTATTCTTAGCTATATGTGGCATATGTAGTTATATGTATATGTGTAACTATTATGTATATGTATATAGATATCTATAGATATGTATGTATATATATATGTATATATATATATATATATATATATATATATATATATATATAAATACTATTGAATATATATATATATATCTATCTATGTATCTACTTGTATTATTCCTATGTTATATATATATATATATATATATATATATATATATATATATATATATATATATATATATATATATATATATATGTTGGTGTGTGTGTTCTCATATGTTATCTATATGTACATAATGATAAGTATGTATATCTATGTATGTATAAGTGTATCCATGTATATGTATATAGTTATATAGATAGTGTGTTGATATGTATAAGTGTTTATGTGTATAGATATATATGAAGTTGTGCATATGTTTAGAGAGGAGAGTATATATCTATAGGTGAGTATATATATATATATATATATATATATATATATATATATATATATATATATATATATATATATATATATATGTATATTAGTAGTGTAGTGATATCTATACATAATGTTTATGTTTATAGATATATACGTAGGTGTTGTTATGTGTTGTGTGTGCAAGAAGAGGGGGGGAGGGGCTCGACAAGAAATAAGAAAGAGTAGCAGCAGCAGCTACATGAAGTAGCCGAGGCAGCAACAGCCATTGTTGCAATAGCAGCAGCCATTGCTGCAATAGCAGCAGCCACACAGTGGCAAAACAGCGAGCAACTGCAGCAACTTGGAGCAACAGTGAGCAGCTGCAGCAACTTGGAACAACAACAGCAACTTGGAGACCATCAGCGGGCAGCAGCAAGTATTCAGTAGCAGTCAGCAGGGTAGTAAGGTCAGTTAGTTTAGCAGTATAGTTAGTCATTATTACTAGTAGTAGTCAGTTTGTTCATAGTGAGTTAATAGCTTGAGGTATAGTAACTAGTTATTATCTATACATATGTACTTTTGATATCTAGTACTAGGGTTACTATTGGTGTTATATATATATATATATATATATATATATATATATATATATATATATATATATATACCTCTTGTGTATCACTAGTTAGTTATATATATGTATGTATATACAAGTCTATGTATTAGTGGTATGGATAGTTAATCTGGCATGGTCGTTAGTATTTAATGTTCATGTTAGTATATATTAGTAGTTTTTATTGGATTGATATATATATATATATATATATATATATATATATATATATATATATATATATATATATATATATATATATATATATATATATATATATATACCTATTAGTATATAGTTAATGTAGGGTAGTGAGCTATGAGTGAGGTTTGCATTACCTTGAGATACCAAGGTAAATGCCAAGGTATTAAGGATACTCGAGGTATGGAGTTTGGGTATCAAGATGGGGGTTTAGTGGTGTGATACCAAGTTGGTTCAAAGCCAAGGTATCCATTTAGCATTTGTAATTAGGATTAGTATACATAATATTGTTTGGATATGCATATATAACTATTTCATATTTTTGGTTACGTATCTTGCGATACGGTATCTTAGTATCTTAGATTTAGCTTGTATGGCCTAGATTCATAGTGTATGAATCCAACATCCTAGAGATAAACTCCTGCAACCTAGAAATTGGTAGTTTGACCAAGTTTGACCGATTTAACTTAGAGTTGACCTAGTTTGACTATTTTAACTTAGAAATGGCTTTATGACCTAGAAGTTGACTAGTTCAACTTATTTTTATTCCGAAACCTTGTATTGATATTTTATTCCATAGCTAGGTCTTCAAGGCACCGTACCGGACATATGTGATACTGTGCACCCAGATTCAGGCGAGTACATTCTCTGATAGTTTCTCATTTATGATATCCTCTCTGTTCATTGTATCTAGTGTAGATATCCTTGATTTCTTGACACGATGGTTACACGGATTGGTATATCCGGATCTCGTTATGAGATATTATTCCTTGGTATATATGGTGTATCTTGTGCAAGCCTTGTTTTCTTGTTTCTTGTACATGTACAAACACTGATTCTCGGGGAGACTAGCTACCTTCCCAAAGAATCCCGTGCCATAGCGTACTATGGTTGGATCCCCTATAACAGTCGGGAATGGGGAGTATTTTAGTATAGATATGTGATCATACCCTTATTGTGCATGTCTTGTTTCTTGTGAGTGTTGGTCATACACAAAATGTATGACTAGCCAGGCCCTTATCCTTGTACAAGTTTTTTGTACAAGTTCCCAGCCGATCACATGTCAAAGCTAGTACCCACTCACTTAGGCATTAGTATTCTTGTTCATTGTCATATGTTCATTCTCGTATTTATTTCCAGTATTTTCTTTATTGTATATCTCTTGTATCTATTATTGTATCTTGTATATTTATATCTATTTACTGTTATATAGTTTATATCATTGATTAGAACTGCTGTTAGAGATGTACCCTGCTCCTTTCTTGACTGGATATATTTTTCCCAGATGACACTAAGGAGTGGTACCCTACTCATTACGGGCCTCAGGATGTTGTGGTCTTAGAGTCAGAGAGCCTGGCTCAGGAGGGACTCATCCCGACTGAGACAGATGACCCGTGACTTGTAGCTTCTTAGTCATTCTTTTATACTGGATTTGTCTCCATCTTATTGTTTAGTATTTCTTCAGACTCATTGATGTTAATATTTTGACTCATGAGTTGTATTATGACTATTCTATTCTTTTATCATATTCGTGCTCATTTCTATCTTAGATCCGTGATTGAGTATATTGACATTGCTGGTGGCTTATTATATTGTTAAATAGATTACCCAAACATCGTTCTACCGCCGATTCTGTGGCGTAGGCTGGGCGTTGTTCCCGACTTGCGTCCCTATACCGGGTGCGGGTCGGGACAAATATTATAATCGCTTAAACTCTCTCTATTTCTCTCTCTCTCTCTCTCTCTCTCTCTCGATACAATAAAATATGCCAAGCGGCTTACAACTTTGGGCATAGTACAATAGGCGATGTTCCAATACATTATGTCCTATATATGTTCTTCAGCTCCTACTGTAACGCTCCAAGGTGCCAGAACGAACTCTCGCCTTAACGCGCACGAAGAAAACTCTGCACCGAACGAGTTACTCCCGCAACCTGCAAGCAATTTGGTGGATTATCAGAACATTGAATGCACTGATAGGGAGACTTCTCGCCCACTCAACAAAACCAAACACATTTATTTAGTTGTGTGCACCATCTATTATGTTGTCTTACTAGTCTTGCATTAGGTTCAGTTTTATGGCATAGTAAATGTAAAGTACTCGTGTCTCAGAGTGTGTCACACAATAATTTATGAGATCGCTTACCATTTCTTACCATTCCGGTCATCCCTGCCAGAGTTATATTAATGATATCAAGTAATCTGAATTAAAACAACGAGCATACATGAAACAAAGAATAACTATATGAACTTTAAGTGCCTTGAACGTGTCTCTACCACAAATATGTTTTACTTGAACTAGATCGGTTACCACGCATCTATTCTCTAAATATGGGGTATGCCGTGCATCCATACTTACCTCAAATGCAATAAACTCGTACGTAGATTGCCGCTAGCGAGCTGACTTAATCTGTATGAAAAGGCTACTGGCACCGTAAGCCACTTTAGAGATTTAGTAAGTCAAGTCCTCCAAGTGTAGGTGTGAGCTACCAAGGAGTTCTAAAATACCCGGTATGCGGTACCCCAACGGGTAGATCACACCTAGACCCGATGTTCATGCAATACCTTAAATTCCTTCTAGGCCGCACGATCCTAGTGCCCCGATGATCGTTCGAGAAATCCCATACTTGTGAACAAATTGTCCGTGACCATGCAAGTCTCTTGTCTATTATCTCTTCTTATGATTAAACATTCATGGTTGTAGCTTGGGTAGCAAGCCCGCTACAAGCCGCCACACCCTACCCGTGTTAGGCTGTTATTACGATAATATGTACTGCTGAAATCTCTTATCTTTATGCAGTTCCCTAGTTCAGGATTTACTTTGGTGACCTAAGAGTCCTAAATATTTTCTATGTTTTAACTTTGCCTCGGAACTTCTATTCGATAGTCTTCCGGTGTAAACTGAATGAACTATGTTTCGTGTCGTGCATCTAGATCATGGCGTAATCTAAGTGACAATATTGTACCAATGCAAATATATATATATATATATATATATATATATATATATATATATATATATATATATATATATATATTATGGCACATAAAGAAATCTAAATGACATCATATAAGTATTCTACTTACAAAAGTGGAAGCATATAAAGATTTCTATCTCCATGTTCTATGCAATATGCTATAAGTTGGGATTATTTCCTTAGCTAGGTTGGTTCATCTCTTATTAGCATGCATCAAGTATTTTCCTAGTGAGTAGCATATATCATCCATGTTATTAGGTGTACAGGACAAGCAAAGACAGGTTTATCGGAGCCACCCACCTGAACGAGCATTCGCCTCAACTAAGCGGGACTCCGAACGAACCACTGCATTCGCCAAGTTCGAACGTTGTTGCACCATTGCGCCATTTTGAATCATCTTGCTGAAGTAAGAGGAGCAGGTCATTACATAATATACCACTTAAAATTTTTTTTATTCTCGAAACTTCTTGAGTGCACTCATCCAACTATGCATCACTATCTCTCAAACTACCAAATATCTCGCTTCCATTCTATCCAAACATGTCTTTCCTAACTTCAAAGATAACACACATACATTTTCCATTCATTCCTCAATCTGTGTCCCGACCATGCCTTAGCTAATTTCCTCGAACGCGTATATCGCAAACATAAACCCGATATAATCATAATAAAACTATTGTGTTCACTGCCTCAATCCCTACTACGCCTAGTACATGGCTGCACTTATACAAATACGGAGTATGTTAAGACTCGTACAAAAAGGAAACTTAGGGATAGGACAAACCCGACCAAATGAGACTCCTCATTCATCTCGAATCTAAGAACATAACCTACCAATCACTTGATATCGTCTAATCGAACCAAGTGCTACGCCTAAACCAAATCCCAATAATTCTTAAAATTTTAAGTTCGAATCTCAACCAATCCTTCAAAGTCGACAAAATCCCAGTCTAACCCCAATCGTGTTTCGACTCAAAATTTTCTATCTCGAGCCATCGTCTATTCTATAGAACTTTACTATCTTCAGAAGTTTTCATTTGATTCGTCTACGTTATATCTTCCAAAAACTTTCCAAACCTATGAAACAATAAATCACAATCTGAATATCTCGCTATGAATTACTCGATCACATTCTTCTGAACATGACTTTAGTTTTGTTAATATCGTTCGAATCCAACCAAGCCTCAATCCATTTTCGTTTATTCCTCAAGGAGTATTTTTAATCTATCTTTCTTTCAACATATCAACTCGTATCCACTTTGTTCATCAATACTTCTTCTGTTGACATAAAATTTGAATCATCAAAAGTCTATTTTGTTTCATCAACTAACTATCTATACTTTCGATCAATCCTCAAGATGACACAGTCCGTTACATAAGTGTTCTCGTCTTATGAAACCACCATGTTACCTCAAGCGGGGTCAATAAAAATCTAAGTCAATTCAAATCCAATACAAATCCAAGTATTGTACTATCGTCAAGTACATCTTTCGAGCACACGATTTCGATTTTGATTCAATTCGATTTGTCATCCAACTTACTCACTCAATTCCATCAGCCCGTCAAAAAAATCAATATGATTCTGTCCTCGATACCATATTGTCGCAACCATCTATCTAATCTAGCAACTAGCATCCAAGTTTTATCATTCATTCCATTCGCTTCAAACATCAAACTTCCTAGCGCATACCACAAAACCAAGTCCTAACTCTAATTCTTACTACCCCAGCTTTATAGTTCTATCAAGGTAATACCTCTAGGGTTGATCACACCTGTTCTAACTCTCATTATAGGGTTGTTTGCCTAACAAATAGATCAGCTCACCAGGTCATAGTTACAAATCAAAATTATCATCCTCGATGTGCAATCCAAACCACTACGTTCATCCCAAATCTAAGGTCAAGTCATAGTCCGATCGTACGGGATACTCTACCCAAGATCGCTTCATTCAGATTTTTAAATATCGAGCATCGATCATCCTATCCGCAACAACAACCCAAATCCAAGCCATTCCTAATATAAGTTCGTTTCAACAGAATTCTCGATATATCCTGATCGACAACATAAATCTGAGTAACGTTGTCTAATTCCTCAAACCAATTTGATAAACTCTACCGATCCAATTTTGCTAGTCTCGATCACCAATCACACACCCAATTTTCTAAGTCACTAATCTTAATACAAACGTCTAAGTCGTCCGACATCAACTATATATTCAATCACAAATCCATCTATTACAACTTTCTTCAAGTTCCAACTAACTTGTCCTCAATACACATGTTTGATTCACCTATATCCTCAAGCCATAAGTCCGTGCAATTCAAAATCATCGAACACTCCATCGTTACGTATTTATCTCCTCAAAATTTTAGATCATTCTGAATCTCGTTCCTCGCATCAAAGATCAATCCTCAAGATTCTAATATTCACTGAACCGTGTCATACTAATATCCGTTAGTGCCATGATGAAAATTCACCTAACCAAATCATCCAAAACATCGACGTTATTGTTCGTTCAATCCATAGTCCAAAATCTAGCATCCCTCAAATATCCAAGTTTAAAGTTTTAATCGATAATTTACTCGTCGTTCTTCCAACTTGAAAATCCTCAAGCCAAATTCTGTTTATCTTTTATGCGTTTCAATATCCTCGAGTATATTCGCAACCATAAAATTATTTTTATTTCATTTTATGCTATCTTTCGAACTAGATTCAAGATCGACTTGTTCAAACTTAAGATCAAATCCTATATCGTCTATATCCTTTCCTCAAGCAACTTGATTCTTCAATTGTATCAACTCATCCCGATTCAAAACCAAAATATAATTACTCAACTCATTTCTATCGAGCTATATCCTTTCTCAATCCTTTAAGTTATTTCCATATCTCCCAAATCCTAACTTCCATGCGCGCTATCTTCCTATCATGCTCCAATGGCATCCTCGAGTCTTCAATCTCAACTCTAATTTTTATTCCATTCGATTCAATCTACAATATATTAGACAATCCTAAATAATTCCTCGACCAAGTCATTTGTTTCATCGTTCCAAATCTCTATCCGACACTTTCTCAAGTTACACAATACATCCCAAATTGTCCGAACGAACTTCATATAAAACATTCGAATTCACTATTACACAACACTCATTCTAAGGCTTTGCGCTATCGCGCTCGTTGTTGATAGACTTACTTCCCCAAAAAATCTTGATCCATACAATGTCTCCAAGTTACCCTATACATAGGGTTCAAACCATTCGATAATTCATCGAAATCAAATTCGCATCACTAAACATCCAACTGATTCGTTCCTCAAAATCCAAGAATGATCTTCTATTTCGTATTAAAAATATTATTTCTCGAAAGCACCTCTATCGATAGTTATCCCAAAATCTCATGATCCGAATCCAACTTATCCTCATCTGAACAACATTCTGATCCCGAACGTGAGCTTGCTCAAACCAACATGTCTAATATATAATGCCTAAACACTCATTGATACACTGATACTACTATTAAACTCACTCAAACAACATCCTTCTAGGAACCAAGAGGAAACAACGACAGATACTTCAGCTGCCAAACCTCCAGAGCCTGAACTTGTTATACCAGAGGCAGGTCCTTCTAGACCAACTTCGGTGGACAAAGACAAGCAGAAAGAAGTTCGTATCGATAAACCTTTGAAGAATATTCAAAACAAAGGTTTAGAGAAACCTTACAACTTCGACATCTTAGCTCAGTTGGCTAATACTCCGGCCAGACTGTCCATTTTTGAGCTACTTAGGCTGTCTAAAGACACTCGTCAAGCCTTGAGTGAAGCGTTAATACAGGCAGATGTATGCTTGACTCAGCTCAAGTCCCCTGATAAAGAGCCAGTGGCATGTTCTCAGTGCCATAGTGTGATGGAAGTAGTCCCTAACATCACTTTCACTCAAGAGGACATGTTGTTGAAACATAATAAACATGACAGGCCTCTTTATTACACCGGATACGTCGGCTCCATGGAGGTGGACCGGATTCACATAGATCCGGGATCGTCGATCAGCATTATCCCTCATAGTCTGCTAAGACCATTGAGAATTCCTACAAGTGAACTAGCTTACACTACCACTACAATCGTGGGCTTCAATGCCAGGAAAAGTAGGCCATTGGGGAAGATTCGTCTGAGGATCCAGATTAGTGACCTTAGATCAATGGCTACATGTTATGTCATTGATTCGGAGGTGTCTTACAATATTCTGTTGGGCAGACCATGGATCCACGATCACAATATTGTTCCTTCAACTCTACATCAATGCTTCAAATATGTAGACACCCAAGGAATAGTGAAAACGGAGTTTGCTGATCTCAATCATTTCAAAGGGGTTGAATCTTACTGTTCCGACGCCATGTTGTACACCCAAGACTACATGAAGGAGGTGTCAGGTAAGACGGAGGAGGAATCCCACCGGGAGCCAGAAGAACCATCTACTGAGCAACCTTTGTCAATCCAGATGAAAGGGCGGACTACCCGTCCTAAAGTTATAGAAGATATGACTATTCACTTGGGCAAAACAAAATAGGGAGGAGGAAATGATCCTCTAGTAATCACTCTGAACCAGAAACCTCCACCTTTGGTCATTGACCTTAGGCGCAACAAGCAGTCGGCTGATATAAATATAATCGGGAAAGTGGTTTCTGATGATAATAAAGATTCTCTTTTCCAGTATACTGACGCTCAATCTCCAAATTAGGAATCTCCTCCCCATAATGATATAGAACCTATAGCACAAAAATTCTTGGAAGCTATAGACTCCTATCATCTATATGTGTGGGAAGTAGCATCAACATCCAATGTCGTCACGACATATGGGCCGCATGAAGATTCAATCTTTGTTGTTCCACCTACTCGCAACAATCAGCATCCAATAGTCTTCGGTCGCATGCGAAATAGACCGATTGTACAAAAAGGTTCTCACGAATCTGATGATGGGAAAATGTAAGTCCACAGATATAGCCCACATGCTTTGAAGATTATACAAAATATGGGTTATGATTTGAAGTTAGAACCAGGCCTCAACTATGGAAAAGGCGGACAAATGCCGTTGCATGGTGATCCCTAATGTCAACGAACTAGTTTCGGGTTAGGGTATACTACCTCTCTTGCAACTTCAAACAACTCTGAGTCAAGTAAGGAGACAATTTCCTCTTCTCAGGATGGTTTGTCGCCCTCTGATTCAGATGATGAACCCAAACGGGCATTATTCGTAAATATGGTGTTGATAGATTCCCCTGAAACAGAGGAACAAGAATCTGAACCATTTGAAAATGAATCCTGGGCACAGCAAATGGATACACAATGGGAACTCCGGTTCGAACAAAAAGAACCACCCACTGAAGATGAAGTTATCCAAGTCACTGTTGGGGATGAATTTTTACCAAAGCCGATATTTATCAGTAACAATCTTTTCGAAGAAGAAAGAGAAGAAATGATCCAGCTGATAGAAGAATATATCGATGTCTTTGCTTGGAATTATGAGGATATGTTAGGTCTTGATCCAAAAGTGGCTACCCATCAACTCAACATACTGTCCAATTCAAAGCCAGTAAAGCAACACCAACGCCAGTTCCGCCCGGATATGATGGACGCCATCGAAGCTAAAATTAGGAAACTAATAGCCTGCAGGTTTATCCGGGAAGAACAACATCCTGATTGGGTCGCTAATGTTGTCCCGGTTATGAAGAAAAACGAAAAAGTTCGTATTTGCATCGACTTCTGAGATCTAAATGCGGCTTACCCTGAAGATGAGTTCCCTCTTCCCATTACAGACGTCATGATCGATAATACATGCGGTTTTGAGCGCATGTCTTTCATGGACGGATTTTTAGGATATAACCAAATTAAGATGAATCCTGAAGATGAGAAGCATACTGTCTTTCGTACACCACTGGAGGTATATTGCTATACAGTTATGGCTTTTGGATTAAAGAATGCTGGGGCTACATATCAATGAGCTATGAGTAACATATTCCATGAGCATCTGCACAAAACAGTAGAATGTTACGTAGACGATATTGCCGTCAAAAGTTGCCTCAAGGATAATCACATCCAAGACTTGAAGACAGTGTTCGAGTTGATGCGCCAACATCAACTCAAAATAAACCCTACAAAGTCCTTTCTTGGTGTATCCAGTGGCAAATTTCTGGGATTTGTCATTACCGCTAAAGGCATTCAAGTTGACCCTGATAAAGTAAAAGCTATCCTGAAAA
Source organism: Iris macrosiphon (assembly GCA_036927795.1). Classification (NCBI taxonomy): domain Eukaryota; kingdom Viridiplantae; phylum Streptophyta; class Magnoliopsida; order Asparagales; family Iridaceae; genus Iris; species Iris macrosiphon. The sequence continues at coordinate 146,128,240 of JAYESA010000005.1, read as the reverse complement.
TACGACCGCCCCATAATCTGAGAGAACGTACGGGATTTCAAGGTCGTCTAGCTTATATCAGGAGATTCATATCCAACCTCTCTGGGAGATGTCAACCCTTTTCTCGCCTGATGAAGAAAGGTGTGTCATTCGTATGGGATGAAGCCTGTCAACAAGCGTTTAATGACATCAAATACTATCTTACTAATCCTCCGGTTCTGGTGCCTCCCGTCATAGGAAGACCATTTTTGCTGGATGTTCGAGCAATGGATCATTCTTTAGGGGCCCTTCTTGCACAGAAGAATGATGAGGGGCACGGACATGCTATTTGTTATTTAAGCAGGATGATGGTCGGAGCTGAACACCGATACAACCCAGTTGAAAAAGAATGCTTGGCCCTAATATTTGCCATTCAGAAGATGCGACATTACGTGACGGGCCAAACTATTCATATCATCTCCATAATTAATCCTCTACGTGTATTGATGAATAAGCCTAGTGTTCTTAATTCCCGACTCGTGACTTGGGTGATGCTATTGACACCATATGATATGGTGTACGTCCCTCAGAAGTCTATGAAAGGTCAAGCCTTGACTGATTTTTTAGCTGTCCATCCAATTCCGGAAACCTCCAAATTATATGAGGATATTCCCGACGAAGTTGCATAATGTAATTCGACAATGGAAGGTGATACATAGCAGCTATTCTTTGATGGCGCTTCCAGGACTGGTCCCAAGGGAAACGTGGTTTCAGGAGTAGGAATTGTTCTGGTGACTCCTGATAAACTCGTCATCTATCGAGCATATTCTCTTAGCGAACCCTGTTCTAATAATGTGGCAGAGTATAATGCTCTACTAATCGGGCTTTAAGTCACGAAAGAATTGGATGTTGAATACCTGGAAGCTTTCGGTGACTCTCAGCTGATCGTCAATCAGGTCAGAGGAATATATGAAGTCCGCAATCCAGACCTCATCCCTTATCACCAAACAACGATCGAGATAGCCATGTCTTTTAAAGGATTCTTCCTAGAGCACGTTCCTCGATCTCAAAATTTGGAAGCTGATGCTCTGGCCAGTCTAGCTGCAGATCTAGCTATTCCTATAAGAAGGCATAATTCGGTAATCCTTCTTAACAGAGATTTGTTTTGTATGAAGAATAACTTTCACATAGAACACAGCTATGCTATAAACACGGTTCCTCCTAAGAGAGATTGGAGAAGTCTCTTTATAGACTTCGTGTCATACGGAATCTTACCGGAGGATCCCAAAGAAGCGGTATATATCAAAAGACGATCATTACGTTTCTATTTTGATGCTTCTTCACAAAGTCTATATCGTCGAACATATGATGGACTATTGTTACGATGTCTCTCTGATGATGATGCAAGACGGGTTATCCGCGAAGCTCATGATGGGGTTTGTGTGGCACATCAACCCGGTCCTAAGTTACATGATCGTATCAGGAGGATGGGCTACTATTGGCCTACTATGATTGCAGATACCGTAAAATATGCAAGACAATTCAAAGCTTGTCAGGTTCATGCAAATTTTATACATCAGCCTTCTGAGTATTTACATCCTACCATTGCATCATGGCCCTTTGAAGCATGGGGTATGGATATCATCGGTCCGATTCATCCTTTGTCTTCTAGAGGACATCGGTTCATATACTGGCTATCACCGATTATTTCTCCAAATGGGGTGAGGCAATCCCGCTTGCTGAGGTAAAGACATCCAACGTGATCAACTTTATCAAGTACCATATAATTTATCGCTTTGGGATACCCCGAAGGATAATTCATGACAATGGACCTCAATTCATCAGCCAAGTATTTCACCGATTTTGTGATAAGAATCAGATATAAAATGTAGCCTCAATGACATATAATCCTGCTGCTAATGGTTTGGCGGAAGCCTTCAATAAAACCATCATCAAACTTTTGAAGAAGTTTGTTTCTTCGAACAAAAGAGATTGGAACGAGAAGCTGGGAGAATGTCTCTGGGCATACCGCACAACAGTACGAACACCAACGGGTTCTACCCTATTTTTATTGGTTTATGGGTGTGAAGCAGTTCTCCCCATTAAAGTTCAAATTCCATCGCTCAGAATAGCAGTGGCTAGTGAGCTGACTCAGGAGAATAATGATCGTTTAAGGCTTCAAGAGCTAGAAGGATTAGACGAGAAACACCTTCAAGCTCAACAGCGTATTGAGTTCTACCAGGCACGCATCTCCAGAGCTTTTAATCAAAAAGTGAAGGAAAGAGTGTTCAAAGTTGGTGAACTAGTTTTAGCTGTAAAGAGGCCAATGATCATTACACACAAAAGTAAGGGCAAATTCCAGCCCAAATGGGAGGGCCCTTATTTGATCGAAATAACATTTTCGAATGGTGCTTACAGATTAGCCAGGCCTAATGGAGATTTGATAATGGCTTCTATCAACGACAAATTTCTGAAGAAGTACTACGCTTGATCTCCCTTGCTTCACGGAGTATGATGAAGATCCCATTATGACGATACTACGTACAAAGATTGGTTGGATCATTTTCTATCATGTTCTTATGACCTCTGAATAGATTTGTTTAACTAATTTGAAACTTCAAAACCTATCACGTCCATATTACCTATGATAGTATTTTGTATACAAATTTAGTTGGATCATATTCTATCATGTCCATATAACCTCTGAATAGATATATGCAGCTGAAACTTACCGAAAGTATATCACGTCCATATTACCTCTAATATCACTTTCACCCTAGCCTATCATTTATATTCTAAAATAATGGGTCCACAAAGTCAGAAAATGTATCTTTATTATCTCTGGGAATAGCAGATTATAAAAGAAGCAAAAAAGTACATCATTAGGGAGGAGCAGTTAAGTCGCGGATCTGTTTTGCCAAAGCAGCCATCCTCTCATTCCTGGAGTTCAAAATGTTAGTGCGAGCCCATTCCAGCCTTGCCTCATCATTGCTAAAGCGAGATAGTTCAGACAGAGAATCAAAAAAACTTGCATGGATGACACCAACATGTGCCAAGTTCTGCTGAGCTGTCTTCACTTGGCCCTTAAATACATCATGAGCTACCGATGCCTTGAGAAGCCTCTTCCTTGTCTGAGCAAGTTCAACTTCCAATTCTTGAACCCTCGCTTCATATCCCTCACATTCGGCATGATACTGAGTTAGCTGAGGAATACTCTCCACCAATACTGTCTGCTCTTTCTCCATCTCTTGTTGTTGTTCCTGGATGTATTTGTTTAAAGATTCAATCTGCTGAGCAAGTTTCGCAGTTAGAGAGTCATACTCAGCTTGAACCAGGTCATCGATGCTGCCTCGGGATAGTTGCAAATATTCGTTAATAGGTTGTTCTAAACTATTAACTATTTGCTCTAGCGCATCAGCTCTTTCAGCGTTATTGAAATTTCTAATCGGCGCTATAGTAAACTTGGAGGACATCTTCAGAGCATCAAAGCCTAGATTCTTCTCCAGCACCATGGATATCAATTCTTTCAAAGTGCAGTAGAATATGCTAGTATATTGCTTAATTAGCATAGCAAAGATCGAATGTACGCTGGGAGTGGCCGCAAAATTTGTAAATCTCCTATCGGGAATGATTGCAGAGGATGTTGCCACAGTCGTTGCTTCAAAAGATGGCGCGACAAAAGAAGAGATACCAACAATAGTTGAAGTTGCTGGCATGCTCGACGAAGGAGGCACATTCGAGACAATGTGTTCATCCTCCTCTGATGTTATTTGAACTGCTACTGGCGGGATGACATCCGAGAATGTTGCAGATGAAAGAGCAGCAGTTTCAAAGTATGCTTCTTCGATGTCGAGCACCGCCGTTTCATTTGCTAGATCCACAACAAAGTCAGAAGTTTTGTCAACTCCGCCCTCCCCAGAGATGTCTTCGCCTGAAAATAAGATAAGAGAAAGTTAATATCAATTTGATATTAATTTTCCTGAAAAAAGTGTGGAGACAACATTTACCCATGGTCGATGGTATGTATAGTGCGTCTGCAGTCTATATAGCTAAATCATTCCTTAATGATGCTAAACAAGCTGTCATACCTGGAGATGAGGGTGTGCCAAGTGACGCTTGAAGGTAGTCATCCCATTCGTCACCCAGATCCACTCGAGGTTCATCGGATGGAATCTCGCCTGAGATACTTACAGACGAAGGAGGGGCTAGCCCCATTATTTGTCTGGATAAAGGTATATTGATTCTTATTATGCTCGGTCTCGAAGGCGATCTAGAAGCACTACCAGTAACGGTGGTAGCGGCAGCAATTACGGACAAATAATTTCTAGCACTGTCAGTTGGAACTGCAGAGGTCCCTTCTCTAAAAGACGAAGAGCCCAAAATCAAAGAATCATCCCCAACTGGGGAAACAATAGGCCCACTCCTAGAGGACCCCTTGGTGGAAGTCCTTTTAGGACCTCCGGTAGTCAGCTTCTTCTTGCGGAGGGAAGGCTCTTTCAGAGTGGAAGCCTTTCGTTTATTGGATATGATGAGAGGCTCTGCTGGCGGAGCTATTACGCCTCTCGGTAATATCAACAAGAAATCGTCTGCACCGGTAGTTTCATCACCTTCATCAGAGGAGACGGATGGTATCTCCTCTCTCCTAGTGGACTTATGGGAAGGCATTCTGAAACTTCCATACACGTCAAAATTATGATGGAAGGTATTGATGGACACATATAATTACGCGTACAAGTGAAGAATGCGCAGCTCCGTAGAGAGAGAAGTCGCGGGCACAGCAAAGGTTGCACTAGTACAACCCATGATGAAATACCGTCATCCTCTGGCTCCGTCGATAAGTCCACCTTTGGACTTGAAACTGGTGATGGGATTCCCTATGTGCAACTGATCATACCCAAACTGCCTAGCGAAACTACTAGGCAGGTAAGATTCCAAGTAGCATTGGTCCTCACTTCTGTACAACAGGTGGAATGGTCTAATACAGACCAACCAGTAAAAGGCTTCGGGGGAAAGAATAGTCTTCCCCTGACCCGCATCTTAAAGTTTGGTCCCCTGTTGATTGATATGTACAGGGGGGACGGTGCAGAAGAGCTTCCAACCATGGACATAATTTAGTGCTAGCCGACAATCTATGACGCTAGTCACATTCCAAGAAGAATTCCTATAATTCAACAGGAAGTTATTCCCCGAACCACTGGCAGATCCGGGAGACATCACTCTGGTGTTGTGAAGGATTAACCATCCCATCAGATATAAGAACGATAATTCCACTCTGGGATATCATTCACGCTGCGTAGTATCGGCCAGCAGCCCATCAGTAATAGCCCTCAGGCCAGCTTGTATCCTGCATACCATGGCAGGGAGCAGGCCCAATCTTGCTCCAAACACCAAACGTACCGTAGGCCATAAGGTGTTGCGATGAATGCGATCCGCAGACGCGATGCCAGAAACTACCCATCGGCGTAACCAGATAGAGAAGAAGCCAACCAGTTGAGCTTCTCTTGACAGAGGCTTTCAGTAATGTCTCATATAATTGTAGGCCTTGGTTCCTGCAGGATAACCCCCTATCTCTTCATCGAGAAAACTATCTCGAGCCCCAGCATCTTCAATGAGATCATCGACTGTATTGGCGTTAAGCATGCTCAGAAGGTTCAAGGGCTTATCTTTGCTATCTACAACCTTGTTATGCTTGATATTTCTAGCCTGATGGAAGAAGAGATAGGATACCTATTTGTTAATATGGGCTAAGTCAGAGGGCTCCCCGTAGAAGGTGGTGCATGCGAGATAGTGGCTCATCAACTCTTGGTACACTGCCACTACCCGAGGGTTGGTATCCCTCAACTCTCTGTTGGTGGGGATGTATTCTTCATAAGGAATGTCTCCCATTGGCAGCTTTGAGATGTCTGCCATCTCACGAAGGGCTAGACCCAACTCACCCATTGGAGTGGCGAAAGACCCAGTGAGCGAGTTATATCGCTCCATCAAGGCTAAGAACAAGTTGGGGTTGAGAGGCAGCCCAACACTAGTGGCACTCACAGCCGCGAACAAGCCAATACTCTCCAGCTCCATCTGGAAGTGCTTCAGGGCCCAAGCAGTTAAACTGGCCCATCGAAGATTTTGGGGGCTAAGCCACCCACTGGTGCGAGGGTTAACCTTGGGTATACCCCCCTGTCCCATGAACTCATTGCAGAAGTTAGCCATTTGAAATGACTGGATCAGGGAAGAGTCTTTACTCGGTACGCTGCCCGGCAGTAATCCTCTGAAAGGCATGACAGGGCCTGAAGGACTGCTCACAAAGGACCCTCGGTTCAATCCTTTCTTATAAAAGATCTTCCCTGGTCGCCCATGAAGATTAGGAGTCAGAGTCCATACCATCTTTCTGGGATGGATGGCATGAAAGAATGCCGAGATAGGGTAATCTCTAGACATCCTTGGCAGATGCATGACCTTGCCCTCAGCAAAAAATACCCAATCTTCCTTCTTGGGCTTTGTCTGGGATTGTTTATCGATAACATCCCCAAATAAGAAACATGGTTTCTTATATTCAGTGCCGTCTATGTACGTCAGGGGTTCCCTACCGATCATACTCAGCAACATCCTTTCCCCTTGGACAGAGATCAGTATTCCCCTTTCCTGAGGATACTCATTCCCAGAGATGGGGAAAGTCACATGGGACAAATTCTCTAAATAGTTAAAATTAAGCATTCCAGCAGCAGAGCCCATCACTTCAGCCAGAGGAGGGATCTGTAAGTCCACTGCAAAAAGTGAGAAAATAAGTCAGTTTTACGCTAGAAGCTACACTCTTGCAGTATACGCCGAAACTTGACAGTCTGAGTTTTACGCCAGACTACAAAAACTTGAAGTCTTACGTGGGAGACTATTTCCAGTGCATAAAACTGAAGGTTAGTAGTGTACGCCAAAACCTAACAGTCTGAGATTTTATACCAGACTGCCAAAATTTAAGTTTTACGCTGGAATTTACATCAAGTGCGTAAAACTCAAAGTTTGCAGTATACGCCAAAATTTGACAGTCTGAGTTTTTACGCCAGACTGCAAAAATATGGAGTTTTACGCTGACACATTAGGAATGTGGGCGTATTTGCGCATACACGTACAATGTGTGCGGAGGATTCTCTATTTATTCGAAGTCTTTACCTGTGATGCCCGGAACGCAGCTCGACGGCAGAGCACTTTGTTCAGAACGGGGCTCGCTCAGCCTAATGGGAGTTGCTCGTGCTTAAGCAGAGGAGCGAGATGAGAAAGCAGCTTTCTTTTCCTTAGCAGTGGAGGCCTGTTTCGGTGCCATGGCGAATCTGAGTTCTCAGAAAATAGACGAAGAAGAGGAGTTCTCAGAAAGAAAGGGTTTCGCAAATACAGATGAAGGGTTTTTCTCTCTCAAGACCTTGGGCTATTTATAGAGTTCAGATAACTCTTCGAAACCTTAACCAAATCCGATTTTTAATAGTCAGTTATGATTTGGGACCACGTCAGCCTATCATTCGAAAAGGAAGGCGGACAGTCATGCTGCGTAACGGATCCAGATTTTATGCGCAGAGCAAGGATCCATGCTTTTACGCCCAGAAGCTACAGATCTATGATTTTACGCTCAGAAGCTACAAATCTATGCTTTTACGCTCAGAAGCTACAGATTTATGATTTTATGCTCAGAAGCTTTTACGCTCAGAAGCTACAAATCTACGGTTTTACGCCTAGAAGCTACAGATCTATGATTTTATGCTCAGAAGTTTTTACGTTCAGAAGCTACAAATGCTATGGATATATGATTCTTCGCATATCCTAAAAATTACGCAGGACAGGATACACGTATATCTTCATAATTTGGGCCTTATACTCAAGAAGGCCAATTACAAGGGTTTACGCAGAAAATGCTCCTTTTTGGTTACAAAATATTGCAAGTGCCTGAAACACACAGATGTCAGCGTTGAAGATGACTCTTCTTCTTAGGCCATTGGAAGTTTATTCAAAGTCTAGCTAGAATCTGTTACATCTAAGTTCAAGTATGGCCTGTTCGGCAGGCATTTCTTGTAAACCCCCTCACCCAAATAGGTATTTTGTGTATATTTTATATTATTATATTTATTATAGATGTTGAATTTCTTTAGATTATTCCCTTAGTTAATTAAAAAATATATTTCTTGATATATTTATTTATATAAATATTTATTTAGAATTATTTTAGGTTATTTTAGATTTTGGAGATTTTCTAGAATTTTTGGTAATTAAAACTTAGGAAACATAAATTTTTAGGACTTCCATGATTTACTATGAGACAATACTTGAATGTTGTTACTACCAAACATTTATTTTAGAGTTAAAATATTTAAATATATTTTTCTGTAATTTATTTAGATTTTAAGTAATTATTGGATTTTTGGAATTATTGAGGATTTATTTGGATATATAAAGTCTTAATATTAGATAGAGCTAATTTAGTGTAAATAGATATTAATAAGATTATATATAAATTATTTGTATTATCTTTAATTATATTTAAGATTATAAATTATTGAGATGAACTCAAACTCTATTTTAAATTAATTCAAATCCTGAGCCTACTAGAAAAATAACTTCATGCATATCCTATCCTTATTTAAACTGATCCTAATCATATACAATTAGCCAATCCTAGTCTTATTCAATTAAACAATCTTCACCATTATAAATACCTATTAGACTTATGGAATAAACTCATCTTTCATATTTTTTATCCCCAAACTGCTCTCTTTTTCGTCAAAAAATAGTCAAAATTCGTCATAAATTCAGCCACATTTTCTAGTAGTTATGACGACTTAAAAAGACGATATCTCCTAGCTCTGGACTCCAAACGCGCTCCATTTTTTTTTTAGAATCATATCAAGGTTAGTTTTCTGAATATATAAATTATTTAAGTAATTTCAGAACCTATTTTTCTAGAATATTCCGAAAGTGCCAGCTGTCCAAAATCAGACGTATTTTCATATTTTCGAGATTTTGGGAGATCCCGAACTCGGAATTATGAACCGTTTGAAGTTTCGGAAAGATGACATGATGAACTTCCAGAAAAGTATTTTTTCAGAATTTAAAATATAATTTTATTCTACTGTAAAATTCGTGCATCGTAGACGTAAATAGGAAACCACTGAAAACTGTCATCTGTGCGCCCTTGTGGCCATAACTCTTTATCGACTTATGATTTTATGAAATTGTCGATTCCAGCGTTCATGTAGCATTGAAATCTATAGGATTCCATACACAAATCTAAGATTTGAGTTGGTTGACTTTTTGGTCAATAAATTGCCTCGATTTGCGTACCATGGATCATAAATCCGTAAAGTTGACTTTCTTTGGACCAAAATTAGGGTTTAACAATACAATCAGATTATAATAAGATTAAAATACTATTTTAGGTTATTTATTCAGAATTAAAAATTAATTAAAATGGCGGAACCTATTCACCCACTTTTGTAACCTAACTTGTTTAATTTATGTGACGGGTAGATCGGACGACGCCTTGAGTTGTGACTTCATCCTTTTTCAGAGCAGGCAAGTATACCTTGCCATTGTACTATTATTTATATTCCATATATTGCATGCATCTTTATTTTCTGTCTTTAGTTCATATATTTTAACTGTTATATAAAATGCGCGCGATGGTGTCGTCGCGGTATATTTTTATTTATGTATTGCATTGACCTTGTTCATGAGACTACCCCCTTATCATGTAGCATCATTAGGTTCATTGGCCGTGACACAGTTGTTACACGAGTTGTGAGTCTCATATAGATCACGGACTGACGTGCAGGATTTGGCCTCCTGTACGTGTGGGCCGTGCGTTAGGAATAACTGCTGTTAGAAACTTTGCATGCTAGTAGACTTAACAGTTATTAGAGGTCTAGGGACATAGCCTATTGTAGTACGGTGGTCCCATCCTTGTCCTTGTTTGGTTACTGGATTGGGCTAGGGTACTAAGAATAGGCTATGAACCAAATGGTGTCATGGATGTGACATGCTTAGAGCATTGGGTGGGGAGAACAACAAGTACCGCATTTGAGCTCCTTTACACTTTTTCTTCTGTAACCCGGAAGCTCCGCTGGAGATATGGGTGGTGATGACCCCTATACTACTTGGCGGGCCTCCGCCGTTCAAAAGATGACGTGCCTTTGAGGCCCCTGATTCTCCGAGAGAGTCATGCCAATCCCAGTTTTCAGCCAGATAGCTCACTTGTGGGGAAAGTTGTTCTTAACTGCATTCACTTAGACGGTTAGGTGACCCATTAGATATTTATTTCAGTACTTTATTGGCATGTTCTTTATGTATCTTGCTATGTCCCTCTGAGGACCTGGCCCCTTCCAGGTGTATCTGTTCTTGAGTATTTGCAGGAGCGCAGATTGGATGGTTCTATATGCTTCGTGGATGTCTTCTCTTCGAGCCGTGATTGATAGCTGGTATTCTTATATCGTGTTTGTTGTGGTGTACTTATATTGTATTTGTCCTTATATTTGAGTTGGTAGTGGATTTGTTTCCATCCAACTATCATCCTTAGATACTTATATTGAGATCTAGTTTCATAGATACTGATTATTTATTTATATTTGATTTTCTGTGGATGAGATTTAGATTATACCCTGTGACTTGTGATAGATTTATACCACATGTGGATTTGATATTGATATTACAGCATACGTATGGATTTGGTTTCCATATATTAGAGTTGCCATATCCATGCGGCTGGCATGCTTACGTGTCCTAGTTCTACGTATTTTTGGGACTGGGGCGTGACATTTCTTGTCCTGTCTCAAATTCTTCGAGAAGCCATTCTTGAAGATGATGGTCTGAAAAAAAATTCTTCGTATAAGAGAAGTGACAGTTCTGAATTCTATGCGACTCCTCGTCAAAAACAGCATGACAGTTAGATCTTCAAGACATCTTAATGCTAAAGAAGTTTTTTACGCATCTTCCGTTACACGCGGAAGTTAGGACATGACTGGAGGCATATTTATCAGAGTCAGCATAAAAAATTACTCAGGCGTGTTAAAACTGCGCATTATCAGACTTCCTCACAGCAAATATGGCAAATTAGCGAGGCATAAAATAAGACAAGTTTATTAATTATGATTACATATGATGGAAATCCATTTTATAAAGGATTTTTCAAGATCATGATTACATATGATGGAGATCCATTTTATAAAGAATTTTTTATTAATATTCAAGATCACGACGGGAATCTATTACGTTGGGTTCTCGTCTGACGAAGATCCTCAGTTCTTCTTCTACGGCACTTAATCGACTTCTTCGACCGATGAACAAGAAAATGGTTCATGGCGGGAGGATACAAAACTGGGCTTATTTTTATTCAAGCCCCCCTCTATACGTCATTGGCGGCCATGCTCAGACTTGTGTTAGGGATTCAGACCCAACACAATACTGGGAGACACGACCAAGCTGCCCACCAGGGTCCAGGTTTATAATAGGGGAAAATACAGCTAGCAAGCTGTGTGGTCTAATGCGACCCTTCCTCTCTCTTTGACGAATCACCATATAAAATTGCTGATTATCTCGAGCAAAGGAAGCTATGATATCCTTCCATGATCCATCGTTGCAGAGGATATTTGCTCGAAGATGCCTCTTTTTACGGCTCCTTACATGTTAGAAGAGCATAATCTTCTTCTTCCTCAGTACAGCCCAATGAATCTCAGCGGCCATCTTTGTGGTGAAGGGAGTATGGAAAAAACAAGTTCACTTGATTGCCTTTATATAGGCAAAAGAGAACACACAGAATCCCAATAACTCCTTAAAATCGTCGAAAAATCAGCCTCGAAGAACGAGTCAAATTTGACTACTTCATGCTTCATTAAAAGTATTTCAAATTACAAGGATTTTGAAAACTTTGAAGGGGGTCTTGTAGAAGCATAAAATACGCTGGAAAATTATACGCGTAAAACCCCCAACATACATGAAGTCCGTGTAAAACAGAGCTTCAGCGCTGTATGGCATAAAATATGACTTCAGAATTATATGCGTAAAACAGAGCTTCAACACCGTGTGGCACAAAATATGGCTTCTGAACAGCCCGCATAAAATAGCACCTCAAGGCTGGTTTGGCGTAAAAGGTTACTATACCCTCCGACGTAAAATATGTTTGTTTTTAATGCAACGTAAAGTCATACGAGGAACTCTTCGTATTTCTCGGATGAATCTGTCAGACAAAACAGTGAACCTGATTCCTGACAAAAGTACTACACGACGATCGAGAGGACGACTGTGATGATGATTTTTGCACAGAGACCCAGACTGTCGTTTAGTGACATATCCTTGATACAAGTCATCTTTACACATTCAAGGAATACGCTGCCTATTCTACACAGGCAGAGATGAGCTTTTACGCTCAAGATAAGACGAAATCAGACGCCACGTCAAAAGCTGTTTCTCATACAGAGCTCGAGGCATATCTCGGCATTTAATGCACGAGATTGAGGCATATCTCCACATTAAATGCACGAGATTTGGTTCTATTCTTTATAATTTTGTCACGACTGAGGGAGCTAAAACTGAGACTAATACGCTCACATCATCATCCTTGCATTTTACGCCAACTAGGCTATTTTTAACTATAGGAGTACGTCATATGCTATCTCCTCAAAATACGCCAACTCAGGCTATATTTGCAAAGGTATGTGATAGGGCTATTTAGCCCATAATACGCTCAAGACCTCAGTCAGGAAGGATAATTGGCTATTTTTACGCTGGTTATCTATTATTCATGCATCCTCAAATCTTACGCAGAGCTTGGCTTTTACGCCAACAAGACAGCTACTTAGCTTTTATGCCAACAAGACAGTTATTTGGCTTTTACGCTAACCATCTCTACGCGAGGGGCAGTTACCTACGTGGCTTGCATGCCGTGATCTTCAAGAAGCAGTTATACGCATTATCTCATAATGGGACACGCGTCACACGCGGATTCATGAGATCATTCAAACGTGGGTAGCAGTTATTATAACCGTCGCGTAAAAGGTGCAACTTTCTCCACAGTTGTGCTTCTACGCCAACTGGACAGTTATTGTGACTGATCTTTACAAATAGAGACCTCTAGTCACAGGGTCAGGGGGGAATGGAAAGGAGAGCAGAGAGCACAGACAGAGAGTGTCGATTGACAACTTCGACAACGAGAATTCAATCCCACTTGCAACCTTTGAAGCTTCTTCTTCTTCTACAGCACTTCTTCATCATCGTGTGGTCCAAGGGACAAAGTGATCGACCGCAGATCATACTCCTATAGCAATTTTTCCCCAGAATCATTTTTATTGTACTTAACATCATCCTATAGGATTAATTGTACTCTTTTTTTTTCTTGTTTGTAAACAAAGAAAGGGTTTCGTATAAACCTAGTTTCATTCTTTCGTTTATCATCAAACACAACTAGCACAACCATAAGCCAAACACTAACACTAATAGAAATACCTCACATGCACACTAGTATCACTTGTACACTATAGTGCACCAAGATACTCCATGATACCCTATTCCTAGGCCAACACCACAATGATACCATCACCAAAACTGTATGAAACGCCAAATATATATAGAATATAACATGAATATAGCAAGGATTGGTAGATATAGAGCAAATAATTATAAATTGACACAAAGACTCCAATACACCCAAAATATTAAATCCTCCTATATGTATCATGATACGGGCACTATGTATCTAATTTTGGACACTAGGACACAACAAAAACCACAATGGACTACAAATTTCTCATAAAAATACCACACAAATACTTGGTGGACACAAATTCGTAATTCCACCAAATGGCCTAGAAAAATCTATATAGTAACTAGGAATTGGCTCTCTACCACCTAATTCTCTACCTTTATGGTTGGGTATAACTATGGGTAGGTTCCTATATGTTCAAATTGAATTTCTAACATAGAAATTGGTAGATTTTTTTTTTTTTACATGTTGGGAGTTGGATCCCAATGAACTCCACCAAATTAGACACAATGAGGGTAAAATAAACACGATCCTCCTAGCTAGGCTCCTCTCCAATGGTCCTCCTTGTGCTCCAATGCTCTAGGCCTCCATGAAAATAAGAATAAATGGAAATTGAGTAGTCAGAATTAATAGGGAATTGTAATGACTTGGGGAAGAAGATGCTTGGGGAGAAAGAAGTGGATAATGTCATATAAAATAAGTGGATTACATTCCTAATTAGGGCCAGCCAAAATGAATCGGTTGGGGTTGATGAAATTTCAAGTTTGTCCCTCTCTACTCTCTAATTAGTTTCTAGATTTGTCATGAATGAAATATTTTTGGTTGAGAAGGAATCTAATTATTTACATAAAAGTATCTATCTATTATAGAAGAGAATATTCTATCCTTGACAACTAATACTAATTAATCCTAATTATACACTTAATTAAGCATAATAATTTAATTAGAAACCCCTAGTGAAATGACAAAAATATCCCTAGACCTAATTTTAGGTGGTTACATTATCTACATATTTTAGTCTTCATTATAAATATTGTTGTTTACATTAGTTTCGTAAAATTTGATAGATAATTTATATTCTATTGCTGGTATATAAAATTTGTGTTATACTTAGTTTAAATGTTTAAACGTACTGTATCCTATTTTATTGTGTTTAGAATTGATAGTTAGCTGGTATTAGTTAAAATCACTTAACTTTACTATCGTGTCGTTAACTAATATCATGCTTAAAAGATCAATGTGTTATTTCTCTCAGTTTTGTGTCATTTTTAAAATATATGTATGTCATATTGTATATTCGTGTCTCTCTACTATTTTTTTTTGACTCGTCATTAATTTTTGGGGAGCTACTATATTTCGATAAATGTTAACGGGGTAGAATATACAAGATAGAAAAGGCGAAGATACAAAAGACACACTCATACGAAAGAAAAGCAAAAGAAAACCAACGGTACCGATACTCTGAAGTACAAGTACAACCAACGGTACCATATATTAGTAGGTATTGGTGAGGATTAGTGAGTATGTGTCGAGAGAAGTTTTACCAAGGTATTAAGTACAAAGGATTTGTAGGATACTAGAGTATTCTAATAATTAGTTGAAGTTTTAGGAGTAGGTATTGATACCTAGATACTAGGGTATCCGCACTAAGGTAAGTGCTGGAGTGGATACTATAGATAGTAATATATACATATAAGTTATATTAAGTATTCAGATACTTGACACTAGTAGAAGTGTAAATGGGTAAGTTAGTGTATATGGATACCAAGGGTATCATAGTATCCTATTATCTAGATAGTAGTATTAGTTAACTAGTATAACTAAGTTACCTTTAGTAATAAGTTAGTAGACTAGTTAGCACATTTATTGTTATTACCTAGTATAGCTTGAGAATTAGCAATGTAATGACTAATCTTAGCCTAGAAACCTAGTTGACCTAGGTTTGACCCAGAGTTGACCAATGTTGACTAGTTTGACTCCAAAAGTAACACTTGACCTAGTTGAACCCGTTTGATCAAAGTGACCTAGTTTGACCTAGAAATCACCAATTTTATTTAATTAAACTTATTTCTCTTTTATTACACCTAGTAACCTGCCAATTCATATATAGGTCTGTGCGACACCAGTTTGGACACAGTTTTGTGTGATTTGCTTAGGACCACAGGCAAGTACATCTCTCGGTTAATTTTTATTTCATGATAGTGTATATATTGCATGTTCTAGAACTGTATACTTGATTCCGACACAGTGGTTACATGGACTGGTACTATATGGATCCTGTTATGGGATGTTATCCCCTACCGTATTCAGCGGGTACTCCTTCACATGTATTGTATCGTGTGTATAGGGTATTAATTAATACGTACTTCGTGTTAACACACTGCTTGTATTCAACGTGCCCATATTGTGTTCGTAACATATCATAATTGGATCCATAAGTATTGGTTGGGGACGGACGAGTAGGAGTTGGTTATGTGATCAAGCCCAGGTGTATTTGTGTACATGTCGATTACATATCACACGTGTAATCGAGTTACCATATTGTATTCGTGTTCAACCCAAACCGATCACATAACGAACTTGTAATCCATAGCACATTAGCTAGTTTTATATATTTTTATTTATTTACAGTTATTCATATTGCATGTTCATCATTCCAGTACATTACATGTTCACTCTAGTTTATTCCATTTTCTATTGCTATTTATCTTGTATTCTTTTCTATTATTTGTCATATATGCCCTACCTTGTATTTGGAACTTCTTTAAGAGTTATGTACTTTGCTCCAATCCTGACTGGATATATTTTTTAGATGATTGTCTAGTGGAGCAGTGTCCTACTTATTATGGGCCGAACGACAAGAGTAGGAGGACATAGTGCCAGTGTCTCAGGAGGATTAGTTATACATTTTGGATATTGTATTAGTCTTATTTCTAGACGTATGGTATGTATATATTATTTTCAGAGTGGCTATATCTAGACTTATGGATTTGGACTTGTGGATGTATTGTGACTCTTATTTTCTCACTTTTATTCTATATTGTGCTTTCATCCTCCTTTAGTTTTATATTGTGATTGAGTATTATTTACCATTATTATATACTATATTGTTCCTCCGTTTGGAGTTGAGCTGACATTGACAGGTACCATATATATATTTTATGAGATATTTAGATAGTATGGTTAACCCAGACAGCGTTCTACCGTCGATGTTGCAGCATAGGCTGGACTTTGTTCACTACTCGTGTCCTTATTCCGGGTACGGGTCATGACACATTTTTCGTGGTAGCCCATGCAGGTCCAGAGTCGCAACAAGTGCGATATCATAGTAGTACTCTAAGTCTGAGATACTGCTACGAGCCTGTTTTAGGATATAGGATATAGGATTTAGGCTGAGAGTATACTCAATCACAACTAGGGAATATTTCCAAATATTTGTTTTGCTATCCTTATCTATTTGAATGCTTGCTTTACTTTAAAAAATTATGTTATTCTTTGATGATATCGTATCTTACTCAATATTGATTACTTTGTTTCAATCTATCTTCAGAATAATATCGAAGACGCATTTCCAGCACTCGGGTGCAGTGTCAACGAGGTCCGTCACTTCGTTACCTCAGAGGGTAGCACCAATAAACACTGTTCTAGCTGCTTTAGTTCAGAGGTCTGCTTCACCGGTCCAGGTAGGCATTTCCATAACAGCTTTTGGGGGTGCTCTACCTCCGGTACAGAGGATAGTGCCTACAGCTTCAGAGAAGCTTCTACCTCCACCACCCGTAGTTGATCTGACCCAGGTGTTTGCACTCTTTCAGTAGATGATGGAGGCACAGCAGGCCCAGGTAGAGGCCCAACAGCCCCAGTCATAGGTTATGAGGAAGGGCATTGAGAATGTCCACCAGCTTGCAATCGCCACAGTCGAGAGAGTTTTCTTGGTCCAGCCACAGGTAGCTGCACCTCCACAGGCCCCACAGCAGCCGCGGCCAGGGACTATTATAGACTTCAAGATGATGGGGCCGAAGAAATTTAATAGCACCGAGGGGATTATTTATGCTGATGATTGGATAGAAGACATTGAGAGGAACCTGCGGATAGCACAGATTCCAGATAGCTTGCAGGTAGAGGCAGCAGGGAGCATGATGTTTGATATCGCATTGACTTGGTTCAGGATGAACCCTAGGATCTCAGCGCCGGGACTTACTTGAAAAGTTTTTAAGGAGATTTTCAAGGAAAAGTTCTTTTCAGATGTGGCTCTGACATCTCTAGAGAGCCAGTTTCAATATCTCGTTTAGGGCAACATGACGGTGGACGAGTATGCAGCATAGTTTTGTAGATTGGGTCATTTTATGGACGGACATAATCCTTGGGAAAAGGCCCAAAATTTCAGAAAGGGTCTGAACAGGGAGATCAAATCCCATACTAGCGGTCATCGCACTACTATATTTGAGGAGATCCTAGCACAGGCACAATAGGCAGAGGATGATTTAAAGCTTGTCTCCAAGTGGATGAGAGATTCCTCAGGAGCTAGTAGTGCGGGGCCAGCAAAGTGGCCTCATTTTTAGCAGCAGCATCAGAGACTTTCAGCAGTCGAGACATCAGTTTCTACACCAGCTAGAGCACCAGTTCAGTAGGCGCACCAGATTCAGAGGTCAGCTATTTTTTGTCCATTCTGCAAGAAGCTGGGACACGGATGGGATGAGTGCGGGGTGAGATTGGACCAGTATTTTTTCTATGGATCAGGAGACCACCAGTTGAGGGCTTGTTCTAGAGCTCCAGCTCATCCAGCTCAGGGCGGGGTCCAGGCACAGAGAGCACTCGCGAGGCCATCAGCGGGACAACAGAGAGAGCCTCTGTTTTTGACCCAGTAGCAGTAGTTCACACAGTACCACTAGCAACAGATAGGTGCTCAGCAGGGGTGAGATTTTACCTTGACACAAGGAGGAGGAGCCAGTTGGTGATGTCATCTCAAGTTCAGTCTATCTTGATTCTTTTCCAGCTCATGCTTTATTTGATTCTGGTGCTTCATATAGTTTTGTTTCTGTATCCTTTGCTTTGAAGCATCACCTTGAGGCTGAACCGTTGGCGAGGAGTTACAAGATCATGACCGGGGGTAGCATTATCCTGGTTAGTGATGCTTGTAAGGATCGAAGAGTTTCTCTGGGAGGCCGAGAGTTGAGCGCATGTCTACTCATAATGCCACTTTCGAGCTACGACATAGTAGTCGGGATGGATTGGTTGAGTAGGCACCTTGCTAGTATCGATTATCGTGGAGGCAGAGTTTTATTTCAGACACCAGGAGAGCCAGAGTTTGAGTTCGTCAGAGGAGCAGTAGAGAGGAGCGAGGGAGACTTCTGTGGAACTATGGTGGAAGAGCATGAGCTGCCACATCTATTGAATGCAGAGTATATGGACGTCTTTTTGGAGGAGTTGTCGGGGTTGCCACCAGGCCGAGATATGGAGTTATCAAAAAATATGGTGCCAGGCGCAGAGGCGATATTATAGCACATTTGTAGAGTGAACAATAGCGAACTGGTAGAGTTGAAGAAGCCGATGGATGTGTTGCAGGTCAAGGACTTCATCCGCTCTAGTTCATTATAGTGGGGTGCTCCGGTATTATTTGTACCGAAAAAAGATAGGTCAGTACGCATGTGTATCTACTACAGGGCTCTGAACAACCTCACTATCAAGAACAAATACCCATTACCGCGGATTAATGATCTGTTTGATCAGCTGAGTGGAACAAAGTTATTTTCAAAGATAGACTTGAAGTCGGGGTACCACTAAGTGAAAGTAAAGATGGAAGACATAACAAAGACAACTTTCAGGACTCAGTATGGGCAGTTTGAGTTCTTGGTGATGCAGTTTGGGTTGACCAATGCTCCAGTGGTATACATGAACCTGATGAATAAGGTGTTTCATCAGTACTTAGATCAGTTTATTGTGGTCTTCATTGATGATATATTGATATATTCAAAGACTCCAGAGGAGCATGAGAAGCACGTGAGGATAGTTCTGGAGACCCCCAGGAAGGAGAGGTTGTATGGCAAGCTTTCTAAGTTTGAGTTCTTCCTAGATAAGGTTAAATTCCTTGGGCATGTGATTACATGAGACGGTATCTCAGTAGACTCGAAAAAGATTTCAGCAGTTGAGTCATGGTCTACCTCGAGTTCAGTAGCAAAGATCAGGAGTTTTCTTGGATTGCCAGGCTATTTTTGGAGATTTGTTTAGGACTTCTCCAGGATTGCGGAGCCGATGACTATACTGACCATGAAAGACGTGGAGTTCATTTGGACTGAGGAGTGTTAAGCCGCTTTTGAGGAGCTAAAGAAGAGGTTGACTACAGTCTAGTGTTGATGTCGCCATCGGGGACAGAAGAATTTTCCATATACAGTGATATTTTGGGTAAGGGTTTGGGATGTTTGTTGCAGCAGAACGAGAAGGTGATTGCCTATGCTTCCAGGCAATTGGGTCAACATGAGAAGAATTATCTTGCCTATGACTTGGAGTTGGCAGCAATCATTTTTGCTCTAAAGGTGTAGAAATACTACTTGTACGGAGAGCGTGTGGAAATCTTTATAGACCACAAGATCTTGAAGTATGTATTTACATAGAAAGAGCTCAACATGAGACAGCGACGATGGTTGAAGTTGATAAAGGAATTTGACATTTCCTTGCAGTACCATCCAGGAAAGGCCAACATAGTCGTTGATGCCTTGAGCAGGTATCCAGTAGCAATATAAGTGATGAGGGACAGATATTTATTGGCCGATCTTGATAGTTTGGGTATTGAGATATTAGTTCCTGGAGTTGCGACATAGATGTGGAGACTTCAGGTACAGTCAGAGTTGATGGACCAGATCAGAGCCGCACAGTTTGAGGATGAGTCTCCTAGGAACATCCGAGCACAGGTCCAGATGGGATTGACAGAGGACTTTATTATTATAGAAGATGGATCATTGTGGCATGGTACCAGATTGTGTGTACCGAGTGGAACGTTGCATGAGGAGGTTCTTCAGAAGGTGCATCGATCTCAGTACTCTATGCATCCAGATGCCAATAAGATGTATAGAGATATGAGATAGCATGTTTGGTGGTATAGTATGAAGCGGGAGGTAGCGAGTTTCGTATCCAGATGCTTAGTATATCAGCAGTTAAAGGCGGAGAGACAGAGGCCAGGTGGATTGCTTCAGCCTTTACCCATTCCAGAGTAGAAGTGGGAGCATGTGACGATGGACTTTGTATTCGGGCTTCCATATTCTCTAGGAGGCAAAGATGCAATTTGGGTCATCGTAGACAGGTTGACCAAATCGACAAATTTCTTACCATTCAAAGTGGGTACATCTACGGAGAAGCTTACGGAGATGTATGTAAGGCAGATTATCAGATTGTATGGAGTTTCTGTGAGCATAGTCTCAGATCAAGATAGATGTTTTATATCCTACTTCTGGAGGAGTTTGCAGGCTAGCTTGGGTACCCAGCTCAAGTTTAGTACCACATATCACCCTCAAACAGACGGAAAGTCGGAGAGGACTTTCTAGACTCTCGAGGATATGCGTCACACTTGTGTTTTAGATTTCAGAGGCTCTTGGGAGGATCACCTTCACTTGGTAGAGTTTACTTATAACAACAGCTACTAGGCCAGCATTAATATGTCACCATTTGAGGCGTTGTATGGACGGAGATATCTTACTCTGTTATCTTGGGATGATGTTGGTGAGAGAGCCTTATTGGGGCCGAAGATGGTCGTGGATGAAGCTGATAAGGTGAAGCTTATTAGGGATAGACTTCGAGTGGCGCAGGACAGACATCGACATTGGGGCGATAGCCACCAGAGACCTTTGGAGTTTGAGGTATATATTTTGTTTTGTGTTGCTTTTGATTGCTTATTTTAGTTGGAGTACTAAGGCTGTGTTTTTTCCTAAGTTGGCAATTTGGTGTTCTTGCGGATTTCTCTGACTCGGGATACGATTGGCTTTGGTAGAGGCAAAAAAGTTAGTCCACGGTGCATCGGATCCTTCGGTATTCTCGAGAGGGTCGGTGCAGTGGTCTACAGACTAGACTTGCTGCCTGCATTAGAGGGAGTTCACAACGTGTTCCATGTGTCGTAGCTGAGACCGTACGTGGCAGATCCTAACCATGTATTGGATCACTCGAAGATCGATGTGGGACCTACTCTCAGCTACCCAGAGCAGCCTGTGGAGATTCTAGATCACAGGGAGAAGGTGCTGTGAAACCAGACGATTCTCTTGGTGCGCATCGCATGGAGGTATCACTCGCCAAGGGAGTCTACCTAGGAGCGAGAGGCCGAGATGCGTGAGCGATATCCTTACCTGTTCGAGACGTGAGGTATAATTCTTTGTCACTTTCTGTGATTGCTTGTTTTAGTTTGTTCTGCCAAAAATTTTGAGGACAAAATTTTTCTAAGGAGGGTAGGTTTGTCACCCCCACTTTTCCAAACAGGGGTAATTTGATAATTTGGCCTAGTTATTTTATTTTAGGAATATAATATAAATTAGTGTGCTATAAATATTTATTTGATGCTTGTATTAATTAATTATTTATTAGTGTGATATACATTTATTTAGAGACTTGTATTATTTATTTATAGATAGCGGGCTAGCCTATTAGTTAGACTTGACACTTGTGAACCAATTAGACTTGTCATGACAAATTAGGGAGCCCAACATCAACCAAGCCCAATAGACCAATTCCCACTAGTTAATTAGGAAGATTAGACTAATTTGCATTAGTATAGAAGCTTCCCAAAATATTTATCCTTAATTATTTCTCATAATTAATCATGTAGGGGCAAATTAGATATTTGTGAGTGACTTTGAGAATTAGAAAGCTTGGGGCCGGCCACATATATCCCTTCCTCTCTCTCCTTCTTATTTGCACACTTGTTTTAGATCCCCAAATTTATAGATCCCCAATTCTCTCATTCCTTTATCAAATCCCTCTCAATTCATTTGTATTTTTCTCTTATTTTTATCCCTTAAGGAGCTTTGGAGCTTGAATTTGGAAGGAGCACTTGGAGAAGGAGTTTGTGGCATGGAGCTTGTGTCCGGATTGTGTCTATTATGCATTTCATTGGGAATCCATCTCCCAATTAATAAATTCTAAATTTTTTCTCCATTCTAGCTTCCAAATTTTGTATTTGACCGTTAGGAATGACCCTATGGCATAGGGCTACTAATAGGAATAAGTTTTAGGCCAATTGGTTGTGTATAGAGATTTCTACATAGGTTTTTGTATGTAGTTTTGGGAAATTACGAGATTGACACATAAATTATGTGTCATAAGACCAATTAGATCTAATTAGACTTAGATCAGGATTATGGGACTATATACGTATCAATAATTGGACATGAGTAGGCCGTATCGCGATACGATATTATACGAGGCTTATTTTGTGTATTTTGTGCAATTCCTCTTCATTCCCTATTGTAACTAGTTACATTAGATATTATTACGAGTAATTAAAATATGGGAATGTTTATTAATGGAGAAATTAGGTTTTGGCATTCCATGGAGATAAGAAGCATAAGTATTTCAATGTGTACTCTATGTGTTTAATCTAATGATTATAGTGTATATATATATATATATATATATATATATATATATATATATATATATATATATATATATATATATATATACTTATATTATAATTTCTATTGTGTGTGATTGTGTGTGGTGAAGAAGTGAACTCACTGTGTGTGTGTGCACTGTACTGTGTACTGTTAACTGTGAGAGTATGGATCACAATGGAGAGGTGTGATCAGGTTAGAGTAAGTTGAGGAGATTGGTGTTCAGTAAAAGGGAAAAAATGGGTGCTAGGGTATCACTAATACCCGAGGGTATCAGAACAATATGGAAGTAGCAGTAGCTACGGAGAATGGTCCAGAGGAGTTGTAATAGCAACATGTACACAACAACTTAAAGCAAGGTAGCAGTATCAGTTTAGTAACTGATTGAGTGGGGAATCGAGTTGCAGTTCATGCAAACAGTGAGAAGTGCTTGAGGAGGCACCACTGCAGGTAAGTGTGTGGGTAATAGGATTAATGCATTCGTAGTTGAGTAAATTGGGTTTGCATGTTGCAAACAAGCAACTGTAGTTAAGTATCAGATGGGGGAATTTTAGTACAACTGAAATAAGAGAGCAGCAACAGCAGAACATTATTTGGGGATAGGAATGCTCAGGTGCTGTTGTACCTAGGCTATAAATGCATGTATTTGTTTTGAAGTGCACTGATAAGGGGGTGTGTGTGTAGGTCCAGTAGAGTTGGTTTCAGTGAGATGAGGGTTCATTGGCATAAACTATTAGTAGTTGGTGTTAGTGTTGATAAGAGGGTATAAGATTGGAATTAACTGATAGTGATACTCATTATAGGAGTATATATTAGTAGGTATTGGTGAGGATTAGTGAGTGTGTGTCGAGAGAAGTTTTACCAACGTATTAAGTACAAAGGATTTGTACTAGGATACTAGAGTATTCTAATAGTTAGTTAAAGTATTAGGAGTAGGTAGTGATACCTAGATACTAGGGTATCTGACACTAAGGTAAGTGTTGGAGTGAATAAAATAGATAGTAATATATACATATAAGTTATATTAAGTAGTCAGATACTTGACACTAGTAAAAGGGTAAAGGGGTAAGTTAGTGTATATGGATACCAAGGGTATCATAGTATCCTATTATCTAGATATTAGTGTTAGTTAACTAGTATAACTAAGTTACCTTTAATAACAAGTTAGTAGACTAGCTAGTACACTTAGTGTTAATACCTAGTATAACTTGAGTATTAGCAATGTAATGACTAGTCTTAGCCTAGAAACCTAGTTGACCTAGGTTTGACCCAGAGTTGACCAATGTTGACTAGTTTGACTCTAAAAGTCAAACCTTGACCTAGTTAACCCCGTTTGACCAAAGTGACCTAGTTTGACCTAGAAATTAGCAATTTTATTTAATTAAACTTATTTCTCTTTTATTACACCTAGTAACCTGCCAATTCATATATAAGTCTGTGCGACACCAGTTCGGACACTGTTTGTATGATTTGCTCAGGGCCACAGGCGTGTACATCCCTCTGTTAGTTTTTATTTTATGATAGTGTATATATTGCATGTTCTAGAAATGTATACTTGATTCCGACACAGTGGTTACACGGACTCGTACTATATAGATCCTGTCATAGGATGTTATCCCCTACCGTGTTCAGCGGGTACTCCTTCACATATATTTTCTTATGTGTATCGGGTATTGATTATTGTGTACTTCGTGTTCACACACTGTTCGTGCTCAGTGTGTCCATATTGTGTTCGTAACATGTCGTGATTGGATCCATGAGTATTGGTTGGGGACGAGGGAGTAGGAGTTGGTTATATGGTCAAGCCAAAGTGTATTCATGTACATGTTGATAACATATCACACGTCTAATCGAGTTACCATATTGTATTATAGTTCAACCTAAACCGATCAAATAATAAACTTGTACTCCATGGCACATTAGATAGTTTTATATATTTTCATTTATTTATAGTTATTTATATTGTATGATCTTTATTCCAGTATATTACATGTTCACTCTAGTTCATACCATCTTGTATTCTTTTCTATTATTGCTCATATATGCTCTACCATATTTTGGAACTGCTTTCAGAGGTATGTACTTTACTCCAATCCTAACTTGATATATTTTTTAGATGATTGTCTAGTGGAGCAGTGTCCCACTTATTATGGGCCGCAGGATGGAAAGCCATTAGAGGATTCTCCCTTAGAGTAGGAGGACCTAGTGCCAATGTCTCAGGAGGATTAGTTATATATTTTGGATATTATATTAGTCTTATTTTTAGACTCATGGCATGTATATATTATTTTGGGAGTGGCTATGTCTAGACTTATGGATTTGGACTTGTGGATATATTATAACTCTTATTTTCTCTCTTTTATTATATATCGTGCTTTCATCCTCCTTTAGTTTTATATTGTGATTGAGTATTGTTTACAATTATCATATATTATATTGTTCCTCTATTTGCAGTTGAGATGACATTGACATGTACAATATATATATTGTATGAGATATTTAGATAGTATGGTTGACCCAGACAGCGTTCTATCGTTGATGTTGCAGCATAGGCGGGGTATTATTCACTACTCGTGCCCTTATTCCGGGTACGGGTCGTGACAATAGAATATCGTACGACGGTCACAACTGTAAATAGATAAGAGCGTGCATACTACAAGCAAGTCACTTAGGGTCACACAGCACATCTATTGCCTCAATCAGTCAAATAAGAAAAATAAACATAGAACATATATGACAAGAAAGTAAGGCATCCCAAATGCTCTGCCACGATATTCTGGAAACCAGCTGTACAAAAATAAGAAAGCTGGCAGAGTAGCAAAAATACATGACCATGATTAGCTACAGTCTGATTAATTATAATCATGTAGGAAAACTAAATGTCCATATTCACGGCTAAGAAGTGCCGGTGGCTAAATGCCCCAAATAAGTAGTGTGCAATAACGAAAAGGAAAGAAGAGACCCACTCGTTTTCCACAGTGGCCATTCGCCTGGTGCGCGTCATAGTTTAGGGGAAAGTACGCTTAATCCTCGGGTGATGGCTCTAAACCTGGGGTTAGACCTCAAATAGCAAGTACCACAATGGAAGCATAAATGAAGAAATAAAACTAGGTTTTATATATATATATATATATATATATATATATATATATATATATATATATATATATATATAATTTTGTCTTATAGTTTCGGTTCATAGTCTATCGTGACACAATAATCAAACCCTACAACCAAACAAGGATAAGGGTTAAACCATCGCACCATGATAGTCCATGTCCCTAGACTATTTGACAGCAGATACAATACACAAATAAGCTCAGTTACATAATTAGCAATCACTTGTATGACTTACTAGATAGAGTCTGGGTTATCCCAGAGGTATTATGCATATAATAAGAATCCTCTGATCGAACCATGTTCTAGTAGGGGCTAACCGAGCCATAAATTGTCGCATACTATATAGTAGTATGCATCGGTCCCTCGTAAGGCCACCGTGCTAAGATCGCATAGAATACATAGTATGATATAATAGTCAGATATTGTCATACACTACTAAGGATTTAAACAATATCCATGGGGGCCAGCCTTCACTCCCCATATGATGATTGAGGGTGGATAGTTAAGCACGATCTCGGGATTTTATCCCTCATAATACTCTATATGTTTTAGTTGCCTAGTTATCCCTACGGTTAGCTGGAATCACATGGCGTAGTCACATGGTACTCCCCCTAAATGTCGCACCGTAGTACGGGCACGCTAGATACGAATCCACTTTATCACTTTGCAGTTCAACTTGGATTCACCCTAGCATGATGCAACAGTCAAACTAATCCTAGCCATGCTTGGTTATTGACCAACTTTCATGTCCATGCTGGAGGAATTTATTATATCACATGTCGCTTAGCACGTAGGCACACCTCAGTGTGAAGCATGTAACATAATCTCGTAGAAATACTTAGTACGTAGGAATATAGAACATAGTAAGTGTATCAGCACAGATACCAATAGTCGAGTCAAGTTACCAATCATTGATAAATTACATGAGTTCTAGCACATAGCAATATGTAGGTCAATTCAAGCACATAGATAGCCATTGTAACTTGGCCGCATGGTCTATCTCTATTCATAGTCTGGTCAAGCATATAGTCAGGTTCAACACATGGTCACTCAGTTCTCATGCATTCCAATCATCATTCTCACACTTAGAATCACAAAATCCAATAAAGCATTAAACCATGAAAAATTAACAAATCATGCACACTGGGCCACATAGGGTCAGTTACGCATAGAGTCAGTGTCGCATATAACAGGTACCGCATAGAGATTAATGTCGCATAGAAAGTTGGGCCGTATGGCCGCATGGGTCATGTCGTATGGGCTCAGGCCGCACGAGTTGCATTGGTCTCATGGGCCGCATGAGTCGCATGGATCGCATGGGTCGCATGGGTCGCTTGAGTCACATAAGCTCAGACTGCATGGGTCGCATGAGTCGGGCAGCAAAAGCTCAGACCGCATGGGTCACATGAGCCAGGCCACATGAGCTCAGACCGCATGGGAATTTTGTCTCCCCCAACTGCTGGTTCAGCCATGGCAGAAAGCTTCCAAAAACCGAAATAATATTTTTTTTATAAAAATTTCATTTTAACTCCGAATTGAGTGAACAAAAAGCCAAAATTCTTGAAATAAAATGCTCCATCCATCCCAAAAACTATCTTTCTAAAATAACATATTTTAGTAGATCAAAACCACCAAAAATCAAGGAACCCATAAAAAAAATCCTAAACTTTAAATGTAGATCTACTCAAATCCACCAATTAAAATTGAAAACTCCAAGTACTAAAAGTATTTAGAATCATAATGCACACATATTAGACTAATAAAATGCAAGAAAAGGGTAAGAATAAAAAATCAAGAGATTTTTCTATGTAGTGCAAGGTGTACTTGCCTAGAAATGAAAGAAAGAGGAAAAAATGAAGAATGAAGGAAGAGAGAGAAATAAGTTAGCTTATTTATCTAGGGTTTGAGGTTTAGACTTGGGGTTCAACTCATGACCAAACCAACCCAACAATTAAACCAAGGGTCTAATTGAACCAAAGAATTGGTCTAGTCTCTATGACATACAACCTAATTAATATGCAAGCAACAAATAATATAAGCAGCAAAACTAATATATTCCAAATACGTATATCGAAAATGGAGAGTGACATCGGCCAACATTTATTTTAGTCAGACTTGAGCCCAATAACTAGCTCAATTCTTTAAGTCAGTGACTTAATTAGTCAAACCATTAGGAGTAGAAACTTTCTTCCTTAATCATTTTTTTATGACAACCCAATAAGGGTATTTTGGTCTTTGTACCATTACTTGGGGAGGGGGCAAGTGGTCGGCCTATTGAAGGGGGGGGGGGGGAAGAAATTATTTCTTCTCATTTTATCTTATTTTATTTTATTCCATTTGGTGTTCTTCCCCAATTCAATCCATACCTACACCAAATTTTTACCAAATTACTTTCAATTACTCTCATTATTCATCATTAGTAGATCTAAAACCAAGGAGGAGGAGATTGCACAAGTTGAGGGTTCTTTGCTTCCAATTAGAAACTTAGCATTGAGAATTCATTTCCTATTAGGTATAGTTCAGAATTTTCCTTCTATTTAGACTCTAAATATGTAGTTTAATCACTAAAAACCCTTCTATATATTAGAGATACCTATAGGAAGAAGAATTGACTACTAGGGACCCCTATTGTGAATGTTATGGTGTATTTTATGTCCAATTTGTGGAAAATTCATGATTGGTGCACCATATATTTGTGAATGGGTCTAATGGACCAAATTGACATGTGTTTGTTTGTGTGAGACTAGTTTCGTGTCCACAATTGGATACAGGTAGGCTGTATCATGACAATTTAGTGATACGGGATAATTATTGGGGTTTTTCCTCCGACATAGGATCTACACATGTCATATTTTATCCTGGCACGTAGATGAGTAGCTAGTACTTTGATTTGTCTCTAATTATGATATTAGACTTATTCATTATATTTGTGGAGAGTTGGGTGAGGTTTGGTTTAAGTATCAAGAGTGTATCACAACGGTATCATAGATCTAGTGTGATATTGAGGTGATGCACCACTTGTGTTTGAAGAATTGTCATGTGATATATTTTGTGTATTTTATTGTATTCTAAATACTATATAATATATATATATATATATATATATATATATATATATATATATATATATATTTATTTATTGTATTATTATTATATATTTATGTGATTACTTGATGTATATGTTATATACATACATTAGTATAGGTGTATCTTGTGTTAATATTAATTGGTGTATGTGCTTGATGTGGAGTTTAGAATAGGAGTAGGGGTATCCTGTTCAGTCACTGAGAAGTGATGGATGGTGAACTAGGTTGTGTTGTGATGGTGGAGTTTAGAGTAGGAGAGTAGGGGAGTGCTACTTGGGTATTATAGTGTATGGACTTTAGGTTGCATTAAAAATATGTGCACTATGGTTGGGTGCACGACAAGTACAAGGGATTAGAGGGTAGCTCATTGCAGGGAATCCAAGCAGTAGCAACAGTACAAAGATGAGGGAACTGAGAATTTCTCAAGAGAGTAGTTGTTCAGTAGGATTGATACTTGGTATCAATAAAGTCCCACTGCAGTATGTGAATAATTGAGGGGTTAGTTAGCAATGTGCACATGCTTTGGTGACTGTATGTTAGTGGGGGTTCTCAAGTACAGTGATTATGTGAAGGGAATATCTGAAGGTTGTGTAGTGCAACATTGCAACAACCTTTGCAAACTCGAGCAGAAGCAGCCAATGCAAGTGTTGTTGTGCTCGAGCAAGCATCTAGGAATGAGGCAGCTGCACAACTGAATGGACTATGATGCAAGTAGCAGCAGTACCTGCTGCTTGTGGCAGATTTCATCCTACAGTTTGCATTCCAGGTGTTGGAACAACCCAACAGTGGGTAGTAGCAGAAGTTGCATAATAGTAGGGGCAGCAAGCATGGTGGTTTAGGTGGGTTGAGTGCACAAATGTAAGGAGCAATGTGCACAACATGGTATCAAGTATTGGGGTGTAAAGAGAAGATTATAGAGTCTCTTAGTGTATTTATAGATATGTTGGTATCAATGATGTGTGTGTGTGTGTTGTACCTTCAGATAGAATATGGTATTTGTTCAGTCCTAGTGGGGGGGGGGGGGGGGGCTCTAGTATCAGTTACATTAGGTAAGGTGTCCTAGTGTTAAGTAGTATCAAGTATCAATTGTCAATACTTGAGTATTGTAAGGTAATAGTTAATGAGGGTATAATGTTCTATTTGACACTTGGTTAGAGTATCCTAGTATGGTTATTAGAGATTAGTATTAAGTTACATTGTTGAAGTATTGTATACCATATATATGTGACTTAGATATTAATATATACTAACTAGTATTAGTATAGTAGTTATGAAAGTTTAATATAAGGTAATGAATATATTACCTAGTGTTAATACTAGTGTAAATTATATTTGGATATTGATACTATAAGGTATCCTAGTACCTAGTCTTAGCTATTATAACTAACATCATCAAGGTACCAACCTAGAAACTTGGATATAGGTTACTACAACCTAGAAATGGCTAGTTTGACCAAGTTTGACTAGTTTGACCTAGAGTTAACCTAGTTGACTGTCTTGGCCTAGTTTGACTTAGAGATGGCTTAAAGACCCAAAACTTGGCTAGTTTAACTTGTTTATCATTTCGAAACATTAATGATATGTAATATTCCATATTTAGGTCTCCGAGGCACCATTCCGAACATCTTTGATATTATTCACCGGATTCCAGGGGAGTACATTCTCTGACTGTTTTCCGTTTATGATATCCTATATATTTCTTTTCTTTAGTGTAGATATCCTTAAATTTTTTGACACTTGGTTTCACGGATTGGTATTCCTGGATCCCGTCATGAGATATTATTCCTGGTAGTTCCTGGCGTATTTATTGTGTGAGCCCGTTGTTCTTGTACATGTATGGACACTGATTCATGAGAAGATTAGCTCCCTTCTTATGGAATCTCGTGTCATAGTGTGTCATGGTTGGATCCACTATACCAGTCGGGGACGAGGAGTATTTAGTATAGATATGTGATCATACCGTACAGTTCTTGTTTTTCTTGCATAGTGTTAATCATACACCACACGTATGATTAACCAGGCCATGATTCTCGAGCAAGTTTCCAAGCTGATCATATGTTGTCACTAGTACTTACTTACTTAGATGTATTTCTTGATTCTATACATGATTTTCATATCTCTTGTATGTAATTTCATATTTTTTTATTCTTGTATATTTCTGCCATGCCTATTCATCTTGTATATGCTCTCTATTTACTGCTACATAGTCTTTATCATTTATTGGAACTGCTATGAGAGGTGTACTTTGTTCTAATCCTGATTAGATATATTTTTCCAAATGACACTGAGGACTGGTATCCCACTCACTATGGGCCTCAGGACATAGTTAGCTTAGATCTAGAGATTATGGCTCAGGAGGAACTCATCCCGGTTCAGACAGACGAAATTTTACCTATAGCTCAGTAGATAGGTTTTTATTGTACTAGATCTGTCTTCAGCTTGGCAGTTAGTACTCTTTTACATTTGAGACTCATTGGATATTAACTTTTGTCTTGTGAGTTATATTTTGACTCTTCAGTTCTTTATATCATATTCGTGCGTTGTTCCATCTCATAGTTCTGCGATTGAGTATTCATATTTTATTGGTGGCGTTATATATCTTGATGATCATTATTGCTAGATAGTATAGTTTACCCAAACAGCATTCTACCGCCGATGCTATGGCGTAGGCGAGACGTACCCACGTTCTCGTACCCTTATATCGGGTGTGGGTCATGACAGCCAGAGCTTTCTTATTGTTCAACTCTTCAAGTTGTTCGCAGCAATCTTCAAGTCTTTAAAAGCCAAGAGCAGCACGAGAGAAATAGAAGCTTCTCGTACTATTGTGCCAGAGCTTTCTTATTGTTCAACTCTCCAAGTTGTTCATATCATTCCTTATATTCCATATCGTTGTGTGCATTTATTTCATCATTGAGTGGTCCAAGGAGTAAAATAATCGTTTGTAGATAAGATCTCTACAGCTATACTTTCCCAGAATCAATTGTACTTAGATTTCTATTTGTAATCTTCTTTTGTACTTTTTTTACAGCTTGTAACACAAAAGTTTCGTATAAAATTTTTTCTCGCAAACAAGTAGTATAATTAATTTAGTTTAGTTAGATGATAGAATATTCCCTCTCATTAGGATGATTCCCTACTTAATTAATTAAGA
Source organism: Iris macrosiphon (assembly GCA_036927795.1). Lineage (NCBI taxonomy): Eukaryota > Viridiplantae > Streptophyta > Magnoliopsida > Asparagales > Iridaceae > Iris > Iris macrosiphon. Next base: position 146,095,834 of record JAYESA010000005.1, on the reverse strand, counting down.
GAAGCCTTGAGATCACACATGAACCAAATAGAACTTGATGGAAACTTGTAGAAGCAACTAGTGGACTCACCAACCTACCAAACCCAAGCCCAAGGTGGCCAGCCAATATAGGGAGGAGAGAGAGAATATTTGACACCAAATTCAATTTATTTTATTAGTCATTCCCTTCTTCTTCCCCAAGCAACTCATTCCTTACCAATTTCCACTCAATCCAGACTCATACCCACTCAATCTCACCCTCAAGGAGGCATAGGAGCTTGAGGACACAAGGAGATCCAATTGGAGAGAAGATCGCAAGGAGCGTGTCCAATTCCTTTCTTCGTATCTACTTGGAGGAATTTATTGGAAATCTATCTTCCAATAGGTATAATCCCAAATTATCTATATGTCACTACCGCTTTTTCGGAGAGGAATATTTTTATCTTTTTCTATTATTGGTAATATTGTTAATGTTGGTATTTCAAAAATTATTATATTGAATGGTATTTCATAATTATTTATTTATGGTGCATGTTATATATTTATTATTATTATTATTATTATTATTATTTATTTTTAGCATGTTACATTATATTTTGGACTTGTGTTAGTGGACCTAACTAGATTAGACTTGACCCATGGTCCAACATTTAATTAGTTTAGACTTGAGCTCAATATTTTAGCCCAATTTATTAAGTTAATATTTTAATTAGCCAAACGTTTAGGAATAGAAGCTTCCTCAAGTCTTTTCTTCATGACAAGCCTCAAAGGACATATTGGATATTTTACTTTTTTTGGACATGACGAAAGGGGGCCGGCTACTACATAAGAGGGGAAGAGTCTCTCTCCTCTTCTCATTTTACTCCAATTTTAGATCTACATTATTTTTCCTAAATTATCTTCATTCCTACACCAAATTTCTACCAAATGTCTTCCTAATTCATCCCTACTTCACCATTGGAGACTCTAGAAGCAAGGAGGATGCAAGGATATATAATTTGGAGGAATTTGCACAAGTTGAGGCTTTTTTGTGTTCATTGGAGACTTTTATTGGAAATCCATCTTTCAATTGGTATAATTTAGTTTTTCCTTTCTAATTAGACTCAAAATCTGTAGTTTAATCATTAGGAACCCACCTATGGACTAGGGCTACCTATAGGTAGAAGAATTGACTACTAGGGACCCCTATTTTGGAAGTTATGGTATATTTTGTGCCCAATTTGGGGAAATTAGAGATTGTTGCATCATATGTTTGTCAATAGGTCTAGTGGACCAAATTGACACATGTTTGGTTGTTTGAGACAAGTGTCGTGTCCACAATTGGATACGAGGAGTGTGTATTGTGATATATCGTGATAGGACATCGTAGGAGGAATATTTGCATGTATAGGGGGCTCTAGCATGCCAAATTCTTCATGTTGTATCTTAATAACTATAATATGTATTATATACTATATTTAGTATTTTGGTTGTGTTCCATGAGCTTGGAAGAGTATTTTGGTGTTAGAATGGTGTATCATGAACATATCATAGAGTATCATGAGGCATTGGTGAGTGCACTTTAGGTGTTTGGGTATTTGTCTATACTAGAGGGTGTTGATGTATCATAGAGTTTGTGTGTTGTTGTTAGTATGTGTTGAGCATAGAAGTTGCCATAGAGTTTAGTGCTAATGTGTCGAGGCAAAGTGACTGTGGTGGTGGTGTTGGTTGTGAGAGCGAGGTAGAGAGAAGTCCATGCTTGGACTGAGTTGAATGCTCAATAAAGGGGGTCTGGTTGTGGCATTTGTTGGGATAGGTAAGGTGAATTAATGAGCTTGTGTATGTTTGAGCAAAATATATATTCAACTACAAAGAACAGAGGTATTGTAGTGTTTTGGGTTTAGGGATGCAATATCAACTTATGAGGGTGTCTAAGCATATGAGTCTTAGTGTGTGTGTGAGGAAAATAATGACTAGAACGAGGGGCACTTCTGCTATGCACTAACTGAGTTCAGTGGTGTTCAAGAGAGACTTTGGTTGTGCACCATGTCTCGAGTAGTGCACAATGAGGGTTGGCTATTCAAGTGTAATCAAGGACCGGAGGCAGGGCATAGAATGGAGCAACTGCTCAGTTGCTCTTGGCAGCAACTTGTGGCATGGGGGAAAGTTATAGGCAATGTAAGAAGGAGTTCAGGACCTGGGTTCAGATAGTATAGTTTGGGGAAGAGATTACTGCTTGGCAGCAGGTAATAAGAAGTACAATACAGAAACAGATTGCTCTTCCTGCAACAGCAAGTGTATCATGATATACTCGATAGGAATCAGCAGCTCGAGTGAGCCTTGTAGTAGGCAATGTATTAATCAGCAGGCAGGCAGGTTCTGCCCAGTTCAAATAGAACTATGGTGTGGGCTCGGGTATCCAGAATAGACCATGCATTGTTGGGTGCTGGAGATGTTGGAATAAGGAAAAGTAAGGTATGAGTATCTGGTATGTACCTATGTATCAGTGACAAGTGATGAGTTGAGATTGTGCATCCTGGACATCAAGATGTTGTACCAATGCGATACTAGGATATTGGATGGATTAGTGAGATGTAAGTTTTGGGGTGGCCTAAGGTATTAAGATGTTAAGTATGTAGATACTAGTATATTGATTATAACTTATGATAAGTGTCATGGGTATTGGGGTTTGTGTGTATCCTTGTATCATGGTTATGGGTAGTATCATGAGATACCTAGTTATTTGTATATATTTGTATATACTAATGACTAAGGTTATGAATTAAGTTATTCTTATGGGTTAGACAATTAGATATATAGATACTTAGATATGAGCAAGTATGTTAAGTGTTATGAGTGAGTATTTAGTGTCAATGTGATACTTAAGGGTTAGTGTTAGAAATGAGTTGGTATTAGTTAAGTGTGGGTTAGTGTGAAGGTACCAATAGATATTAAGGTATTAGAGTATCGAGTTAGGATATTGTGTATACTAATGTTAAGTCATGGGTAGTGAAGGTTAAGGTATTGGTATAGTAAGTAGGTTAGGTATAATTAGATATCAAGTTATGGATTTTAATACTAAGGTAATATGGTATAAAGTATTGTATATTTAGTACCATATTAACTAGTATAAATTATATATTGGTATTGGTGTATATGGTATCCTAATACCTAGTATTAGCTAATATAACTGTTACCTTTAAGATATCAATCTAATAACTTAAATATAGGCTAGTACAACCTAGAAACGACTAGTTGGATCAAGTTTGACTACTTTGACCTACAGTTGACTATTTTGGCCTACTTTAACCTAGGGATGGCCTAAAGACCTAAAATTTGACTTGTTTAACTTGTTTATCATTCCAAAATATGTGTTGATGTGATATTCAATATTTAGGTCTTTGAGGCACTGATTCAGATACAGTTTGAGACTTCACCCCGGATTTCAGGCGAGTACATTCTCTGATAGTTTCTCGTTTATGATATCCTCTATGTCCCTTATATCTAGTATAGATATCCTTGATTTCTTGACACATGGTTACACAGATTAGTATTTCCTAGATCCTGTCATGAGATGTTATTACTGGTACTTTCTGGCATATTTTTTGTGCGAACCCGTTGTTCTTGTACATGTATGGATACTGATTTATGAGAAGATTAGCGTCCTTTTTGTGGAATCCTGTGTCATAGTGTGCCATGGTTGAATCCATTATACCAGTCGGGGTCGGAAAGTATTTAGTGTAGATATGTGATCATACCTCCACAGTTCTTATTTTTCGTGCATAGTATTAATCATACACGATACGTATGATTAACCAAGCCTGTGGTTCTTGAGCAGTACCCAAGCCGATCACATGTTATCATTAGTCCTCACTCACTTAGATGTATTTCTTTATTTCCATATATGATGTTCGTATCTCTTGTATGTATTTCTCATATTTTCTTATTCTTACATATTCCTACCATGCTATATTCATCTTGTATATGCTCTCTATTTACTGTTACATAGTCTTTATCATTTATTGGAACTACTGTTAGAGGTGTACTTCACTCCATTCCTGATTGGATAATATTTTTCAGTGATTATTGTGCTCTCCATTCCAGGATTTTATAGTGATGCTATAGACATAGTTGATCTTACGCAGTATTTTTGAGGTGACATTGTAAAGATCTAGTTTAGTGTTCCTTTTTCATATCTTGTCTATTTTTCTTTCTTTTAGAATGATTATTGAGTTATCTGTCTTGTTCATTCTTCCATTAGATTATTAAGATTGAGTACAAAATAGAACTAGTCATATTATTATTAATAATAAACCTAGACAGCGTTCTACTGTCGATGTTGCGGCGTAGGCTGAACGTACCCACGTTTTCATGTCCTTACATCAGGTGTGGGTCGTGACACATTTTTATTGGTGGCCCAGTAAGGTCAGGCTTCGCAATTATGCGATGTATGGTAGTACGACGGCTTAGTTGTACTACTGCAAGCCTGCGATAGGGTATATGATATAGGATATTAGGATGAGAATGCTCTCACAAAATTAGGACTTCTTGAGAGATTCTTGGGACAACCCTTGAGAATCTTATTTTAAACTCTAATTTAAAATCTTTTTTTCCTTGTTTTCGTTCGTTCTCACTTGTTGTTATTAAATTTGATTCTTGGCGATCGGTTATTAAATTTAATTCTTGGTGTTCGTTGTTGAGTTGATTTTATATCGAGATGAATTTTACGGACTAAATTACGGTATCTTCTGATAATATATGTTGATGAGGACAGTGAGGAAGGTAAAACGTCTGCTTTGGTTATGGAACCTAGAGTTTATCGCAGCCATATTAACTGGCGTGACTGTAACGTAGGGACCTAACTTCGGATGTACATATCTTAGTTATGAAATTTAGGATTTCTTGCAACCATACCAGTTGGCATGGTGAGAATTCTAGATGACATGATTATAGAGTTGCATACCTTAGTTATGGAATCTATCGTTTATCGCAGCTATGCTTACTGGCGCGACAATGATCTGAGTATCATAATTTTGGACAGATGCGTATGATTATCAGATTGTATCTTAAATTGGTTCTTAACATATCATCTCAAATCTTTTGTCACTTCTGTTACTATAGGATTCTGTTCTATCACCTTCTTTAACTCAGGAGTAGAAATACCTTCAGTTCCTTTAGTCCAGTTTCTTATAGAGCTTCATTTTATTAGGGTTCCTTGATAGTGTAATAGTTTGGTGACTTGTAATTAGGTCTGTGTCTCTGAGTATTAGTGTTAATTATTTAGAGTTTAGTTTGTGAGTCTGTAAGTGGTTCTTGGTTGGGCATATGAGCAATATGCATCAATCTAGAGTTAACCCATAACGTAGTACCTTGTATAAAAAGTTATGTGATATGTGTCAGTATAGTTAGTATTGGTACTATAGGTAGAAGGGGGAGTTGAGAGTATAAGTGGTGGTTCCCGGAGTTAGTATCAGTATCAGCATGCATATTCTGGATAACTATGAATTCATGTAGTTGAGTGTGCCATAGTCGAGTGGTTCCCATAAGTATATAGAAGAGTATGAAGGAATAAGAATATATTATGCTAAAGTAGTAGGATTTGTGTTACATGTAGAAGTAGAGCACTGAAGTGAATAGATAGGAGTTCATCGGTGTATGACTAGTGAAGGGTATATCACTTGATTTTGAGGGTGTTGACGTGTTAAGGAGCAAGGTGTGGTGGAAGAATGAAGTACAATATTCTAAATTGTGTGCACAATGCACATAGGATTATGAGTGAACACAAGATGGTGAAGTGAAATACCAGTGTGAGAGTTTTATGAGTATCAGAAGTAGGGGTATGAGTATTAACAATCCCAATGGTGTGTCATGGGTGGAGAGGTATCAAGGTTGGTCATAGAAAATGTACTAGTATATCCTGATTAGTATATCAGTCTATAGGTCCAGGTATAGAAGATATGGGAGGAGATATATAGATAACAATAGAGATATGGAATCATGATTTTACCTATGAGAGTGAAGTAAAATATGTGTATTATAGAAGTAAATTAACTAAGTGCATCAGATGTATGTGATCATGAGTTTTAGTGAATGTGATGAGGTGATCTAATGATGAAGCTAGTATCCAGAATGGTAGTAGTATTGTGGTAAACTGTTGTAAGTATTAAGGAGTTAGTGCCTTAGAACATTAAGTACAGTTGATGTGTATAGTTAGGAGCTATTGTTTCTGTAACTAGAGTGACTAGGGAGAGTAGAAGTATTTAGAGTATATCAAGGATTGATTGAGTAATGTGTTAGTATTAGTAAATATCTTGTATGATAGTATTAGATGGGTGTATCAGATAATATAGATGAAGAGTAATGGAGAGTAAAAGTACAAGTGATCCAGGAAGCAAAGAAGAGGGCAATCTATATATAAGTGAGTTTAGTAGGTGTAGTACCTTGCTAGTTTTGAGCATAGAAGTTGTATGTATCAGAGAATAGTATGAGGGATATAAGGATACCAGTAAGTTGTCATGATGGCTAGGAGGTGTTTGTGTATGTATTACTTAGTATGGATGAGAAACTTAGGATCATTAACAAGTGTTAGAGTATGAGTTACACCAGGTAACTTGATAGAAGGAGTACCCTAGTAACATGAGCCATAGTATCTCAAGAATTATGGTAATTTAGGCACAAACATTTTATTAGCTAGTATATTAAGTATAGATGAGAGCAGTGAGTAACCTGGTATAAGGATATCATCTAAAGTGCCATATAAGTGCTGGTGTCTTGTGTAGACAGTAACAAGATTTGAGTAGGCATCATATTAGGGGTATTCAAGATGGACAAGGTTGTACTAATAAAATACATGATTGAAAATGTATACAAGTATTCCTTGCGAATGGTTGGAAAAAAATTATGATTACAAGAACTGAAATAGATAAAGGAGGTAGTATCTTAGGAGTATTTTGTATAGTATCCTAGGTAGCAAGGGCCAGTGAGTTAAGTATGTCGATGACCTAGAACTATAGTATATCACTAGAATTTGTTAAACCTCGATATTAAAATATCTTGACTAGGTTGATGATTAGTGAATGCTTAGTGTGAGATGAATTAGGCCACCGGTGGAATATCGAATTACCCTGCACCAGCAGAGGGAGATACCCAGTGGGGTAGGGCTTTTTACAATGAGGGTCAAAAGGACCAATGCTTGGGTTAGCAAGTTCTATTTTTTTTATCTAGTTGATCTGTGTGATACCTGGTGGATTATATTTGCCTTAGTGATTTGTGCTATGGTATATAAAAACCTGGATAGTGATTGATAGTTAGAGACTATATCCAAGTATGGTTGCTCTTCTAGTTGAATGGTAGGATTGTTTGTTATAAAATATAAGTATCTTGGACTATGATTGTTGGGGTTGATCGTAGTAGAATTTGTATGAATAGGTTATGACTGGCCCAAGGAAGAGAGGTAAGGGTTTTAATTTTGAGAAAGCTTTCTGCTAAGAGGGTAGACTTGCCACTACCGCTTTTTCGGAGAGGGATATTTTTATTTTTTCCTATTATTGGTAATATTGTTAATGTTGGTAATTCAAAAATTATTATATTGAATGGTATTTCATAATTATTTATTTATGGTGCATGTTATATATTTATTATTATTTATTTATTGTTAGTATGTTACATTATATTTTGGAGTGGTGTTAGTAGACCTAACTTGACTTGACTCATGGACCAATATTTAATTAGTTTAGACTTGAGTCCAATATTTTAGCCCAATTTATTAAGTTAGTATTTTCATTAGCCAAACCATTAGGAATAGAAGCTTTCTCCTTAATTCTTTTCTTCATGACAAGCCCCACAGGATATTTTGGATATTTTACTATTATTGGACATGAAGAAAGGGGGCCGACCACTACATAAGAGGGGGAGACTCTCTCTCCTCTTCTCATTCTAATCCAATTTTAGATCTACATTATTCTTCCCAAATTCCCTTCTTTCCTACACCAAATTACTATCAAATTCCTTCATAATTCATCTCTAATTCACCATTGGAGACTCTAGAAGCAAGAAGGATGCAAGGATATACAATTTGGAGGAATTTGCAAAAGTTAAGGCTTCTTTGTGTTTATGAGAGACTTTCATTGGGAATCCATCTTCAAATAGGTATAATTTAGTTTCTCCCTTCTAATTAGACTCTAAATCTATAGTTTAATCATTAGGAACCCACATATGGACTTGGGCTACCTATAGAAAGAAGAATTGACTACTAGGGACCCCTATTTTGGAAGTTATGGTGTGTTTTATACCCAATTTGGGGGTAATTCGAGATTGGTGCATCATGTGTTGGTCTATAGGTCTAGTAAACCAAATTAACGTCTGTTTGTTTGTGTGATACTAGTGTCGTGTCCACAATTGGATACGGTGAGTGCATATCGTGATACGTCGTGATACGGTATCGTATGAAGGGTATTTGCATGTGTCGGAGGCTCTAGTATGCCAAATTCTTTATGTTGCATCTTAATAACTATAATATGTATTATATATACTATATTTAGTATTTTGGTTGTGTTCCATGAGCTTGGGAGAGTATTTTTGGTGTTAGAATGGTGTATCATGAGCATATCATAGAGTATCATGAGTATCATGAGGCATTTGGTGAGTGCACTTTAGGTGTTTAGGTATTTGTCTACACTAGAGGGTGTTGATGTATCATAGAGTTTGTGTGTTGTTGTTGTAGAAGCATAAAAATATGCTGGGGAATTATACGCGTAAAAATCCCAACATGCATGAAGCCCGCGTAAAACAGAGCTTCAGCGCTATGTGGCATAAAAAATATGACTTCAGAGCTATACGAGTAAAACAGAGCTTCAGCACTGTGTGGCCAAAATATGGCTTCAGAATAACCCGCGTAAAGCAGCACTCAAAGGCTGTATTGGCGTAGAAGGTTGCTACACTTTCCTCCGGCGTAAAATACGTTTGTTTTTAATACAGCGTGAAGTTGTACGAGGAACTCTTCGTATTTGAGTGCTGCGTAAAACAGTGAACCTGACTCCTGACAAAGAGTACTGCACGAGGATCGAGAGGACGGTTGTAATGATGATTCTGCATAGAGGCCCAGGCAGAGATGAGTTTTTACGCTCAAGATGAGACAACGCCACGTCAAAAGCTATTTTTCGTACAGAACTCAAGGCATATCTCTGCAGTTAATACGCGAGATGGGGGCAGATCTCTGCATTTAATGCACGAGATTTGGTTCTATTTTTAATGATCGAGAGAGCTAAAACTAGGGTTAATACGCGCACATCACCATCCTGGCATTTTATGCCAACCTGCTATTTTCAACTATAGGAGTACGCCGTATACTATCTCTTCGAAATACGCCAACTTAGGCTATATCTGCAAAGGCACGTGATAAGGCTATTTGGCCCAGAATACGCTCAAGACCTCAGTCAGGAAGGATAATTGGCTAGTTTACGCTTGTTACCTATTTATGCAGCATCAAGCTTTACGCAAAATTTGGCTTTTACGCCAACAGAATAGCTACTTGGCTTTTACGCCAAAAGAATAGCTACTTGTCTTTTACGCCAACAGAATAGCTACTTGGCTTTTACGCCAACATGACAACTACTTAGCTTTTACACCAACAAGATAACTATTTGGCTTTTACGCCAACGAGACAGTTATTTGGCTTTTATGTCAACCATCTCTACGCGAGGGGCTGTTACATATGTGGCTTGCATGCCGTGATCTTCGATGAGCGATTATATGCGTTACTTCATAATGGGACACGCGTCACACGCGAATTCAGGAGATCATTCAGACGTGGGTAGCAGTTATTGTAACCGCCGCGTAAAAGGTGCAACTCTCTCCACAGTTTGGCTTCTACGCCGACTGGATAGTTACTGTGACAGAGCTCTATAAATAGAGACTTCCAGTCACAGGAGATGGGGGATCGAAGAGGAGATCAGATAGAGGGTATATACAGAGAGTGTTGATTGACAACTTTGGCAACGAGAGTTTAATCCCTCCTGCAATCTTTGAAGTTTCTTCTTCTTCTATAATACTTCTTCGTCATCGTGTGGTCTAAGGGACAAAGTGATCGACCGCAGATCAGACTCCTATAGCAATATTTTCCCAGAATCATTTTTTGTACTTAACATCCTCGTATAGGATTAATTGTACTTTCTTTTTTTTCTTGTTTGTAAACAAAGAAAGGGTTTCGTATAAACCTACTTTCAATTTCTTTTGTTTATCATCAAACATAAGATGGCGACTCTGCTGGGGACTACTTTCTCATCTGACGAGAAAGCCATTGCTCAACATGATGCTGTATCCGTCGGATCGACGAAGAAGACGTTGGTCGTCCAATTCGACCAATCTGCTTATGAAGACATGCTTCGCGCAGGGGGTAGCTCTCATCCCCTCTCTGTCCAGGACAACAGGAAGCTGCGTAAAGTATGGATGCCCCGGACATCCTCTACCCTTCCTGCAGGCTCTCTTTCTCCGATCAACAAGGTTGTGACAACACAGCCTACGCGCTCTGCACGTAAAAATTTGTCTCCCGTCTGTGATGTGGCAGACAAAGCTTCTGGCAATGCCTTAGTGCCAATCCAGAAGTCTAAAATGCGCCTTACGCGTAAAAATTTGTCTCCCGTCTGTGACGTGGCAGACAAAATTTCTGACAAGGCCTCAGCGCCAATTCAGAAATTTCAAACGCGCCCTGCGCGTAAAAATGCATCTCCCATCTATAAGGAGGCGATGGACCCTTGGATCACATCAAAGGAAAACAAGTGACGAATCTTCCAACCTCTAGAGTTGCACGCCACCAAGAGAAGAAGTTACCCACTCTCCAGATTACGCGTGACGCTGAAGGCCGTTTGAGGACTTTTTCTGTTTTACGCGAACCTGTACAAAACTCCAAATTACGCCAGGATAAGCCCATCCGCGTAAAGAAGACTTGTGCTCCTCAGACGGATGAGGAATCGTATGCTACTCACATGGCTGAATTGCTGTATTCTTATGGCAGGGAGAGAGTTATGGTTCCCAATCTCCATACCCCTATTGATGTAAAAAGGCAGAATAAGCCTTCTTCTTCTTCTTCTTCTTCTTCTTCTTCTTCCGTTAATCCACCTGATTTGCGTGATTTCTTGATCCAGAAACGTAAAGACAGGGGATCTTCTAATATGTCTATTACACCCCCTAGGGAGCATTGTTGTAATAGTCATAAAGTTGTAGTTAACTACTGTTGTTCTAAGGCAAAACGGTCAATTTTTGACCGGTTAAACTACTCTTTGCCCTTACAGAAAGAAGAGCCGACATTCGCATCAGTAAACATGGCTTCACATTCCTAGAGGAAGGTCAAGTTCAAGACGTCATCCTTCTAGAACCCCGAGCCAAAGGAGATTTGACAGACTCCTTGAGAATATTGAAGCAGGTATCTTTCGAAACACCCGCTCGAGGTCGCGACAATCGGCTTCATATTCTTCTGATTCCGATACTGGGGGTCACCAGTTTCCCGAATGTGATACTGACAGTATAGACTCGATCTCTACAGAGATCTATACTAATCCCTCGGTAGCATCCAGAGAAATAGGGGTTTATGCCATTAGAGATGAACAAGAAGAGGCTTCCCCATCAGGAAGTACTGAGCAACGCATCGCTGTATTGGAAGCATCGCTTAAAGAGATGCATTCCACGATGGAGAGTATGCGTCAGATGATGGTGACTCAACATGCAGCTGCTATAGCCCGAGCATCGGTTCCTCCGACTCAACTACATGTGGGGGTGGACATGCCACCATCCAACAGAAACCAGGAGCCTGTTCAAAATCAAGAATTAGCGGCTCCTCAACCTCTGAACCCGGAGAATATATTGCCTCATGTTGGAGTTACAATACAACCGACCTCTCACCACTCTGTGGTCCCTTTCCCAGCTGAAGATCCGATGTAGGCAGTTCGGGAATTGAAAGCCCAATTTGATGCCTTGAAGCATAAGGATCAGCTCAAGAAGTTGGGAATCAACCAGCCATATCCAGCTATCTAGGACGAGATCCCTTTCCCACCTAAATACAAACCACAGGCTATGGTTTTGTTTGAGGGAAAGACGTCACCAAGCCAGTACATGAACTACTTTAGCATGATGACAGTGTTGTTGCAGAAGAATGACGCCCTTCTCACTCGAGTGTTTAAAGGCTGTCTGTCTGGAGTGGCCTACCAATGGTACCGTAGTCTTGCGGACAACTGCATTACTTCTTTTGAAGATTTCAAGACTCTGTTCTTCGCTCGATTCTACGAAGGAGGGATGGACATGTCTATGTCCTCGCTCATTGAAGTGAAGCAGAAGGAGAAAGAGAACGTTCGTACTTTTATCGAACGTTTTCGTCAGGCTACTTTGCAGATGCCTCCTGGAGTTTCGGATTCAGCCTTGGTGGACATTTGCAGGAAGAACCTTCTCTCACTGATCTCAGTGTTCACAGGACCATATCAGTTCCATGATTGGCCCTCGTTTATCATCTCAGCGAGCCGCTGAAGATAACAGTCGGAAGGCGCGTGACAATGGGATCATGATCTCTACCTTTGATAGAGGGAAGCGGTCATCCTCCAATAATGATCATACTCATAGTTCCAAAAAAAAGGAAGATCTGGCAACCAATACGTCCAGGCAACATACTCCAGTGACTACGCAGACGAATCCTGGGACTTCCAGGCCTAAAGAAGAATATTCTTTTGACGACGACGATATTCCGAGCATATTCGATTGTCTAGTCAAAAGTGGCAAGCTTACTCTCCCCGAGGTAAAGCGGCCAAATGAAGTCGGCAGTACCAATAACCCTAAGTACTGTATTTTCTACAGATACATACATCACCCCACAAAGACATGTTATGTACTAAAAAGAAAAATCCAGGAGCTGATTGACGCCAAGGCCATCACTCTGCGTAATAGCGAGAAGACGGTCACTATTAACATGATCTCACTCCAATTTGGCAATCTGCCCCCTCAGGAAGTCCCGGATGGTGTAGTACCTATTCCACGGGCAATGATGAACATTGTTAATCTTCCTCCGACCAGGAGTCAAAATCAGGACCTAGTGCCCCTAACTACCAAGTGTGGGGAGATTATGTGGGTTTATCCTGATCTGGTGTCAGAAATTGAGGAAGAGACTAAAGCTGCTAAAGCTAAGTCTAAGAAGAACTCAAGATGTAAACCATGCCATATGGTTGCAATATCTTCGACATCAGAAGAAGATGCTTTGGTAACTGGAACACGGTCAGGGAAAGCCTACCTCAAGGACTATGGAGGGAACCAGGAGGAATCAATGGCAGACACTTCAGCTGCCAAACCTCCAGAGCCTGAACCTGTTATACCAGAGGCAGGTCCTTCTAGACCAACTTCGGCGGACAAAGGCAAGCAAAAAGAAGTCCTTTTTGATAAACCTTTGAAGAATATTCAAAACAAAGGTTTAGAGAAACCATATAACTTCGATATCTTGTCCCAGTTGGCTAATACTCCAGCAAGATTGTCCATTTTTGAGCTACTTAGGCTATCCAAAGACACTCGTCAGGCCTTGAGTGAAGCATTAATGCATGCAGATGTATGCTTGACTCAGCTCAAGTCTCCTGATAAAGAGCCTGTGGCATGTCCTTAATGCCATAGTGTGATGGAAGTGGTCCCTAACATCACTTTCACTCAAGAAGACATGTTGTTGAAACATAACAAACATGATAGGCCTCTTTATTACACTGGATACGTCGGCTCCATGGAGGTAGACCGAATTCACATAGATCCAGGATCATCGATCAGCATTATCCCTCATAGTCTGCTAAGACCGTTGAGAATTCCTATAAGCGAACTGGCTTACACTACCACCACAATCGTGGGCTTTAATGCCAGGAAGAGCAAACCGTTGGAAAAGATTTGTTTAAGGATCCAGATTGGTGACCTTAGATCAGTGGCTACATGCTACGTCATTGATTCAGAGGTGTCTTACAACATTCTGTTGGGCAGACCGTGGATCCACGATTACAATATTGTCCCTTCAACTCTACACCAATGCTTCAAGTATGTAGACGCCCAAGGGACAGTGAAAACAGAGTTTGCTGATCTCAATCCTTTCAAAGGAGTTGAGTCCTATTATTCTGATGCCATGTTATACACCTAAGACTATATGAAGGAGGCGTCAGGCAGGACGGAGGAGAAATCCCACCGGGAGCCAGGAGAACCATCTGCTGACAACCTTTATCAATCCAGGTGAAAGGGTGGACTACCCATCCGAAAGTCATGGAACCCATGGCTATCCACTTAGGCAAAACCAAATCGGGAGGAGGAAATGATCCCCTAGTGATCACTTTGAACCAGAAGCCTCCACCTTTGGTCATCAACCTTAGGCGTAACAAGCAGCCAACTGATGTAAATACAACCGGGAACGTGGTTTCTGACGATAATAAAGATTCTTATTTCCAGTATACTGACGCTCAATTTTCTAATCAGGAATCGTCCCCCTATAACAATATAGAACCTATAGCACAAAAATTCTTAGAAGCTATAGACATCTATCATCCATATGTGTGGAAAGTAGCGTCAATATCTAATGTCGTCACGACATATAGGCCGCATGAAGATTCTGTCTTTGTTGTTCCACCTATTCACAACGATCAACATCCAATAGTCTTCGGTCGCATGCGGAATAGACCGATTATAGAAGAAAATTCTCACGAATCTGATACTGGGAAAATGCATATTCACAGATATAGCCTACAAGCTTTGAAGATTATGCAAAGTATGGGTTATGATTTGAAGTCGGAGCCAGGCCTCAACTATGGAAAAGGCAGACGAATACCGTTGTATGGTGATCCCTACTGTCAACAAACTCATTTTGGGTTAGGGTATACCACACATCTTACAACTTCCAACAACTCTGAGTCAAGTGAGGAGACCATTTCCTTTTCTCAAGACGATTTATTATCCTCCGATTCAGATGGTGAACTCAAACAGGCATTATCAGTAAATATGGTGTTGACAGATTCTCTCGAAACAGAGGGACAAGAATCTGAACCATTTGAAGATGAATCCTGGGCTCAGCAAATGGATACACAATGGGAACTCTGGTTCGAGCAAAGAGAACCACCCACTGAAGATAAAGTTATCCAAGTCAATGTTGGGGATGAATTTTTACCAAAGGCGATATTTATCAGTAATAATATTTCCAAAGAAGAAAAGGAAGAATTGATCCAGCTGATAAAAGAATATATCGATGTCTTTGCGTGGAATTACGAGAATATGCCGAGTCTTGATCCAAAAGTGGCTACCCATAAACTCAACATGCTGCCCAATTCAAAGCCTGTAAAGCAACACCAACGCCGGTTTCGCCCGGATACGATGGATGCCATTGAAGCTGAAATCAAGAAATTGGTAGCCTGCGGGTTCATTCGGGAAGAACAACATCCTTATTGGGTCGCCAATATTGTCCCGGTCATGAAGAAAAGCAGAAAAGTTTATATTTGCATCGACTTCCGAGATCTAAATGAGGCCTGCCCTAAGGATGAGTTCCCTCTTCCCATCACAGACGCCATGATCGATAATATATGCAGTTTTGAGCGCATGTCTTTCGTGGATGGATTTTCAGGATATAATCAAATTAAGATGAATCATGAAGATGAGAAGCATACTGCCTTCCGTACACCATTGGGGGTATATTGCTATACATTAATGCCTTTCGGATTGAAGAACGCCGGGGCTACATATCAGCGAGCTATGAGTAACATATTCCACGAGCATCTACGCAAAACGGTGGAATATTACGTATATGATATCGCTGTCAAAAGCCGCCTCAAGGATAATCACACACAAGACTTGAAGATAGTGTTCGAGTTGATGCGCCAATATCAACTCAAAATGAACCCTACAAAGTCCTTTCTTGGCGTATCCAGTAGCAAATTTTTGGGATTTGTCATCACCGCTAAAGGCATTCAAGTTGACCCTGATAAGGTAAAAGCTATCCTAGAAATGCGACCGCCCCGTAATCTGAGGGAACTCAGGGGATTTCAAGGTCATCTAGCTTACATCAGTAGATTCATATCCAACCTCTCTGGAAGATGTCAACCTTTTTCTCGCCTGATGAAGAAAGGTGTGTCATTCGTATGGGACGAAGCCTGTCAGCAAACGTTTAATGACATCAAACGCTATCTTACTAATCCTCCAGTTCTGGTGCCTCCCGTCATAGGAAGACCATTCTTGCTGTATGTTCGAGCAATGAATCATTATTTAGGGGCTCTCCTCGCACAGAAGAACAATGAGAGTCATGAACAGGCTATCTACTATCTAAGCAGAATGATGGTCGGGACTGAACACCGGTACAACCCAGTAAAAAAAGAATGTTTGGCCGTAATGTTTGCCATTCAGAAGACGCGACATTACGTGATGGGCCAAACTATTCATATCATCTCCAGAATCAATCCTCTTCGGGTATTGATGAATAAGCCAAGTATTCTTAATTCCCGACTCGCGACTTGGGCGATGTTATTAACACCGTATGATATGGTGTACGTCCCTCAGAAGTCCATGAAAGGTCAAGCATTGGCTGATTTCTTATCTGTTCATCCAATTCCAGAAACCTCTAAACTATATGAGGACATCCCCGACGAAGTTGCAGAATGTAATTCTACAATGGAAGGTGATATATGGCAGCTATTCTTCGATGGTGCCTCCATGACTGGTCCCAAGGGAAACGTGATTTCAGGAGTAGGAATTGTTCTAGTGACTCCTGATAAACTCGTCATCTATCGAGCATATTCTCTTAGCGAACCCTGCTCTAATAATGTGGCAGAGTATAATGCTCTACTAATCGGACATCAAGTCGCTAAAGAATTGGATGTTGAATATCTGAAAGCTTTTGGTGATTCTAAGTTGATCGTCAATCAGGTCAGAGGAATATATAAAGTCCGCAATCCAGACCTCATTCCTTATCACCAAACAACGATCGAGATAGCCATGTCTTTCAAAGGATTCTTTTTAGAGCATGTGCCTCGATCTCAAAATTTGGAAGCTGATGCTCTGGCCAGCCTAGCTGCAGATCTAGCTATTCCTATAAGAAGGCAGAATTCGATGATCCTTCTCAACAGAGATTTATTCTGTGTAAAAAATAATTTCCACATAGAACGCAGCTACGCTACAAACACGGCTTCTCCTAAGAGAGACTGGAGAAGTCCCTTTATAGACTTTGTGTCATACAGAATCTTACCAGAGGACCCTAAAGAAGCAGTATCCATCAAAAGACGATCATTACGCTTCTATTTTGATGCTTCTTCACAAAGTCTATATCGCTGAACATATGATGGACTACTATTACGATGTCTCTCTGACGATGATGCAAAACGGGTTACCCGAGAAGCTCATGACGGAGTATGTGGAGCACACCAACCCGGTCCTAAGTTACAGGATCGTATTAGGAGGATGGGCTACTACTGGCCTACCATGATTGTAGATGCCGTGAAATATGCAAGACAATGCAAAGCCTGTCAGGTTCATGCAGATTTTTTACATCAGCCTTCTGAGTATTTACATCCTACCATTGCATCATGGCCCTTTGAAGCATGGGGTATGGATATCATTGGTCCGATTCACCCGTCGTCTTCTAGAGGACATCGGTTCATATTGGCTATCACGGATTATTTCTCCAAATGGGCAGAGGCGATCCCTCTTACTAAGGTAAAGACATCCAACATGATCAGCTTTATCAAGTACCATGTAATTTATCGCTTTGGGATACCCTGAAGGATAATTTATGACAACGGGCCTTAATTCATCAGCCAAGCATTTTACCGATTTTGCGATAAGAATCGGATACAAAATGTAGCCTCAACGGCATATAATCCTGCTGCTAATGGTTTGGCAGAAGCCTTCAACAAAATCATCATCAAACTCTTGAAGAAGTTCGTCTCTTCGAATAAAAGAGATTGGAATGAGAAGCTGGGAGAATACCTCTGGGCATACCGCATAACGGTACGAACACCAACAGGTTGTACCCCATTCTCATTAGTTTACGGGTGTGAAGCAGTTCTTTTCATTGAAGTTCAAATTCTATCACTCAGAATAGCAGTGGCTAATGAGTTGACTCAGGAAAATAATGATCGATTAAGGCTTCAAGAGCTAGAAGGATTAGACGAGAAACGCCTTCAATCTCAATAGCGCATTGCGTTCTACCAGGCACGCATTTCCAGAACTTTTAACCAAAAAGTAAAGGAAAAAGTGTTCAAAGTTGGTGAGCTAATTTTAGCTGTGAAGAGGCCAATGATCATTACACACAAAAGTAAGGGGAAGTTCCAGCCCAAATGGGAGGGCCCTTATGTGATTGAAACAACGTTTTTAAACAGTGCTTACAGATTAGCCAAGCCTAAAGGAGATCTGATAATGGCTCCTATCAACGGTAAATTCCTGAAGAAGTACTATGCTTGATCTTCTTTGCTCAAAGGGGTATGGTAAAAATTTCATTCTGATGATACTACGTACAAAGATTAGTTGGATCATATTCTATCATGTTCTTATGACCTCTGAATATATATGTTTAACTAATTTGAAACTTCAAAATCTATCACGTCCATATTACCTCTAATAGTATTTTGTATACAAATTTAGTTGGAGCACATTCTATCATGTCCATATAACCTCTGAATAGATATATCCAGCTGAAACTTACCGAAAGTGTATCACGTCCATATTACCTCTGATATCACTTTTATCTTAGCCTATCATTTATATTCAAAAGTGATAGGTCCACAAAGTCAGAAAAAGTATCTTTATTATCTCTGGGAACAGCAAATTACAGAAGAAGCAAAAAGGTACATCATTGGGGAGGAGTCGTTAAGTCGCAGATCTGTTGCGCCAAAGCAGCCATCCTCTCATTCCTGGAGTTCAAAATATGGTTGCGAGCCCGTTCCAGCCTTGCTTCGTCGTTGCTCAAGCGAGATAGTCCGGACAGAGAGTCAACAAAATTTGTGTGGATGACACCCACATGTGTCCAGTTATATTTAGCTGTATCCACTTGGCCCTTCAGCACATTGCGGACTGCCAATGTCTTAAGAAGCCTCTCCTTTGCCTGAGCGAGTTCAGCTTCCAATTCTCGAACCCTCGCTTCATTTCCCTCACATTCGGCCTGGCACTCAGCTAGCTGAGGAATGACTTCCACCAAGACAGCCTGCTCTTTATCCATCTCTTGCTGCTGTTCCTGGATGGATTTGTTTAGAGATTCTATTTGCTCAGCAAGTTCTGTAGTTAAGGTGTCGTACTCAGATTGAACCAGGTCATTGATGCTGCCTCGGGATAGTTGCAAATATTCGTTAATGGGTTGTTCTAAACCATTAACTATTTGCTCTAGCGCATCAGCTCTTTCAGCGTCACTGAAATTTCTAATCTGCGCTATAGGGAGATTGGAGGACATCTTCAGAGCATCAAAACCTAGGTTCTTCTCCAACACCATCGATATCAATTCTTTCAAAGTGAGGTAGAATATGCTAGTGTATTGATCCACTAGTATATCAAAACTCGAATGGACGCTGGGAGTGGCCGCAATATCGGTAAGTCTCCTTTCGGGAATGACTGCAGAGGAGGTTGCCACAGTCGTTGTTGCAACAGATGGCACGATAAAAAAAGAGACACCAACAACAGTTGAAGTTGGTGGCATATTCAATGAAGGAGGCACAGTTAAGATAACGGGATCATCCTCCTCTGATGTCATTTGGACTAATACTGGCGGGATAACGTCCGAGAATGTTACGGATGAAAGATCGGCAGCCTTAAAGCATTCTTCTTCGGCATCGAGCACCGCCGTTTCATCAGCTGGATCCATAACGAAGTCAGAGGTGGTGTCAACTCCGCCCTCCCCAGAGATGTCTTCGCCTGAAAATAAGACAAGAGAAAGTTAATATCAATTTGATGTTAATTTTCCTGAAAAAAACGTGAAGACAACATTTACCCATGGCCGATGGTATGTATGTTGCGTCTGCAGCCTGTATAGCTAAATCATTTCTTAAAGATGCTAAACAAGCTGTCATACCTAGAGAAGAGGGTGCACCAACTGACGTTTGAGGGGAGTCATCCCAGTCATCACCCAGATCCACTCGAGGTTCATCAGGTAGAATCTTGCTGGAAATACTTACAGACAAAGGAGGGATTATTCCCATTATTTGTCTGGATAAAGGTATATTGATTCTTAATATGCTCGATCTCGAAGGCGATCTCGAAACACTACCAGTAGCGGTAGTAGCGGCAGCGATCGCGAGCAAAGAATCTCCAGCAGTATCAGCCGGAATTATGGAGGTTCCTTCTCTAAAAGGCGAAGGACCCTTGATCAAAGAAGCATCCCCAGTAGGAGAAAAATAGGCTTACTCCTAGAGGCCCCCTTGGTGGAAGTCCTTTTAGGACCTCTGACCGTCTTCTTCTTGCGGGGGGAAGGCTCTTTCAGAGTGGAAGCCTTTCGCTTATTGGAGATAACGAGAGGCTCTGCTGGCGGAGCTATCACGCCTCTCGGTATTATCAACAAGAAATCGTCTGCACCGGTAGTTTCATCACCTTTATCAGAGGAGACGTATGGTATCTTGTCACTACCACTTTTCCATATAAGGGCAATTCTGTAATTTAACAATTTAAATAATTATGTATTAAATTATTTGCTGAGTTTTATAACTATTATATTATTATTAGGGATATTTGATTTTAGGTCAACCCTAGAATGCTTTAGGACCAAACCCTAATGTGTAAATCCTATTCTAGCATAACCCTAGAATTTTAAATTAGGATGGAACCCTCTAAACCCTAGACTGACTTAACTTGAGTCTATTAGGTTCTACATGAGAGGGCCAGAGGTTTAAACCTAAAGCTGTGCAAGGAAACCCTAGAAACTAGGTTTATATATAAAAGGAAACCTCTCATTCTTCATGTAGAAAGGAAACCCTAGCCTCCTTCTTAAAACCATTCCCTCACCCAAGACTCAGAAGCAAACCCTAGGGATCCCATTCTTCTCCTCCAAAGCAAGGAACGTGGGTCAGGAAGCCTTGGAGAAACCATCTCAATAGGTAAACCCTAATTTGATTCTTTATTTCTGTTCTCTGATGATCCATGGCCATTAGGAACCCACCCTTGCTGTGTATTTCGATTTTTTTAGGGTTTTGTTTTGGGTTTTGGTGACCAACATTTGGTTTTCCCCTAATTTCGTAAACCCTAACCCTAGGTGTTGAAGGTAGACTGATTTCATCTCATAGGGGGTGAGTTGAACTCGATTTCTTGGGAGTTTGATTTGAGGATTGATGGATTTGTATGTAATTCGTTTCTGCACTTCTTGTGCTTGATGATATGATTAGTAGGATGTTAGCTTTTAGATCTATGTTGATCTTGTTTTGTTTTGATGTATATACATATATAGATGTGCATACGTTGGAGATGTGTTTGATGAAATGTTCTTAGGGTCTTTTTCTATTCCTGTATTTTGACATATGATGGCACTGGGAACAGGTTGTGTTCGATTGGGGGGAAGTCAGTGTGCAGTCGGCATTGGAGAGGTGTACTGTGCACAGAAGGGAAATGGGTGGCTGTGTATTTGAGGAGTAAATTCTCTGTGTTTGGGTAGGATAATGTGTGAACCTAGACAGGTCTATGTGCAGCAATTTTATACTGTGTGTCCCTGTGTGTGGAGTATCAGTAGGTGTAGTTTGGGGTGTGGCTGTGCAGTTTCAGTTTGTATACTGTGTTCAGTATAAATTTCAGTTAATTCCTGTGTGTATCCTAGTTAATTCCAGATTTCTCAACCTATGTGTGTAGTAGTATGTGAGGGGGGTACCCAGGTAAGTTTTATGCATTGTGTGTTTGTGATATCTGAGAATGTGTGTGTCTAGGTATAAAGTATCAGTGTAACTGTGTTGTATCTTCAGTAAGTGCCAGTGTGTGTATCAATCTATATACATATGTGTTCTCAGTGAAAGGGGAAACATCAGCCTACATAGTGTATCAGTCACCCATTGCATATTATGTGCAGAGTTGAGTAGATGTGTTGGTTAGTAGCAGTCAGTGAGGAGAACCTGTGTATTTGAGCAGTGAGTGTGAGAAATTCTGTGTATGTGTATGAGCAAATGAACTAATGTGTGTTTTGGATCAGTGAGGGTGCTAGATACCCCTGTATCTATGTGACTGGGTTGGGGAAATTCCCTGTGGAACAGTAGGTATGAGGTAGAACCTGTGTCCAGTGGCAGCATGTATGAAATCTGAGGGTGCATAAATCTGTGTGAGTGTGTTTTTGTATCAGTCTATGTTAGAGAGTGTGGTTGTTGTTCATGTGGGTGGCTGTGAACTAAGGTGAAAAACTGTGTAGGTGTGGATGTAGTTCACTGTGATGGGTTTTAAATGAGTGTATCAGTCTAATATAGGATGTGTGGGATTTGGGAAATTCCAGATTTTCAGTGTGTAGGTATGTGTTTATGTGCCTGTGTGTTTACCTATGTATGTGGGGGTGTGTGTGCCCAGGTTGTATCCTCCATTTCCTGTGTATGTGTGTGGAGGTCTAGGTGTGGCAGTGTATTGATCTCAGTGTGCAGGATATAGGGGTGTATTACCTCCATGAGGAATCAGTGTAAGTTATTAGGAGTGAGCAGAATTCATTATGTGCAGAATTCTGGGTGTATATGTCTGTGTGTGTAAGGATTTAGGATACCTGTGTAGTTAACTGTGCCAGTTTATGAGGGTTAATATGAGCAGTCTAGTATTATGTTGTGTGTGTCTATACTGTGTGTGTGTGTATGCTGTTAGTTTAGTGTGTCTAGTGTGTAGAATTTCAGTAGTTATCAGTGTGCAGGGGAGGGAAATCTGTGAGTTTAGAACTCAATGATCAATGTGTGTGGAAGTATATGTGTGACAGTGGGTCAACCTCAGTGTGCAGGTGTAGGGGTGTAGCAGTAGGCCTAGAAAATTAGTAGATGTGTCTCAGAAATTCCCAGGCCTAAGGTATAATGTATAGTGTGTAGTCTTGAGTAGCAGTGGGGAGTTCTGTTGTGAAATTCAGTGATCAATGTGTGAGTACTGTGGGTTAATGGTATTAAGTATATGAGTAAGGTATAAGTTAAGTCACTAATTAAACACTATCCTATAGATAAATTGGGCAGTATATTTATAAGTCATATATATATTATTACGACTCACTATATAGTCTATATAGCTATATGATACCTAGTATCTAGATACTCATGAGATGGACCTAGAAACCTAGTCACAACCTAGTTTTAACTAGTATTAGTAAAATAGCTAGTATGAGCCTAGAAGCAAGGTATTAACTAGTTTTGACCAAAAACCTAGAATTGACTTGGTTGGACCTAGTATTGACCAGAAAACCTTAGACATGACCTAGAAACCTCGTTTTTAAATTGTTAAGCATGTTATTCTTTTAATTCAATATCTGACATTGAAATTCCATAAATAGGTCATTGTGATTCCATTTTGGACCTCGATCCTCACATTTTGCTCAGGACCACAGGCGAGTACATTCTCTGACAGTTTTCATGGTTGATTACTTCTATAAATTGTAGTGTATTTCATACTTGATTCCGACACTATGGATACACGGGTTAGCACCCTAGATCCCCATCATGAGGAGTCGTGATTGGAATCCATCGTGCTGGCTGGGGGATGGGGAACTATTAGTAGATTATGTGATCATATCCACACTTACCATGCATCATAGCTCACCCCACCTCTCACGTCGGGTGCGGCCTGACCATCATCATGCATCATAGCTGTTATATATGATTAGCCTGACCATTATCATGCATCATAGCTAACCATATGGTTAGCCTGACCTTCAAGAATCATAGCTAATCATATATAACCAGCCTGATCCAGTCCCAAGCCGATCACATGATAAACTAATATTTCGACCACTTAGCTAGATGTTTTATCTCTATTCAGATTTACCTGTTCTAGCATTCACTAATTATTGCTCATTGCTAGTTGCTCTTTTGTCTATTTCATTTTCTCCAGTACTCCACATGTTCAGTTTTTATTTCCATCTTGTATCTCTTACACTGTTTATAGATTTTGTCAATTTAATGAAACTGCTGTTAGTATTTGTGCTTCGCTCCAATCCTGACTGGATAACAACATTTTTCAGAGGACCTGGAGGACTTTTGCCCTACTCATTACGGTCCAGGAATAGAGGAGGATTTCACCCCAGAAATCCCAGAGGAGGTGCCTATCCTAGAGGAGAACATGCCTGCCCATGCTTAGATTATTTTTCTGCATTTATTGTTTTAGACTGAGACTGAGACTGGGATGTATTTATTTTTGTGACTTGTGAGGTCATTTGGACCAGGATTTGAGTTAGATTTATTGTGGTTGGTTTTAAATAGAACTCCTTTCAATTCTCATCGTGCCATTATGTTTATAGTTGTGATTGAGTATATTATAGAAATGTGATTTTTTATCATTGTCCTCCGTACGGAATTGAGACTATTGACAGGATATACTATGTTGTGACCTAGACAGCGTTCTACCGCCGATGCTGCGGCGTAGGCTGGACGTACCCACGACTCATGCCCAAATTCCGGGTGCGGGTCGTGACACGTTTTTAGTGGTGGCCCATACAGGTCTAGTCTGTGGTCTCTAGTCATAGTCTTAGACTGTTTTAGGAAATAGGAATTAGGCCAAGAATATACTCAATCACAATTAGGGAATTCTGATTCTTATGATACTATTCTTAATGATTAATTCCTTTAGAAATTTTCTGTCCTTCCTTGATATCATATCTATTGCCTTAATTGAATCTTTCGATCTGTCTTCAGGATGCCGCCAAGAAGATCCCAGAGACTTGGAGCAGCAGATTCAGAGAGGTCTGCCACCTCTCGCGCTGCCGGACAGACATCAGCAGCACCTCCTACATCTCCAGGACAGGTGGGAGTGTCTGCAGCATTCGGGGGTCCTCCACCACCAGTTCAGAGGGTCCCCACAGCTACGACGGCACCACCACCTCCACCACCACCAGCTCAGCAACCAGGAGGTGTGCCCGTCGATGGGGCCCAGATGTTCGCTTTGATACAGGGCATGGTCGATGCCCAAAGGACGTCGGCAGAGGCCCAGAGAGTGCAGGCTGAGGCACATCAGGCCCAGACAGAGATGATGAGGGTGAACATGGAAAATGCTCACCAAGTGGCTCTCCAAGCTGTGGAGAGAGTCACTCAGCAGCAGCAACAACCTGGTCAGCAACAACCGAGGCCGGGCACCATTGTGGACTTCAAGAGGATGATGCCTCGGGAGTTCAAGGGGACAGAAGGGATACTCTACGCCGATGATTGGCTAGAGGACATCGAGAGGAACTTGCGTTTGGCGCAGATTCCAGAGGCGCTCCAGATCGAGGCCGCTGGCAGCCAGATGTTCGACATTGCCTTGACGTGGTTTCGCACGGAGCCGAGACTCTTGCGCGGGGGACTCACTTGGGAAGCTTTCAAGGAGCTCTTCAAAGAAAAGTTCTTTCCTGATGTCGCCCTGGGAGCTTTGGAGAGTCAGTTCCATGACTTAGCCCAGGGGAGCTCGTCCGTCGACGAGTATGCCGCGGAGTTTTCCCGCCTGAGCCGCTTTGCGCCGTCGATGATTAGAGATCCGGGGGACAGGGCCCGGAAATTCAGAAAGGGGCTGACAAGAGAGATCAAGTCTCGCACGTCGGGACGTCGCACAGCTACCTATGAGGGCATATTGATGGATGCCCAAGTAGCCGAGGATGACTTGGACCTCAGACCCAAGAGGGGACGCGATGTTTCCGGAGGGGCAAACAGTAGTACGGGAACAGGCAAGCGTCCACACTTTCAGCAGCAGCAGAGGCCCTTTCAGCAGCAGCATCAGGCACCAGCCCGAGGGCAGATCCAGCAGCAACAGAGACAGAACCAGCCTGCCATCCAGTGTGCGTACTGCGGGAAGACAGGACATACCAGGGAGAACTGCAGGAAGAGGTTAGGCTCATGTTTGTACTGCGGATCGACGACACACCAGCTGAAGGATTGCCCTACCATTCGGACTCGTCCAGGTCAGGGTGGAGCAGCCGCCCAGAGAGGACCAGGCAGGGTACCTACCGTACCAGGAGGCCAACAACAGAGGGGACCACTTCCACCGCAAAATCAGAAGTTCGCCCAGCATCAGCAGCAGAGAGGTGCACCCCAGGGGCGAGCATACGCCATGGCAGTCGAGGAAATCGAGCCAGCAGGAGACTTGATCACAGGTTCGGTTCTTCTCGATTGTATTCCTGCATTTACCTTATTTGACTCTGGCGCTTCCCATAGTTTTGTGTCTGTATCATATGCACTTCGACATCATTTAGACACAGAACCATTAGCTCGGACTTGCAAGATCATGACTGGTGGAGGTATTATCCTAGTCCGTGATCACTGCAAGGACCGGAGAGTATCAGTAGGAGGCCGAGACTTGAGCGTGAGCTTGCTTGTTATGCCACTTCTGGGGTATGATATTGTACTCGGAATGGACTGGTTGAGTAGGCATCATGCTACTATAGATTGTTATAGAGGCAGAGTATTGTTTAGACCACCAGGAGAGCCGGAGTTCGAGGTCGTCAGAGGAACAGCGGAACAGAGAGGGAGCACATTTTGCGGAGCCAGGACGGAAGAAGAGGAGTTGCCACATCCTCTGATAGCGGAGTTCCTGGATGTATTTCCAGAAGAGTTGCCAGGCTTGCCGCCAGACAGGGATGTTGAATTCTCTATAGACTTGGTTCCAGGAGCGGAGCCCATTTCACAACATGTCTATAGAGTCAACAACAGCGAGCTGGCAGAACTGAAGAAGCAAGTTGAGGAGCTGCAGGACAAAGGCTTCATCAAATCCAGTTCATCGCCATGGGGAGCTCCGGTATTGTTCGTACCGAAGAAGGACGGCACGGTGCGCATGTGTATTGATTATAGAGCTTTGAACAATATCACTATCAAGAATAAGTACCCGCTACCGAGGATAGATGATCTTTTCGACCAGTTGAGCGGGGCGAGGGTGTTTTCGAAGATTGATTTGAGGTCAGGCTATCATCAGGTGAAGGTGAAGAAAGAAGACACGCCGAAGACAGCCTTTCGGACCAGATACGGCCAGTTTGAGTTCATGGTGATGCCATTTGGTTTAACCAATGCACCGGCAGTATTCATGAACTTGATGAACAAGGTGTTCCACCAGTACCTTGACAAGTTCGTGGTGGTGTTCATCGACGATATTCTTGTGTATTCCAAGACCCCGGAGGAGCACGAAGAGCACCTGAGATTGGTCTTAGAGACTCTCAGGAGGGAGAAGCTGTACGGGAAACTCTCTAAGTGTGAATTCTTCCTTGACAAGGTTGAATTTCTTGGGCATGTGGTATCGGGTGACGGAATCTCGGTTAATCCACAGAAGATCGAGGCAGTGGAGTCATGGGCTACCCCCAGTTCGGTAGCTGAGATCAGGAGTTTCCTCGGGCTTGCAGGATACTACAGGAGGTTTGTACAAGACTTCTCCAAGATTGCAGCGCCAATGACCAGACTGACTAGGAAGGACGTGGATTTTGTTTGGACAGAGGAGTGCCAGGCTGCATTTGATGAGCTGAAGAAGAGGTTGACGACAGCTCCAATTTTGACGTTGCCATCAGGGACAGGTGGTTTTACCATCTACAGTGATGCTTCAGAGAAGGGTCTGGGATGTGTTCTTCAACAGCACGGGAAGGTAATTGCCTATGCTTCCAGGCAGTTACGCCCTCATGAAAAGAATTATCCCACCCACGATTTAGAGTTGGCAGCAGTTATCTTCGCTCTAAAGCTGTGGAAACATTACCTGTACGGAGAGCGTGTGGAAATCTTCACAGACCACAAGAGCTTGAAGTACGTATTCACACAGAAGGAGCTGAACATGAGGCAGAGGAGGTGGTTAGAGTTGATGAAGGACTTTGACATCTCATTGCAGTACCATCCAGGGAAGGCTAACGTAGTCGCCGATGCCTTGAGCAGGTATCCGATGGCTATGTACTTGACAACAGACAGGCATTTGTTGGCTGATTTAGAGAGCTTGGAGATTGAGGTGTTAGTTCCCGGTACCGAGATTCAGATGTGGGGATTACAGATACAGTCCGGACTGATGGACAGGATCAGAGCTGCGCAGTACGATGATGAGACTCTGAGGAGTATCAGAGCCCAAGTTCAGATGGGATTGTCGGACGATTTCACTATCGCAGATGACGGTTCCTTACGGCACGGCACAAGGATATGTGTGCCTAGCGGGGAGCTGCGCGAGGAGGTTTTGCAGGAGGCACACCGCTCTCAGTACTCAATGCATCCCGGTGCCAACAAGATGTATCGAGACTTAAGGGAGCACGTATGGTGGTACGGAATGAAGCGCGAGGTAGCACGCTTCGTATCTCGGTGTCTAGTGTGCCAGCAGGTAAAGGCAGACCGGCAGAGGCCAGGAGGTTTGCTTCAACCTTTACCAATTCCAGAATGGAAGTGGGAGCACGTGACCATGGATTTCGTTTCAGGGCTCCCCCGTTCTCCAGGAGGGAAGGACGCGATTTGGGTCATCGTGGACAGGTTGACCAAATCAGCCCATTTCTTACCTTTTAAAGTGGGCACGTCGACAGAGAAGCTAGCAGAGATGTACGTGCGACAGATTGTTAGGATTCATGGAGTTCCTGTGAGCATCGTCTCAGATCGGGATAGTCGTTTCACTTCCCACTTCTGGAGGAGTCTGCAGGCTAGCTTGGGCACCCAGCTCAAGTTCAGTACCGCGTATCACCCCCAGACAGACGGGCAGTCTGAAAGGACTATTCAGACTCTCGAGGATATGCTACGCACTTGTGTTCTAGATCTCGGAGGTTCTTGGGAGGATCATCTGCACCTGGTAGAGTTTGCTTACAATAACAGCTACCAGGCCAGCATCGAGATGTCACCGTTTGAGGCTCTTTATGGACGGAGGTGTCGTACACCGCTATCGTGGGACGACGTTGGAGAGAGAGCCTTGCTAGGACCAGAAATGGTCGTGGATGCAGCAGAAAAGGTGAAACTCATCAGAGACAGACTGCGAGTGGCGCAGGACAGACAACGGCATTGGGCCGACAGCCACCGTAGACCCCTTGAGTTTCAGGTATAGATTGTTGTTTTTCTGGTTGTGTTGTTTGTCTGTTTTAGACTGCATGTTGAGACTGTTTTGTGTTAGGTTGGCGATCTAGTATTCCTACGGATTTCTCCGACGCGTGGAACGATTCGTTTTGGCAGAGGCGGGAAGCTTAGCCCGCGCTACATCGGACCCTTCAGTATTCTGGCGAGGGTAGGTGCAGTGGCATATAGACTGGACTTGCCGCCTGCATTGGAGGGAGTGCATAATGTGTTCCACGTGTCACAGCTGAGGCGGTACGTGGCAGACCCTAGTCACGTACTTGATCACTCGGAGATTGAGGTTGGTCCGACGCTCAGCTACCCTGAGCAGCCAGTAGAGATCTTGGACCGCAGAGAGAAGGTGTTGCGGAACCAAACTATTCCTTTGGTTCGTGTTGCATGGAGACATCACTCTCCAGGGGAGTCGACCTGGGAGAGGGAAGACGAAATGCGCGAGCAATACCCGTATCTCTTCTAGACTTGAGGTATATTCCTTTTCTGATTTCGCTCTTGTTGTAGTTCAGTCCAATTTCGAGGACGAAATTTCTTTTAGGAGGGTAGACTTGTCACTACCACTTTTCCATATAAGGGCAATTCTGTAATTTAACAATTTAAATAATTATGTATTAAATTATTTGCTGAGTTTTATAACTATTATATTATTATTAGGGATATTTGATTTTAGGTCAACCCTAGAATGCTTTAGGACCAAACCCTAATGTGTAAATCCTATTCTAGCATAACCCTAGAATTTTAAATTAGGATGGAACCCTCTAAACCCTAGACTGACTTAACTTGAGTCTATTAGGTTCTACATGAGAGGGCCAGAGGTTTAAACCTAAAGCTGTGCAAGGAAACCCTAGAAACTAGGTTTATATATAAAAGGAAACCTCTCATTCTTCATGTAGAAAGGAAACCCTAGCCTCCTTCTTAAAACCATTCCCTCACCCAAGACTCAGAAGCAAACCCTAGGGATCCCATTCTTCTCCTCCAAAGCAAGGAACGTGGGTCAGGAAGCCTTGGAGAAACCATCTCAATAGGTAAACCCTAATTTGATTCTTTATTTCTGTTCTCTGATGATCCATGGCCATTAGGAACCCACCCTTGCTGTGTATTTCGATTTTTTTAGGGTTTTGTTTTGGGTTTTGGTGACCAACATTTGGTTTTCCCCTAATTTCGTAAACCCTAACCCTAGGTGTTGAAGGTAGACTGATTTCATCTCATAGGGGGTGAGTTGAACTCGATTTCTTGGGAGTTTGATTTGAGGATTGATGGATTTGTATGTAATTCGTTTCTGCACTTCTTGTGCTTGATGATATGATTAGTAGGATGTTAGCTTTTAGATCTATGTTGATCTTGTTTTGTTTTGATGTATATACATATATAGATGTGCATACGTTGGAGATGTGTTTGATGAAATGTTCTTAGGGTCTTTTTCTATTCCTGTATTTTGACATATGATGGCACTGGGAACAGGTTGTGTTCGATTGGGGGGAAGTCAGTGTGCAGTCGGCATTGGAGAGGTGTACTGTGCACAGAAGGGAAATGGGTGGCTGTGTATTTGAGGAGTAAATTCTCTGTGTTTGGGTAGGATAATGTGTGAACCTAGACAGGTCTATGTGCAGCAATTTTATACTGTGTGTCCCTGTGTGTGGAGTATCAGTAGGTGTAGTTTGGGGTGTGGCTGTGCAGTTTCAGTTTGTATACTGTGTTCAGTATAAATTTCAGTTAATTCCTGTGTGTATCCTAGTTAATTCCAGATTTCTCAACCTATGTGTGTAGTAGTATGTGAGGGGGGTACCCAGGTAAGTTTTATGCATTGTGTGTTTGTGATATCTGAGAATGTGTGTGTCTAGGTATAAAGTATCAGTGTAACTGTGTTGTATCTTCAGTAAGTGCCAGTGTGTGTATCAATCTATATACATATGTGTTCTCAGTGAAAGGGGAAACATCAGCCTACATAGTGTATCAGTCACCCATTGCATATTATGTGCAGAGTTGAGTAGATGTGTTGGTTAGTAGCAGTCAGTGAGGAGAACCTGTGTATTTGAGCAGTGAGTGTGAGAAATTCTGTGTATGTGTATGAGCAAATGAACTAATGTGTGTTTTGGATCAGTGAGGGTGCTAGATACCCCTGTATCTATGTGACTGGGTTGGGGAAATTCCCTGTGGAACAGTAGGTATGAGGTAGAACCTGTGTCCAGTGGCAGCATGTATGAAATCTGAGGGTGCATAAATCTGTGTGAGTGTGTTTTTGTATCAGTCTATGTTAGAGAGTGTGGTTGTTGTTCATGTGGGTGGCTGTGAACTAAGGTGAAAAACTGTGTAGGTGTGGATGTAGTTCACTGTGATGGGTTTTAAATGAGTGTATCAGTCTAATATAGGATGTGTGGGATTTGGGAAATTCCAGATTTTCAGTGTGTAGGTATGTGTTTATGTGCCTGTGTGTTTACCTATGTATGTGGGGGTGTGTGTGCCCAGGTTGTATCCTCCATTTCCTGTGTATGTGTGTGGAGGTCTAGGTGTGGCAGTGTATTGATCTCAGTGTGCAGGATATAGGGGTGTATTACCTCCATGAGGAATCAGTGTAAGTTATTAGGAGTGAGCAGAATTCATTATGTGCAGAATTCTGGGTGTATATGTCTGTGTGTGTAAGGATTTAGGATACCTGTGTAGTTAACTGTGCCAGTTTATGAGGGTTAATATGAGCAGTCTAGTATTATGTTGTGTGTGTCTATACTGTGTGTGTGTGTATGCTGTTAGTTTAGTGTGTCTAGTGTGTAGAATTTCAGTAGTTATCAGTGTGCAGGGGAGGGAAATCTGTGAGTTTAGAACTCAATGATCAATGTGTGTGGAAGTATATGTGTGACAGTGGGTCAACCTCAGTGTGCAGGTGTAGGGGTGTAGCAGTAGGCCTAGAAAATTAGTAGATGTGTCTCAGAAATTCCCAGGCCTAAGGTATAATGTATAGTGTGTAGTCTTGAGTAGCAGTGGGGAGTTCTGTTGTGAAATTCAGTGATCAATGTGTGAGTACTGTGGGTTAATGGTATTAAGTATATGAGTAAGGTATAAGTTAAGTCACTAATTAAACACTATCCTATAGATAAATTGGGCAGTATATTTATAAGTCATATATATATTATTACGACTCACTATATAGTCTATATAGCTATATGATACCTAGTATCTAGATACTCATGAGATGGACCTAGAAACCTAGTCACAACCTAGTTTTAACTAGTATTAGTAAAATAGCTAGTATGAGCCTAGAAGCAAGGTATTAACTAGTTTTGACCAAAAACCTAGAATTGACTTGGTTGGACCTAGTATTGACCAGAAAACCTTAGACATGACCTAGAAACCTCGTTTTTAAATTGTTAAGCATGTTATTCTTTTAATTCAATATCTGACATTGAAATTCCATAAATAGGTCATTGTGATTCCATTTTGGACCTCGATCCTCACATTTTGCTCAGGACCACAGGCGAGTACATTCTCTGACAGTTTTCATGGTTGATTACTTCTATAAATTGTAGTGTATTTCATACTTGATTCCGACACTATGGATACACGGGTTAGCACCCTAGATCCCCATCATGAGGAGTCGTGATTGGAATCTATCGTGCTGGCTGGGGGATGGGGAACTATTAGTAGATTATGTGATCATATCCACACTTACCATGCATCATAGCTCACCCCACCTCTCACGTCGGGTGCGGCCTGACCATCATCATGCATCATAGCTGTTATATATGATTAGCCTGACCATTATCATGCATCATAGCTAACCATATGGTTAGCCTGACCTTCAAGAATCATAGCTAATCATATATAACCAGCCTGATCCAGTCCCAAGCCGATCACATGATAAACTAATATTTCGACCACTTAGCTAGATGTTTTATCTCTATTCAGATTTACCTGTTCTAGCATTCACTAATTATTGCTCATTGCTAGTTGCTCTTTTGTCTATTTCATTTTCTCCAGTACTCCACATGTTCAGTTTTTATTTCCATCTTGTATCTCTTACACTGTTTATAGATTTTGTCAATTTAATGAAACTGCTGTTAGTATTTGTGCTTCGCTCCAATCCTGACTGGATAACAACATTTTTCAGAGGACCTGGAGGACTTTTGCCCTACTCATTACGGTCCAGGAATAGAGGAGGATTTCACCCCAGAAATCCCAGAGGAGGTGCCTATCCTAGAGGAGAACATGCCTGCCCATGCTTAGATTATTTTTCTGCATTTATTGTTTTAGACTGAGACTGAGACTGGGATGTATTTATTTTTGTGACTTGTGAGGTCATTTGGACCAGGATTTGAGTTAGATTTATTGTGGTTGGTTTTAAATAGAACTCCTTTCAATTCTCATCGTGCCATTATGTTTATAGTTGTGATTGAGTATATTATAGAAATGTGATTTTTTATCATTGTCCTCCGTACGGAATTGAGACTATTGACAGGATATACTATGTTGTGACCTAGACAGCGTTCTACCGCCGATGCTGCGGCGTAGGCTGGACGTACCCACGACTCATGCCCAAATTCCGGGTGCGGGTCGTGACATATCTCCTCTCTCCCAGTGTACTTATGGGAGGGCATCCTGAAACTTCCATACACGTCAAAATCACGATGGAAGGTATTGGTGGACACATAAAACTGCATGTACGAGTGAAGAATGCGCAGCTCTGTGAAGAAAGAAGTCGCGGGTACAGCAAAGGTTGCACCAGTACAACCTATGATGAAATACCGCCATCCTCTGGCTCCGTCGATAAGTCCACCTTTGGACTTGAAGCTGGTGATGGGATTCCCCACGTGCAACTGATCATACCCAAACTGCCTAGCAAAATGGCTAGGCAGGTAAGGTCCAAGTAGCACTGGTCCTCACTTCTGTACAGCAGGTGGGATGGTCTAATGCAGACCAACCAGTAAAAGGCTTCGGAGGAAAGAATAGTCTCCCCCTGACCCGTATCTTGAAGTTTGGTCCCCTCCTGATTGATATGTACAGGGGGGACGGTGCAGAAGAACTTCCAACCATGGGCATAATTTAGTGCTAGCCGTCACATTCCAAGAAGAATTCCTGTAATTCAATAGGAAGTTATTCCCCGAACCGCTGGCAGATCCGGAAGACATCACTCTGGTGTTGTGAAGGATTAACCATCCCATCAGATATAAGAACGGTAATTCCACTCTGGGAAATCCTTTACGCTGCGTAGTATCAGCTAGTAGCCCATCAGTAATGGCCCTCAGGCCAGCTTGAATCCTGCATACCATGGCAGGGAGCAGGCCCAATCTTGCTCCAAACACCAAACGCACTGTGGGCCATATGGTGTTGTGATGAATACGATCCGCAGACGCGACGCTAGGCACTACCCATCGACGTAGCCAGATAGAGAGGAAGACAGCCAGTTGAGCTTCCCTTGACAGAGGCTTGCGACAATGCCTCATATAACTGCAGGCTTTAGTGCCTGCAGGATAACCCCCTATCTTCTTATCGAGAATATAATCGGAAGCCCCTGCATCTTCAATGAGATTATCGACCGTGTCGGCACTAAGCATGCTCAGGAGGTTCAAAGGCTTATCTCGGCTATCTACAACCTAGTCCGGTTTAGCATTTCCGGCCTGATGGAAGAAGAGGTAGGATACCCATTTGTTGATATGGGCCAAATCAGAGGGCTCTTTATAGAAGGTGGTGCAGGCAAGATAGTGACTCATCAGCTCCTGATACACTGATACTGCCTAAGGGTTTGTATCCTTCAGCTCCCTATTTGTGGAAACGTACTCTTCATAAGGAGTATCTCCCATCGGCAGCTTTGAAATCTCTGCCATCTCATGAAGGGCTAAGCCCAACTCACCTAGCGGAGTGGCGAAAGTCCCAGTGAGCAAATTTTATCGCTCCATCAAAGATAAGAACAAGTTGGAGTCGACAGGTAGCCCAACACTAGTGGCACTCACAGCCACAAAAAAGCCAATACTCTCCAACTCCATCTGGAAGTGCTTTAGGGCCCAGGCAGTTAAACTGGCCCATCGAAGGTTTTGGGGACTAAGCCACCCACTGGTGCGAGGGTTCACCTTGGGGTATACTCCTCCCTGTCCCATGAACTCATTGCAGAAGTTAGCCATTTGAAATGGCTGGATCAGGGAAGAGTCTTCACTCGGTACGCTACCCGGCAGTAATCCTCTGAAGGGCATGACAGGGCCGGAAGGACTGCTTACATAGGACCCTTGGTCCAATCCCTTCTTATAAAAGATCTTCCCTGGTCGCCCGTGAAGATCGGGAGTCAGAGTCCACATCATCTTCCTGGGATGGGTGGCATGGAAGAAAGCCGAGATAGGGTAATCTCTGGGCATCCTTGGCAGATATATGACCGTGCCCTCAGCAGAAAATATCCAATTCTCCTTCTTGGGCTTAGTCTGGGATTGTTTGTCGATAACATCCCCGAATAAGAAACCTGGTTTCTTATATTCAGTCCCATCTATGTATGTCAGGGGCTTCCCACTGATCATACTCAGCAGCATTCGTTATCCTTGGGACAAGATCAGAGTTTCCCTTTCTTGAGGATACTCGGTTCCAGAGATGAAAAATGTCACATGGGACAAGTCCTCCAGATAGTTTGAGTTCAGCATCCCAGCAGCAGAGCCCATCACTTCAGCCAAAGGAGAGATCTGCAAGTCCACTGCAAAATGCAAGAAAATAAGTCAGTTTTATGCTAGACGCTACACTCTTGCAGTATACGCCAAAGATTAACAAGTCTGAGCTTTTACGCCAGACTGCAAAAACTGGAGTTTTTACGCTGGAATCGATTTTCCAGTGCGTAAAACTCAAGGTTGGCAGTTTACGCCAAGATCTAACAGTCTGAGCTTTTTACGCCAGACTGTCAAAATTTGAGTTTTTACGCTAAAAATTACATCCAGCGCGTAAAACTCAAAATTTGTAGTATACGCCAAACTTCGACAGTCTGAGTTTTTACGCCAGACTGCAAAAATATGGAGTTTTTACGCTGACACATTAGAAATGTGGGCATATTATTTTGCATACACGTACAACGTGTATGAAGGGTTCTCTGTTTCTTCTCGAAATCTTTACTTGTAATGTCCGGAGCATAGCTCGACGGTGGAGCACTGCGCCCAGAACGGGGCTCGCTCAGCCTAATGGGGGTTGCTCGTGCTTGAGCAGGGGGGCGAGATGAGGAAACGGCTTTCTTTCCCTTAGCAGTGGAAGCCTGTTTCGGTGCCATGACGAATCTGAGTTCTCAGGAAAGGGACGAAGAAGAATTTTTGGAAAGCAAGGGTTTTGCGAAGACAGATGAAGGGTTTCTCTCTCAAGACCTTAGGTTATTTATAGAGTTCGGATAACTCTTCTAATCCCTAACCTAATCGGATATTTAATAGACGGTTATGATTGGAGACCACATCAGCCTATCATTTTGAAAAAGGAAGACAGACAGTCATACTGCGTAACGGATCCAGATTCTACGCACAGAGCTACAGATCGATGATTTTTACGCTAAGAAGCTTTTACGTCCAGAGGCTATAAATCTACGGTTTTACGCTCAGAAGCTATAGATCTATGATTTTACGCTCAGAAGCTTTTACGCTCAGAGGCTACAAATCTATGATTTTACGCTACGAATCCATGACTTTTTGCATATCTTAAAAGTCACGTAGGACAGAGTGCGCGTATATCTCGACAAATTGAGTCTTACACGCAAGAAGGCCAATTACAAGGGTTAACGTAGAAAATGCTCCTTTTTGGCTACAAAATATTCCAAATGCCTGAGACACACAGATATCAGTATTGAAGATGACTCTTCTTCTTGGGCCATTGGAAGTTCATTAGAAGTCTAGCCAGAATCCTTTACATCTAAGTTCAAGTATGGCCAGTTCGATGGGAATTTTTTGCCCTGTTTCGAAGGACTTTCGGGAAGCCATTCTTGAAGATGATGTTCTGAACAGAAATTCTTCGTATCATAGAAGTGACAGTTCAGAATTCAATACGACTCTTCGTCCAAAAATAACATGACAGTTGGATCTTCAAAACAACTTAATGCTAAAGAGCTTTTTACGCATCTTCCGTTATGCGTAAAAGACGAGATATGACAAGATAAACATTTATCAGAGTCAGCGTAAAGTTACTCAGACGTGTCGAAGCTGCACATTATCAGACTTTCTCACAGCAAATATGGCAAATCAGTAATGCGTAGAAGAAGACAAGTTTATTAATCATGATTACATATGATAGAAATCCAGGTTACAAAGGAATTTTCATTTTCATGATTACGTATGATGGAAATCCAGGTTTCCATATTGGTGGAGATCTTTTTCTTCTTCCACGGCCCTTCATAGGCCTCTACGACCGATGAAAAAGAAAATAATTAATGGTGGGAGGATACAAAACTGGGCCTAAATTATTCAAGCCCATCCCCCATACGCCATGGCAGACATGCCCTAGAATTGTGTTAGGGATTCAGATCCAACACAATACTGGAAGACAGGGCCAAACTGCCTACCTACGTCCAGCTTCATAATAGGAGAAAATACAGCTAGCAAGCTGTGTGGTCCGATGAGACCCTTCCTCCGTCCTGGACGAATCGCCATATAAAATTGCTGATTATCCCGAGCAAAGGAAGATATGATATCCTTCCATGATCCATCGTTGCAAAGAACATTTGATCGAAGACGCCTCCTTTTACGGCTCCTTACATGCTGGAAGAGCATAATCTTCTTCTTCCTCAGGTCAGCCCGATGAATCTCGGCAACCATCTTTTTTGTGAAGGAAGTACGGAAAAATAGGTTCACTCGCTTGCCTTTATATAGCCAGAAGAGAACGTACCAAATCCCAACAAATTCCTAAATTTTGCCGAAAAATCAGCCTCGCAGAACGAGTCAAATTTGACCATTTCATGCTTCATTCAAAGTATTTCAAATTACGAGGAATTTGAAAACTTTGAAGGTGGTCTTGTAGAATCATGAACATATGTTGGGTAATTATATGCGTAAAAAACCCCCAACATGCATAAAGCCCGCGTAAAACAGAGCTTCAGCGCTATGTGGCGTAAAAAATATGACTTCAGAGCTATACTTGTAAAATAGAGCTTCAGCGCTGTGTGGCGTAAAATATGGCTTTAGAACAGCCCGCGTAAAGCAACACTCAAAGACTATATTGGCGTAGATGGTTGCTACACTTCCCTCCGGTGTAAAATACGTTTGCTTTTAATGCAGGATAAAGTTATACGAGGAACTCTTCGTATTCCTTGAATGAACTTGTCAGACAAAACAGTAAACCTGACTCCTGACAAAGGGTACTGCACGACGATCGAGAGGACAACTGTAATGATGATTCTGTATAGAGGCCCAGGCAGAGATGAGTTTTTACGCTCAAGATGAGACGAAATCAGACGCCACGTCAAAAGCTATTTTTCGTACAGAACTCGAGGCATATCTCTGCAGTTAATGCGCAAGATGGGGGCAGATCTCTGCATTTAATGCACGAGATTTGGTTCTATTTTTAATGACCGAGAGATCTAAAACTAGGGCTAATACGCTCATATTACCATCTTGGCATTTTATGCCAACCTGGCTATTTTCAACTATAGGAGTACGTCGTATGCTATCTCCTCGAAATACGCCAACTCAGGCTATATCTGCAAAGGCACGTGATAAGGCTATTTGGCCCAGAATACGCTCAAGACCTCAGTCAGGAAGGATAATTGGCTAGTTTACGCTGGTTACCTATTTATGCAGCATCAAGCTTTACGCAGAATTTGGCTTTTACGCCAACAGAATAGGTACTTGGCTTTTACGCCAACAGAATAGCTACTTGGCTTTTACGCCAACATGACAGCTACTTGAATTTTATACCAACAAGATAACTATTTGGCTTTTACGCCAACGAGACAGTTATTTGGCTTTTATGCCAACCATCTCTACGCGAGGGGCAGTTACCTACGTGGCTTGCATGCCGTGATCTTCGATGAGCGATTATATGCGTTACCTCATAATGGGTCATGCGTCACACGCGAATTCAGGAGATCATTCTGACGTGGGTAGCAGTTATTGTAACCACCGCGTAAAAGGTGCAACTCTCTCCACAGTTTGGCTTCTACGTCGACTGGACAGTTACTGTGACTGAGCTCTATAAATTGAGACTTCCAGTCACAGGAGATGGGGGATCGGAGAGGAGATCAGATAGAGGGTATATACAGAGAGTGTTGATTGACAACTTTGGCAACGAGAGTTCAATCCCTCCTGCAATCTTTGAAGTTTCTTCTTCTTCTACAGCACTTCTTTGTCATCGTGTGGTCCAAGGGACAAAGTGATCGACCGCAGATCAGACTCCTATAGCAATATTTCCCCAAAATTATTTTTTGTACTTAACATCCTCGTATAGGATTAATTATACTTTTTTTTCTTATTTGTAAACAAAGAAAGGGTTTCGTATAAACCTACTTTCAATTTCTTTTATTTATCATCAAATAGTTGTCAGTATTTGTTGAGCATGGAAGTGTGCCATAGAGTTTAGTGCTAATGTGTCGAGGCAGAGTGACTGTGGTGGTGGTGTTGGTTGTGAGAGTGAGGTAGAGAGAAGTCCATTGTTGGACGGAGTTGAATGCTCAGTAAAGGGGGTCTGGTTATGGCATGTGTTGGTATTGGTAAGGTGAATTAATGAGCTTGTGTGAATTTGAGTGATCTCCATATTCAGCTGCAAAGAACATAGGTGTTATAGTATTTTTGGTTTAGGGATACAATATTAACGGTATGAGGATGTCTAGGCATATGACTCTTAGTATGTGTGTGAGGGAAATAATGACTGAAACGAGGGGCACATATGTTGTGCACTGACTGACTTCAGTGGTGTTCAAGAGCAGACTTTGGTTGTGCACCAAGTCTCGAGTAGTACACAATGAGGGTTGGCCATTCAAGTGTAATCAAGGACCAGAGGTGTCATGCCCAAATCCCAAAATATGTAGGACTAGGAATACGCAATATGCCAACCATATGTATACGATAACTCTAATGTGTTGGAACATCGTGATACCTACGTACGCTGTACATGAATATCAAATCTACAAGTGGTAATATACTGTCAACACAAGTCACACGCAATCTATATCTCATCCACAGCATAAATAAAGAAATAGGAATAAATAACTGAATCTCAATTATGAAGTATCAATGAATGATAGTCGGGTGGAAACAAATCCACTGCCAATCGACCATACTAAAAACTACTAAATGAGAAAAGAGATCAAACTCTAATATAAGATAATGTCAATAAAGGAAATAGCAACTAGAATATCCATCATCTGCGATGAATCAAATATACTCTGAAGGTAAGACCTCCTCAGTCTGGTATGAAGCGTCAGGTCCGGGTCAGTACTCTTGTGGATAATCCTGCACGTCTATACCTGGAAAGGGATTAGGTCCTCAGAGGGACGTAACAAGATACATAGAAGTATGCCAATAAAGTACTGAAAGTAAACATCTAATGGGTCGCCTAACCGTCTATGTGAATGCACTTTGAGAACAACTTTCTAACAAGTGGGCTATCAAGCAAAAATGGGATTGGCATGATTCTCTCAGAGAATCAGGGGCCTATAAAGCATGACGTCTTTTGAACCTCAAAGGCCGCCAGGTAATAATATAGGGGTCATCATGACCGCGCATCTCCGGCGGAGCGTATGGTTTACACAAGGAAAGTACATAGGAGTCCAAACGCCTTACTTGTTGTTCTTTCTACCCCATGCTCTAAGCATGTCATATCCATGACACGATAATACCTCTAAATAACTGTTAGGTCTTCTATCATGCAATTTCTATCAGCAGTTATCCCTATCCGTCGCACGTCCTATACGTACTAGTGGCCAGCCGAGTACGCAAGTTCGTATCCTACATGAGACTCATACTCGTGTAATCACAGTGTCAAGGCCAATGAAACATAAGAATGCCTCATGATAATGGTTTGGTCTTATAAACTAGGTCAACATGCATATATATAAATAAAAACAGAATACGATGCCACCGTCGTTGCACCCAAGTTATCCTTGGACGCGCAGTTTATATAGCAGTTAAAGTATATGAACTAAATGACAGAATAAAATACATGCATCATATAGAATATAAATCATAGTATAAGGGCAATGTATACTTGCCTGGCAAGAAATCTGTATAGTGTAAGCGTCCAGACGTCAAGTACACATGATCAGAAGCTAAGGCCTCTGAATAAACGTCTCCGGATGATGAAATAAACATCACCAACGTTCCTGGAATCAGTGAGATACCTAGAAAATACTATCCTTTCGTCTAATTTGGACACATGGGCAAAACGATAATTTCGAGTCAAAACGGGGTCCACATGTGGCCTACTTTGCACCAAAATGCGTGCCAGGGGTAAAGGTCTCTAAATGGGACAAATTATAGGTCAAACAAATTGTAAACGCCTTAATTGTTGTTCTCCCTACCCCATGCTCTAAGCATGTCATATCCATGACACGATAATACCTCTAAATAACCGCCAGGTCTTCTATCATGCAATTTCTATCAGCAGTTATCCCTATCCGTCGCACGTCCTATACGTACTAGTGGCCAGCCGAGTACGCAAGTTCGTATCCTACATGAGACTCATACTCGTGTAATCACAGTATCAAGGCCAATGAAACATAAGAATGCCTCATGATAATGGTTTGGTCTTATAAACTAGGTCAACATGCATATATATAAATAAAAACAGAATACGACGCCACCGTCGTTGCACCCAAGTTATCCTTGGACGCGCAGTTTATATAGCAGTTAAAATATATGAACTAAATGACAAAAATAAAATACATGCATTATATAGAATATAAATCACAGTACAATGGCAAGGTATACTTGCCTGTCAAGAAATCTGTATAGTGTAAGCGTCCAGACGTCAAGTACACATGATCAGAAGCTAAGGCCTCTGAATAAAAGTCTCCGAATGATGAAATAAACATTACCAACGTTCCTGGAATCAGTGAGATACCTAGAAAATACTACCCTTTCGTCCAATTTGGACACAGGGGCAAAACGATAATTTTGAGTCAAAACGGGGTCCACATGTGGCCCACTTTGTACCGAAATACGTGCCAGGGGTAAAGGTCTCTAAATGGGACAAATTATAGGTCAAACAAATTGTAAACGTCAATACAAACTCAACGGTATATCCAATTTTGGATTCCGGTGAGCCGAACACAAATTCGCTCTTAAAGTCAACCATAGGGCCCGCAAATAGGCGACTTGGTCAACTGTCTCAGAATCGTGTGAAACTTTGGTCACGGGACCAACATGATACCACGAATCTAATGGTGCAAGCTTTGTCGCATTCTAATGAGCGTACAAAAAATGGTGCGATATTTTACAAAAGTCGTGATACGGGAACTTTTTACAGATACTGGTTGATTTCGACGCGCACACACGTCCATATCAGTTTACGCAAAAGCCCACACGTCAGAATATACCATACGTGCCTTTTGGTGCAATTGGTACACAACGGGGCGGTCCCGTTTGGCAGAGCGTGCTCCGTATCGCAATTTCTAAAGTTTTAAAATAAATTTTTCATGATTTTCAACCCAGTTTTTCTCTGTATTTAACCCAAAATAAAATAATCTAGTTAACAGAAAAAAATCTTGGTTATATAGTCTTCACATAGAAAAAGGTAGATTTAAATTTGGATATCTGTGGAGGAAGATATTAGTCTCTAAACATAGGTCATTGAAACAGTTTTTTGCAGTTTAAAAGATGTGGTTTTTCTTCAACTTGGCCTCAATTTCTACCTAGTGTTAAGCGTTGTTCGATGGAAACTAATTTACAGAGTTGAGAGGGGGATATATTGTAAACATATCGGTGAAGACGGATTGGAAATCGGTCGAGCGACGAGGCAGGAAACTTCGCTTGAAGGAAGGGTCGTCGCTGCGAATCTGTCGCGGACTGCTCGTGGTCGCGCGGGTTTGTGTACGCGGGCGACGTTGGTTCCGGGCGGCTGCGCGGTCTCAGGTCGGCGTCGGGGAGTAGGTGTCAGATGATTAGGTTAGGGTTAGGGTTTTGAGTTATTACATATATATATAGAGAAGGGTGAGGGTGGAAGGAAAGTCGCGGGGTGAGGGTTGGGCTCCTGTAGCCGCGGGCGGGTGTTTTGGGCTGAGGGTTTAGTTGGTAGGGATTAGCTTAGGGCTTGGGTTAGTTAGGTTAGTTAAGGGTTTAATTAGGGATTAGTGGTTAATGGTTTTAGTAACTAGGGTTTTAATTTCTTTTTTTTCTTTTCTATTTCTTTTATTACTACTACTACTATTATTACTATTATTATTACTAAGATTGTTATTATTATTATTACTATAATAATTATTATTATATTTAATAACTATACATTATTTACATATATATTTGAGGTATATATATATATAAAAATTTATTCCCAAAATAAATTCTAAAAATCTATCCCTCTTCTCAACGATTCCTAAAATAAAAATAATAGTCTTTGTGCAATAATTCTAAATGAGTGTTTACCTAGTAATTAAAATTCAATAAATTCTATTTTCTAATTAACTAGAAAATACTATAAATAAATTAAATAATTAATTAGTTAATTATAATATTTTAAATTAGGGGGTTTTATATTCTACCAACTTATAAAAATTTTGTCCTCGAAATTAAAACGAAGCTACGATAGAAAATCAAAGATGGTATGAGGTAGAAATGAATAAAGTAAATTCATACCTTGGTCTACGAATAGATACGAAAAATGTTTGCGTATATCGTCCTCCTGCTCCCAAGTGGATTCTTCTGGCGCACAATGCTTCCATCCCACGCGGACCAAGGGAATATATTGATTCCTCAACACTTTCTCTCGACGATCAAGGATCCCCACGGGTTGCTCTTGGTATGACAAGCTCGGCCCAATGGTGATCTCAGAGTGGTCGAGAACATGATTGATGTCTACCACATATCGTCTAAG
Source organism: Iris macrosiphon (assembly GCA_036927795.1). Classification (NCBI taxonomy): domain Eukaryota; kingdom Viridiplantae; phylum Streptophyta; class Magnoliopsida; order Asparagales; family Iridaceae; genus Iris; species Iris macrosiphon. The sequence continues at coordinate 146,051,786 of JAYESA010000005.1, read as the reverse complement.
TTACGACACATGGAATACATCATGTACTCCCTCTAGTGAAGGTGGTAGTGCAAGTCAATATGCCACTTCTCCCACTCTGTCTAGCACGTCAAATGGTCCAATATACCTTGGGCTTAACTTGCCACGCCCTCCGAATCGAATAGTGCCTCTAGTAGGTGATATTATTAAGAAGATATTATCGCCTTCTTTAAACTCCAAGGGACGACGATGAAGGTCTGCCCACTACTTCTGCCTGTCTTGTGCTGCTCGCAAGTGCCCCTGTATCTTCTTCACTGTCTCTACGGTGTTTACTACCAACTCTGGTCCCAGAATCTGACGTTCTCCCACGTCACTCCAACACACAGGAGACCTGTACTTTCTTCCATACAATGCTTCAAACAGAGCCATCTGGATGCTCGCTTGATAGCTATTGTTGTAAGAAAACTCCACAAGATGTAGGTGGTCCTCCCATGATCCTCCAAGGTCCAACATACAAGCCCTTAACATATCCTCCAGTGTTTGAATAGTACGTTTGGACTGCCCATCTGTCTGTGGGTGATAAGATGTACTGAACTTCAGACGAGTCCCAAGACTCTCATGCATGCTTCTCCAAAAATAAGACATAAAACGCTAATCCCTGTCTGACACGATGATGACCGGAATGTCGTGTAACCTCACGATCTGCCTCATGTATAAGTCAGCCAAAGCTTCTGTAGACTGGCCAACCCTAAAAGGCAAAAAGTGTGGACTTGGTGAGATGATCCACTATTACCCATACTGCATCTCTTCCACTTGGACTCTTGGGAAAACTCGTGACGAAGTCCATAGTGATGTGCTCCTACTTCCACTCAGGAATCGAAAGTGGTTGCAGTAGCCCTGTTGTTCTCTGATGCTCCGCCTTCACCTGTTGACATACTAGATATTTGGATACAAAGCGAGCTATCTCTCTTTTATCCCATGCAACTAAAAGTGATGTCGCAAGTCACGGTACATCTTGGTGCCTCCAGGATGAATAAAATATATCGAACTATGAGCTTCTGCCATCAGCTCATGTCGAATCTCTCCATTGGGAACATATAGACGATCACCATATTGTAATGTCCCATCATCATGAATGTGCAATTTTGTCTGCTCTCAGTCCTCTGTCCTTTCTTTCAATCTCCTGAATCTGGCGTCCGTAGGCAAAGCTACCTTGATCCTCTCTACTAGTGATGACTGAACTTGCAAGTTGGCTAATGTCCCATCTGCTCTGGGTAATATCACTTCTATGCCAAGCTCTTGCAAGTCCTCCAATAATTCCCTCTGTGTCGTCAAGAAGTAAGCTGTTGGTTTTCGGCTTAACGCGTCTGCTACTACGTTAGCCTTGCCCGGGTGATAATGCAGCTCTATCTCAAAATCCTTCATCAACTCAAGCCACCGACGTTGCCTCACATTTAACTCCTTCTGCATGAATACATACTTGAGGCTTTTGTGGTCTGTATAGATCTCCACTCATTCCCCATATAAGTAATGTCTCCATAGCTTCAGGGCAAAAACTACGGCTGCAAGCTCTAGGTCATGTGTTGGATAATTCTTCTCATGTACTCGTAACTGTCTAGATGCATATGCATTCACCTTACCATGCTGCATCAAAACGCATCCCAAGCCTTTTCCTGATGCGTCACTGTAAATCATATAACCTCCTGATCCCGATGGAATAGTCAATACTGGCACTGTGGTCAGTCGCTTCTTCAACTCCTCGAAAGCGGCTTGACACTCATCGGTCCATACGAAATCTTGATCCTTGCACGTCAACCGATTTATAGGTGCTGTTATCCTTGAGAAGTTCTCCACGAACCGTCGGTAATATCCTGCAAGTCCAAGAAAACTTCTCACTTTCGATGCTGATTTAGGAACGGGCCATGTCTTGACTGCCGAGATTTTCTCTGGATCAACAGAAATACCATCTCCCGTAATGACATGCCCAAGAAATGAGGCTCTGTCCAAGAAAAACTCACATTTACTGAGCTTCGCATATAACTGCTCTCTCCTCAAGGTCTCTAGGACAATCCGCAGGTGCTTCTCGTGCTCCTCGTGGCTCTTCGAATAGACAAGTATGTCATCTATGAAGACGAACACAAACTGGTCCAAATACTGATGGAATACTTGATTCATTAAGTCCATAAAGATAGTTGGAGCAATGGTCAACCCAAATAGCATAACCAGAAACTCGTAGTGTCCATATCTTGTCCTGGATGCGGTCTTCGGGATATCCTGCTTTCGTACCTTCACCTAGTGATATCCCGATCTCAAGTCTATCTTCGAGAACACCTTGGCTCCACTAAGCTGATCAAATAAGTCATCAATGCATGGCAATGGGTATTTGTTCTTCACGGTCACTTAATTTAAGGCTCTGTAGTCGATGCACATACGCACAGACCCATCCTTCTTTGGTACAAATAATACTGGTGCTCCCCAGGGTAATGCACTTGGTCGGATAAAACCTTTCTCCTCTAATTCTTTTAACTGTGTCTTCAGCTCATCCATCTCCTTCTTCGTCAATTTATAAATATGTGACGCTATGGGTGCTGCTCCCGGTGCCAATTCAATCGAGAATTCTACGTCTCTCTCCGGAGGTAGTCCTAGCAATTCCTCTGGAAAGATGTCTTGGAACTCTGAAATGATGGGGTGATAGATAACGTCGTCCATTGTAAGCTGTACACCATCAAGAGCTTCTGTGGATCCTCGTACAAACTCAAGTTTCGGCTGGCCTGGTACCTTAAAAAGAATGCTTCCTCTAAAATAGTCGAAGAAAGTGTGGTACTTGCTTAGCCAGTCCATCCCAAGCACAATATCAAAAGTTGGCATAGGGAGGACTAAGAGTCGGGCATTCATCTCTCTGCCACGAATCACTATCGGACACGATCTACAAATCCGACTAACAGGTACAACTCCTCCTCCAGTGAGAATTCTAACACAACTAGGTAAAGGTGTAGTGGAAATATTGTATTTGGCAATAAAACTAGAAGATATTAACGAGTGGGTGGCTCCCGTATCAAATAATTTCATAGCAGGAAAAGTAAAAGCAAGAGTAATACCTGCTATAACATCAATCTCCTGTTCCATGTCATCTACTTCTAATGCAAAAGCTTGTCCATTCCTCTGTGGTAGTCTATGTGTGGCCCTCGTGAACTGATCCTCCTGAGTAGGTAGCAGTTGTCCTCGCTGAAATCCTATGGCTACTGGGGTCGAGGTACTCATGGTCTAGTCATCTGCTGAACTGGCTTCGGTGCTGGAAGTGATAACCTCTGTATTGGCAGTAAAAATGTCAATGTCTGCTGCATTGGACAGTCTCTCACCATATGCTGTCCGGAACCACACCTCATACATTGTCCTAAGCGAGTCCGACAGTCTCTAAAAATATGTCCTCGTCTCCCACAATAATTGCAGTGGGGCTTCTCCAGAATCTGGTACGGTCCTGCTCTGTGCTGCTGCTGCTACTCTTGTGCCAAAGGACGTCTGCTAGGCCCTTCTTGCGGTGTCCTTGCTGGTCCCTGCTGTGTCTTCAGTTAACCTCCTTTTCTCTTGCTGATGGTCTCTTGTAATCTAGCTTCTGTCAATAATTTGCCATAAGAGATCCGGGATTATGATCTAGTATAGTGTTGGAGATCCCGAGTCAGTCCGCGGTAAAACCTCTTAGCCTTCTCCAAGTTATTCGGTATCAGGGCAGCGCCATATTTACTAAGGCGACTAAACTCTGCATCATACTCATCAACTGTCTTGTTTCTCTGCTCCAGATGGAGGAACTGATCGTATAACGCATCCCTTACAGTGTCCGGGAAGTACTTTCTCTCAAAGTACTCCAAAAATTGTTCCCAAGACTGACACGTACCCAACTGGAGCTCCATTAATTCCCACCAGTGATGAGAGTTACCATCTAGCTGCGTCCTTACGCCTGTCATCCATAGATCTGTAGGCAGTTATGATGATTCTAATAACTTCTTGGTGTAGGTAATCCAGTTCATGGTCTCCTCTGGAATCTCAGTGCCTTTATACGGCTTGGGACCCATCTGTATAAAGTCCTTGACTAAACCAACTTGAACTCGCGGTACTGGAACTAGTGCATGAGCTGGCGCAGAATCCTGTGCAGCCATTCTCTCAAGTGCTACCAGAAATTCTTGCCTCTGCTCTGCCGCTTGCTGCCTCTACTCTACAGCCAGTGCGGTCGCCTGCTGTCTCTGTTCCTTCATCATCATTTGGAAGAATTAGAATAGCTGTGTCTGACCATCATGTGGTATCGATGAAGCCGAAAAGGTCCCATTAGGTGAAGCGGGAAGATCAGATGGAACTGGATTGTGAGTCTGTCCATCCGGCCCCGAAAGTCAAGGAGTCGTCGAGGCATCCCCTCGAGTTCGGCCGTTGAACCCTGAAGGTGTGTCACCTCCGGTGGCAGTACATCTACTACGTAGATCCATATCTCTGCAAGAGGTGGGGAAACGATTAGAAGGAGTACATAAATCAAACAGGATACAAGTATTTAAATAGGAAGTTGAAAGGGAAGATGAGTTTTAGTCAAGCGTGGATGAGATCCTATACTCTATTCATATACGCAGACTTGTTCGGTATAGTAACGTAACCGAGACAATATATTCGGGGACCTGCATGAGCCACCACAAAAATATGTCACGCCCCAGTACCAAAATACGTAGGACTAGGAATATGCAACATGCCAGCCGTATGTATACGATAACTCCAATGTGTTGTTAGATCGTGATACCTACGTACGTTGTACATGAATATCAAATCCACAAGTGGTAATATACTGTCAACACAAGTCACACGCAATCTATATCTCATCAACAACATAAATAAAGAAATATGAATAAATAACTAAATATCAATTATGAGGTATCAAAGAATGATAGTCGGGTGGAAACAAATCCACTGCTAATCGACCATACTAAAAACTACTAAATAAGAAAAGAGATCAAACTCTAGTATAAGATAATGTCAATAAAGGAAATAGCAACTAGAATATCCATCATCTGCGATGAATCAAATGTACTCTGAAGGTAAGACCTCCTCAGTCTGGTATGAAGCGTCAGGTCCGGGTCAGTACTCCTGTGGATAATCCTGCACGTCTATACCTGGAAAGGGATTAGATCCTCAGAGGGACGTAACAAGATACATAGAAGTATGCCAATAAAGTACTGAAAGTAAACATCCAATGGGTCGCCTAACCGTCTATGTGAATGCACTTTGAGAACAACTGTCTAACAAGTGGGCTATCAAGCAAAAATAGGATTGGCATAATTCTCTCCGAGAATCAGGGGCCTATAAAGCATGACGTCTTTTGAACCTCAAAGGCCGCCAGGTAATAATATAGGGGTCATCATGACCGCGCATCCCCGGCGGAGCGTACGAGTTACACAAGGAAAGTACATAGGAGCCCAAACGTCTTACTTGTTGTTCTTCCTACCCCATGCTCTAAGCATGTCATATCCATGACATGATAATACCTCTAAATAACTGTCAGGTCTTCTATCATGCAATTTCTATCAGCAGTCATCCCTATCCGTCGCACGTCCTATACGTACTAGTGGCCAGCCGAGTACGCAAGTTCGTATCCTACATGAGACTCATACTCGTGTAATCACAGTGTCAAGGCCAATAAAATGTAAGAATGCCTCATGATAATGGTTTGGTCTTATAAACTAGGTCAACATGCATATATATAAATAAAAACAGAATACGACGCCACCGTCGTTGCACCCAAGTTATCCTTGGACGCGCAGTTTATATAGCAATTAAAATATATGAACTAAATGACAGAAATAAAATGCATGCATCATATAGAATATAAATCACAGTATAATGGCAAGGTATACTTGCCTGGCAAGAAATTTGTATAGTGTAAGCGTCCAGACGTCAAGTACACAGGATCAGAAGCTAAGGCCTCTGAATAAACGTCTCCGGATGCTGAAATAAATATTACAAACGTTCCCGGAATAAACAAGATAGCTAGAAAATACTACCCTTTTGTCTAATTTGGACACAGGAGCAAAACGGTAATTTCGATACAAAGCGGGGTCCACTTGTGGCCCAATTTGTACCAAAACACGTACCAGGGATAAAGGTATCTAAATGGGACAAATTATAGGTCAAACAAATTCAAAACGTTAATACGAACTCAACGGTATGTCCAATTTTGGATTCCGGTGAGTCGAACACAAATTCGCTCTTAAAGTCAACCGTAGGGCCCACAAATAGGCGACTTGGTCAATTGTCTCAGAATCGCATAAAACTTGGGTCACAGGACCAGCGTGATACCACGAATCCAATGGCATAAGTTTCGTCGCATTCCGACGAGCGTACATAAAATGATGCAGTATTTTACAAAAGTCACGATACGAGAATTTTTTACGGATACGGGTTGATTTCGACGCGCACACACGTCCAAATCAGTTTCCGCAAAAGGCCATACGTCAGGACATACCATACGCACTTTTCGATGCAATTGGTACACGACGAGGTGGTCCCGTTTGGCGGGGCACGCTCCGTATCGCAATTTCTAAAGTGTTAAAACAAGTTTTTCATTATTTTTAACCCAGTTTATCTCTGTATTTAACCCAAAATAAAATAATCTAATTATAGAAAATAATCTCGGTTATATAGTCTTCATATAGAAAAAGGTAGATTTGATTTTGGATGTCTGTGGAGGAAGATATTTGTCTCTAAACATAGGTCATTGAAACAGTTTTTTGCAGTTTAAAAGATATAGTTTTTCTTCAACTTTGCCTCGATTTTTACCTAGTGTTAAGCGTTGTTCAATGGAAACTAATTTACAGAGTTGAGAGGGGGATAGGTTGTAAACATACCGATGAAGACGGATTGGAAATCAGTCGAGCGAAGAGACGGGAAACTTCGCTTGAAGGAGGGGTCGTCGCTGCGAATCTGTCCCGGACTACTCGCGGTCGCGCGAGTTTGCGTACGCGGGCGGCGTTGGTTCCGGGCGGCTGTGCGGTCTTAGGTCGGCGTCGGGGAGTAGGTGTCAGATGATTAGGTTAGGGTTAGGGTTTTGAGTCATTACATATATATATAGTGAAGGGCGAGGGTGAGAAGGAAAGCAGCGGGGTGAGGGTCGGGCTCCTGTAGCCGCGGGCGGGTATTTTGGGCTGAGGGTTTAGTTGCTAGAGATTAGCTTAGGGCTTGGGTTAGTTATGTTAGTTAAGGGTTTAATTAGGAATTAGTGGTTAATGGTTTTAGTAACTAGGGTTTTAATTTCTTTTTGTTTTGTTTTGTTTTCTTTTTGTTTTCTATTTCTTTTATTACTACTACTACTATTACTAATATTATTACTATTATTATTACTAAGATTGTTATTATTATTATTACTATAATAATTATTATTATATTTAATAACTATACATTATTTACATATATATTTGAGATATATATATAAATATTTGTTCCCAAAATAAATTCTAAAAATCTATCCCTCTTCTTCAACGATTCCTAAAATAAAAATAATAGTCTTTGTGCAATAATTCTAAATGACTGTTTACCTAGGAATTAAAATTCAATAAATTATATTTTCTAATTAACTAAGAAATACTATAAATAAATTAAATAATTAATTAAATAATTATAATGTTTATAATTAGGGGTTTTACAAGAGGCATGGCATAGAACGGAGCAACTGCTCAGTTGCTCTTGGCAGCAACTTGTGGCTTGGGGGAAAGTTGTAGGCAATGTAAGGAGGAGTTCAGGACTTGGGTTCAGATAATATAGTTTGGGGGAGAGATTGCTGCTTGGCAGCAGGTAATAAGAAGTGAAGCACAGCAACGGATTGCTCTACCTGCAACAGCAAGTGTATCATGATACACTCGATTGGAATCAGTAGCTCGAGTGAGCCTTGTAGTAGGCAATGGATTAATCAGCAGCAGGCAAGTTCTGCTCAGTTCAAACAGAACTATGGTGGGGGCTCGGGTATCCAGAACAGACCGTGCACTGCTGGGTGCTGAAGATGCTGGAATAAGTAGAATTGAGGTATGAGTATCAGGTACGTACATATGTATCAGTGACAAGTGATGAGTTGAGATTGTGTATCCTAGACATCAAGATGTTGTACCAATGCGATACTAGGATAATGGATGAATTAATGAGATGTAAGTTTTAGGGTGGAATAAGATATTAAGATGTTAAGTATATAAATACTAGTACATTGATTATAACTTATGATAAGTGTCATGGGTATTGGGGTTTGTATGTATCCTTGTATCATGGTTATGGGTAGTATCATGAGATACCTAATTATTTGTATATACTTATGACTAGGGTTATGAATTAAGTTATTCTTATGGGTTAGACAATTAGATATATAGATATGAGCAACTATGTTAAGTGTTATGAGCGAGTATTTAGTGTCAATATGATAATTAAGGGTTAGTGTTAGAAATGAGTTGGTATTAGTTAAGTGTGGGTTAGTTTGAAGGTACCAATAGATATTAAGTTATTAGAGTATCAAGTTAGGATATTGTGTATACTAGTGTTAAGTCATGGGTGTGAACGTTAAGGTATTGGTATAGTTAGTAGATTTGGTATAATTAGATATCAAGTTATGGATGCTAATACTAAGGTAATATGGTATAAAGTATTATATATTTAGTACCATATTAACTGGTATAAATTATATATTGGTATTGGTATATATGGTATCCTAATACCAAGTATTAGCTAGTATAACTATTACCCTCAAGATATCAACTAATAACTTAGATATAGGATAGTACAATCTAGAAATGACTAGTTGGACCAAGTTTGACTACTTTGACCTAGAGTTGACTATTTTAGCCTAGTTTGACCTAGGGATGGCCTAAAGACCTAGAATTTGACTAATTTAACTTGTTTATCATTCTAAAATATGTATTGATATTATATTCCATATTTATGTCTTCGAGGCACTAATTCTGATACAGTTTGAGACTTTATCCTGAATTCTAGGCGAGTAGATTCTCTGATAGTTTCCCATTTATGATATCCTCTACGTCTCTTGTATCTAGTATAGATATCCTTGATTTTTTGACACGTGGTTACACGGATTGGTATTTTCTAGATCCCGTCATAAGATGTTCCTGGTAGTTTCTGGCGTATTTCTTGTGCGAGCACGTTGTTCTTGTACATGTATTGACACTGATTCATGAAAAGATTAGCGCCCTTCTTGTGGAATCCTGTGTCATAGCGTGCCATGGTTGGATCGATTATACCAGTCAGGGGCAGAAATATTTAGTGTCGATATGTGAACATACCCCCGCAGTTCTTATTTTTCCTGCATAGTATTAATCATACACGACACGTATGATTAACCAGGCCTATGGTTCTTGAGTATTACCCAAACCGATCACATGTTGTCACTAGTACTCACTCACTTAGATGCATTTCTTTAGTTCCATATATGATGTTCGTAAATCTTGTATGTATTTCCCGTATTTTTGTATTCCTGTATATTCTTACCATGCTCTATTCATCTTGTATATGCTCTCTATTTACTGTTACATAGTCTTTATCATTTATTAGAACTGCTGTCAGAGGTGTACTTCGCTCCATTCCTGATTGGATAGTATTTTTAGTAATTGTTGTACTCTCCATTCCAGGATTTTAGAGTGATGCTAAAGACAAGGCTGCTCTTACACAGTGGACTTGAGGTGACATTGTAGAGATCTAGTTTAGTGTTCTTTTTTATATCTTGTCTAGTTTTCTTTCTTTTAGAATGATTATTTAGTTATCTTTCTTGTTCATTCTTTAGATTATTTTGATTGTGTACATGATAGAACTAGTCATATTAGTATGATTGATAGTTAACATAAACAGCGTTCTACTATCGATGCTACGGTGTAGACTGGACATATCCATATTCTCGTGCCCTTACATCGGGTGTGGGTCGTGACACTATCAATTTCTATTCTAATTATAATATGGGACCTATAGGAACACCATCATGGCTAAAGACTATCGATAGGAAGAAAAATTAGGCTCTAATGGGCCTTAATATGATAGTTACATTGAGTTTTGTGTCCAAATTGAAAAAATTCTGAATTTGGGACACCAAGTGTTTGTCGTATGGTCAATTGAACTATTTGAACTTGGATGGGTATTATGAGGGTAACTACGTGTCCATAAATGGATATGAGTAGGCCGTATCGTGATATGCCATAATACAGAGTCAATTTGTAGTATTTGTTTTGTATATTATGATCCATCATATCAAATTCATATTATTGTATTTTAAATAGTTATTTATTAGCTTATTCATACTAAATGTGATCTATTAGATGTGATCCTTGTGCAATTGGGGGTTGTATCATGAGGGTGTGTAATATGGAGAATGTGTATCATATGGATATTAGTGTAGGTATGGTGTGTAGGCTTAATGCATTCCAAGTGTTTGTTAAATATTTATTTGGTATCCATGTTAGATGTGATTAGCTATATATCTATCAATATAGTATTGTGTGTGTGTTATATTTAGTGGTAGTGATTATTAGGTTAGGATAGTGGTGTATACATAATATATTGGTGTATATGTGTATTGCCTGTGCCATGGGGTATTGGAATAGGAAGTGACTGCACTGTGGGGGCAAGTGTGTTTGATACACACTGATACCTGGTTGAGTTGTAGGACCTGTGTGCTGCACAGTTGGCTGATATAGTGTGCAACTACACACAGTTCCAAGTGAAGAGTTTTAATTGTTGTATCATGCCTTGTGAGTGTGTATCAGATGACTGATACTAGTTCAATGAGACTGGTATTGTGTACTTGGGCTCGAGCACTGCCACTAAAGGCAGGTAGTGTATATCTGTGCAGTGCATGAAGATCTCAGTATCAGACCTGAGCATATAGGAGATGCACTTGTGTGCAGGTGAAGTTTCAGTGGTGGTCAAGTATTAGCATTGTAAAGTTGCTATTTATTTCAGTTTTAGTAGTAAAGAGTAGGGGTGTGATGTATGCAGGTATCAAGAGAGGGTATCAATCTTGTATTAGTGCAAACTTATGTATTTGTGCAAAAGTGCTTTTGAGGAGGGTAGTGAGGGTTGAAGTCTAGTGTTTGCAATACTCAAATTGAGTAGTGACTGATGGGATCATTGGCTGTAGGCAAAGCAACTAAAACCTGGAAGTTATATGCAGTAAGGGGAGAGAAAAAATGTCCAGGTGAGCTGCATTAGAGTTGGACTGATGAGTGGAGCGCATGACTGCAACAACAAGAGTGAACCTGGATACACTTGCTGCAGGCACAAGTGGCTCAAGTATTGGGCAAATTGTAGTTGGGTTGAAGGATGAGTGAGCTTGGGAGTTCCAAGCATCTTATATCAGTTAAGATGGGTATGTATCAGTAGAGTTGAGGGTTTAGTAGGTACACTATCAAGTAATGCCAAGGGTTAGTGATAAATTGTATAGGTAAAAACCAAGTATTGGTTAGTTGATTTAAGGTGTTGGTAATGGGGGTAAGGTAGCTAAGTTAGTTAAGGCAATTGTTAACTAGTGTCATATGAGGACTAGTAGATAAGGATATCCTAGTATCTATAATCAAATGTTAGGATAATAGCTATTATAATACTAGTAGTTAGTTAAGGTATTGATAACTATATACTTTATGATACTTAGTATCCATAATAACTAGTGAGACCTAGTACAACTTAATATTAGTTAGTACATGCTAAATAACCTAGTATAGTAAGGTATTGATCTAGATAACTTAGTATGGACCTAGAAATGACCTAGAAATATCACCCTTAACTAGTTAAACATGTTTATCATTTTAAATCACTAACTAACATTTACACTCCATCTTTAGGACTCTTAGACTCCAGTTTGAGCACTGACTACTGTTTCTTGCTCAGGACCACAGGCGAGTACATTCTCTGACAGTTTTTCTTACTTTGATGATTACTATGATATCAGTTTTGTAGTATTATACTTGATTACTGACACGATGGTACACGGGCTAATATGTATGGATCCTAGTCATGAGGAGTCGTGAATGGTCCTTGGTATTAGTCGGGGGATGGAGAAATGTTAGTTGATTATGTTATCATACCCCCACTTACTTGTGCATAGCTCACCCTCACCACACACATGGTGTAGCCTGATCTTATTACTTGTGCATAGCTCCCCATATATGATTGGCCTGATCCCCTTACTTGTTCTTGTGTATAGTCAATCATACATGATTTACCTGACCCCTTACCCGTACTTATGTATAGCCAATCATATATGGTAGAGGCTGATCTTATCCCAAGCCGATCACATAATAAACTAATATTTCAAGGCACATAATGGGTATTCATTCTTCCAGTTTATATTGATGAGCTATCTTTTACCTGTTCTTTTAAAGTTTATCATTTACATGTTTATCTATTCCTGACTGTTCTATTATTACTTCCATCTTATATTTTTATTACTTATTGTTTTATATTTTTTGTTAACTTAATGGAACTGCTGTTAGTTTATGTGCTTCGCTCCAATCTTGACTGAATAATATTTTTCAGAGGCTTAGAGGACTTTTGTCCTACCTTCTATGGACTGGGAGTAGATGGGGGTTATATCTAGGAGCCTCAGGAGGAGACAGTTCCAGGAGAGGAGACACTAGTAGTGACTTAGCTAATTTAGCATTTTTATATTGTACTTGATTTGTTCCCAGCTTCGAGACTCATGAGTTGTATTATTTTGAAACTTATATTGGTGTTGAGATGGCTATACTTTAGACTTATCATTGGTGATTTGATATGTATATTTCTAGACTTCTTTTGGATTCTTTTATATAATATCGTGCATTTATCATCGTCCTTATTGATTATTGTGAATGAGTATTGATATTGCCATTATATTCATCTTGTCCTCCTTATGGAGTTGAGATTATGATTGCCAGGTTATGATATTTTATTATGAGATGTTGATAGATAGTATTATTGACCTAAACAGTGTTCTACGCCGTTGTTACGGCGTAGGCTTGGCGTTGCCACATACTCATGTCCAATTATATTGATGCGAGTCGTGACAACGGGGTTCTGAAATATGAACTAAACGTCTGTGCCATATGACGGCAGCAGACGTGACGATAGCAACATGACTAAAACTCAAAGGTTGAGTTGATGGAAGATAAATAAACTCTAAGTAGTACAACTGTCACTTCCTATGAGAACGACCAATCATCTGGCCTGTACGAGGATCCTTCATAAAACATGTGAGAGAATCAAAAGAAATAATAAATCCACTTTCACAAAGGCTACTAACTGATATGAGATTTAAAGTAAGATGGAGAACATGTAAAATAAAATAAAGATTAAAAGTATCAAAAATAATGAAACCAGATTGAGTGATGACCAACTGAGGACCATCAAATGTATGTAAAGCGAAAAAGTGGGATAACAGAGGTGTAATAGTAGATAAAAGATTAATGTCAGAAGTCATATAATAAGAACCACCAGAGTCTAATATCCAAGAAGTTGACGTACCACTAGAGGCATATACAGAGGAGCTAGCAAAGACATGCTAGCGCTGGAGCCGGAGCTGGAGTTAGAGCTCTAACTGAGTAAGACGGTGCTAAATATCTGTCGATGTCTGTGTACTATCAAAAATGTTAGCTTGAGGTACCAGAGAGAGAGTCGAGGAGGAACTCTTTGTCTTTATCTGCTTGAAGAATTGAATCTTTAAATGTGGATGAAGTAGAAAATAATTATCTACTGAGTGCCCAGCCTTCTAGCAATGAGAATAAATCAGACTAGACCGCTAACAAGTATAGCAGGTGGTAGCATAATGACCAGACTTTCTGCATTGAGTACATAGATGACGCTTTTTTTAATTTTTTTTAAAGCAAGATGACCGCCTGAACCATTCTTCTTTGGCAACAAGAATAGTTATAAATTGCTAAGAGAAAGAGAGGAATTTGGCATAAGATGTATTACTCTATTGAACTTTAAGTAGTGTGGACCTTAAATTTAGCTGCTATTGTGCTTTAGCAAGAAAAGAAGTGGCTAGTTGAGGCCGGATACACTGGCTCGGATGATAGCACGGTGCTTCGAAGGAGCAGAGATGGAAGAACAAAAAAAAAAAAAAAAACTTTATAGCTCTGATACTATGAATGAAATCAACAATATTGATTTTATTAATTGATGGTATAAAAAGCCATACAACTATAAATATATAGATGGAGAACGAATCCATATTCGTGTAGGAGTAGAAAAAGAAATATGTATCCATATAGAAAAAAAAAATCTAATCCTAAATTTAATTAATATGTAGTCCTAAATACAACTAATCTTAACAGTAATTGCCCTTTCTATGAAGAGTTATTGTGATAATTTGCCTATTTAATAGGGAATTACTAACATGTGTCACGTCCATGGCTTTAATAGATGGTTACCATTTTCAGGGGATTGCTCCCATATGTAAGTAGCTGCTGCAACATTAGACGGGAATGAGATAGTCGGTTTAATCTTATTTCGAACAACGTCGGTTCTGGCCATCCAAGCTGGTTGTTCTATCTTTTCTAGAGGTTTGCTCTTTATTTAGCAACTTCGTTGCTTTCAAGCAGTTTTGAATACTAGGTGTTCTGTTGTAATTTACTGGTGATTTTTTTTTTTTTTCAAGGTGGGTCAACCTATAACTTCGATAGTACTAATTTTTGTAGATTTAGTTCTTTTCCAAGAGGATACGATGGAAATGAAGATAATTTATAACCGTTCTAAAAGTGTTTTAGATTTTTTTATTTATTTTAATGTTGTTGTAAAGCTTTAAGTTATTAAATTTCAATGTTGTTGTAACGTTTAGACTTTTTAATTTCAATATTGTTGGTGGTGGTGTTATTTTAAATTTTGATCTACTTGTTTATGTTTTTTACGTCAATATTTTAATTTTAAAAAATTTGATGTTATTCTATTAATTTCTGTCAAGTTATTTAAATACCATTTTGTTAATCTAATAAACAAAAAAATTAATATTAATAACAAATATATTCAATATTAGATTATATTGGAAGATCTCAACAAGAACATTTTAATGGTATAATTATTATGTTATTTATACTTATAAATTAAAAAATATGGTAAGTTAATTAAGTTTAGGGTTTAACATATGTAGGATATATTAGTAATTAAGTACAATTTGAAGGATAAAATTGTCATGAATAGTTGATCCCCAAATTTGAATTTTTTTCTTTTTTTCTTAAATTTGAGGATCAAAGACTTTGGCTAGTAAGAAACCCTATCCAACTAAATCAAAGTCGGTTTAGAAAAAATCTACAACGAAATTCAGACCCTTCCGTAATTAGGAAATGTGAACTTGAAAAGTGATATATGAGTTTCCTAATTTAGCTTCACCTGAACAAACTCACCTCTCTGAGAGTCTGTCTATATAAATTAAATCATTCAACAACAACAACAACAACAACAACAACAACAAAAAGTCGGTTGTAACAATGGACTACGACGAAGTCTCGAGCTGCTGCTCCTCCGCCACCCGGGGCGGCGGCCATCAACACCCTCTCCCTCTCGACGAGCGATTCAGCGACGTGTCGGAACCGATGCGGAAGAAGATGATCGAGGCGGCAGCGGACACGGTGTGACAATGCCTCTCGGACACGACGGAGAAGTTGGCCACGCGCATCATGTCGTCGTCGCCCTTGCCAGCTGGTCGATACGAGCTCGTCGCCCTCCTCGCACAGCAGGTCATAGAAGCGGAGAGGCTTGGGTTCGACGTGGAAGGATACAAGGGATTCTTCATGGACGTGCTGTCGAGGCTCCGCGAGTCTGATCACGTTCGCTTGTACCACGACCTCATCTACTACTGATCAATCCAAAATCCATTTTGTCATAAGATGTTCAGTTGCTGTGAGGTATTGTACGACACAGGTCGATGATGAAAAACTTGTTTTGCTCTTTTTGTTTAACATAACACATGCATAATAAAACGGTTCGATTGGTTCAGAACGTAACATTAGAGATTTCTTGTAATGTTTTGCGGATTGCTGTGAGATATCGTAACAACACAGGGTTAGTTGAATGATCAACGATTAATGGCTGTGAAGTTAATCGAGTTTTTTAGTGAAATAATTGTCATAGCTCCAGTCATTATTCTTGTCCAAGTGAAAATGCCGATAATGATCTAGTCTATTCCATCAAGGAAGAAGTGTCTTTTTGGATAGACATATCCATTTACAAGACATCCTCTAGTCATATCTTTTCACCCGAATTAAATTTAAAATAAATAAATTAATAAGTTATTAAGTAACTAAATTATAATGGGGGCCACATTGAGAAGTGTCCAATAATAATACTTTTGAAGATCCTGAGCCAGTGTAGGCCTGCTGCCAAAAGCAGACTTCATTGTCTACTTTGATCGCTTATCTAACTCAAGAATCTAAAACTATGTTTTACGGACCAAAATACGTGTATATATATATATATAAAGAATATATATATATATATATATATAAAGAAATTAAATAACGTGTGAGTTTAGAAAAAAAATTAAAAATCTATCATAAAATATATTCAAAATTTAAATTATATTTCAATTAACTACAAAATTTTATCTAATTAAACACATCTCCAAAATTTAAAAAATATATTTATAACAATTATATTTTAAATATATTCAAATCATATTTAAATATTCTAATATAATTTAAATTTATATCTGATTTTTTAATAATATCATAAAAAAAAATTGATACATGCAACACAATTCTTATGTACAAAGCATATAAATTTGCTATATTATATATATAATTTTGTTTGTGTGTGTGTATTCTAATTTATTTTGAAATATTTTATGTCCGGCACGACGTGTCCACGTTGATTTGTTGTTTCTACATCTGAAGTATGCATATTTCTGCAGTATGTGAGTCTAATAGTTTCATGGGTACGGGGTAGTGCTAGAGACAAACCTGTTAGGCTAATTTCATGGGCCTGAACACTCCCATATTAGTTTAGTGTCGGGTCAGACCTTATCTTACTAGTTTATGGGGAAAAAATAGGTTGGGTTAGGTTATTTCACTACAATTTTTTTTTTTTAAAACATAAAAACTTTATAATTTCTGTACATCTCATATTGATGGGAACTGGATCAAACAACTTCAGTGGGAGGTTTTCCAGTTCTTGGCTTCCAATAGAATACTAATGAAATTGTTGAATGATTTATTGACAATAGTGTTGGGATCAGATCAAAGCCAAAAGTTTTGATACCAGATAATGGAACCGAAACGTTGATACCTTGCCCCAATACCGTGTCTGATGGTGACCAGATTTATGTGCTTCCTTATTTATATTTGTAAACTCCCTGATTTTTCAAAATTTTAAATTTGGATTTTTCACAAGTTTCTGGAATTTTCTGTAATTAAAATCAGGGTTCTAATTATTAAATGATTTTTAATTGATAATAAATTATTTTAAAATATTATGAAAATAATATTTTTGTGTGTAAAATGAAAAACTGGACTTAGAAAAAATTTTCTGGAATTTATTGGGCCCCGGACCTATTTTATAACACCTAAAAACTATTTATTTATTTAATTATTTAATTATTTAATAAATCCTTAAACCCAGCCCAGCCCACTGGGCCCAGCCCAAGGCCCAGCCCAGCCCATCCGCTGCTGGTCGGATCCGGGCCAACCCGCGACCCGAACCCGCTCGGCTTAACGGGTCGGGCCGGGTCTGCCAGACCCGAACCCGCCGCCCGCCCGACCCGCGTGATCCTTCTCCCCCACGTCCCCGCGAGACCCGGTCAGCCGCCCGCTTCCAGCGCCGCCCGGCCCGGCCACGCGGCGCCTCGCCCGGCCGCGCGCCCCGCACCCCGCGGCCACGTCGGCCCTCTCCTCCGCTCCGCCCGGTGCCACGACCACCCCCTCCCGCCTATTTAAACCCTAAGTCTCCCCCTCCGGCCATTACTCCCCTCCGGCCACCCCAAGTCCGGCGACCCCTCTCCCACCAGCGCCTCCACCGCCTCGCCTCCTCGCCACCTCGCCGCTCGACGCCGCGCCGCCGCCGCGTCCCTCGCCGACCTCCACCTCCCTCCTCCCGCAGCTGCGCCGCCGCCGACTTCCTTCCTCCCCCACCAGCAGCAGCAGCCAGCAGTAGCCGCCCCGCCCGCCGTGCCCGCAGCGCCGCCTCCGCCCAGCTTCGCCGGCGCCGCCCCAGCCCCCTCCGGCAGCCTCGCCCGCCGCAGCGCCGCCGGAGCTCCGGCAGAACCCCAAAACCCTAACCCTAGGTCTCTGTGTATCGGACACGTGTCGGACACGTGTCGGACACGGTGAATTCCGGGTTTTTTGAGCCCTGTTCAGGTACGCGTATCTTTCTGCTCGTAACCCCGTTTTCGATTTCGTCAGTTGCATCGCTAACCCTGCGTGACCCTCTCGGTGCCCATGCAACCCGCTCGGTGCATCGCGTCCTGTGGCGATCGTGAACCGCGATCCAAAAACAGAAAAAATAACGCCCCGATTCACCCCGGAACTGGGTACGCCCCGCCAAACGGGACGACTTGGTCGCGCACGGTCTTCACAGATACGTGCGCGTCGTTGATACGGACGTGTGGGATTTCGCAGAAGTCGATTCGGGTGTGCGTGCACACCGGGATCAACGCGTATCCGCGGACACCGTCCCGTATCCGCCTCTTCTGAATCACGCTCTAACTTTGTGTACACATGTCGGATTGAAACGAAACTTATGCCATCGGACTCGTAGCAATACGCTGGTCCTGTGACCCAAGTTTGGTTCGATTCTGAGAACGTTGACGAAATCGCTGTCGTGGGCCCCACAGGCCCCGCTCGATGGGCGATTTTGTGATCGGCTCATCGGAATCCAATTCTGGAAGTTCCGTTGGGTTCGTATCATCATTCCTGACCTGTTGATACTAAGTTTGGTGAATTTGGAGACCTTTGACCCTGACACATTTTTTGGTGCAAAACGGGCCCACATGTGGACCCCGTTTTGACCCGAAATTGCCATTTCTGCCCTTGTCTCCAAATTGGACTCAAGGACAGGCGTTTCTAGCTGATTGATATTTTCTGGATCTGATGGTGATGTTTATTTCAGCAACCGGAGTACCGCCTGCAATTTTAGCTGAAGTCAGAGCCACAGTTGGAGCCCGAACCACAGGCAAGTGTACCTTGCCAAATCCTGCAGCTTGCTACTTATTTTCTTGACTTAGTTATACATCAGTGGGCAAGTATACCTTGCCAACTTTACAGTTCTTGTTGCATATTCTCTTGCTTTATTTTGCTGTGCATGCTTAACCTAGGACCGTGTGACGTACTTAGCGTCCGATTATTAGTCGGGTGCCAACACCGTACGCGATGTTGTGTATGTCATCTAGAGATGGATATCGTAACCCTTTGCATCCTCGTACTTGTCTTATCAAGTACTCTATAAACCCAGGACACTTGACACTATTCATGGACATGATCTTTTTGAGATATTCAAGGTGATTCTGTATAGGATACAGACTTTATGGCATTGACAATATATTCCCTGATACTCTATGACTTGCTGCATTAGATATGATTGTGCGTGTCATGGACATGAGACGTGTGATTACATTGGGTGGGGAGAGACACACAGGCTACAGGCTGATCATATATATATATACCCCTATTATTGTGAGGCACAAGACTCTCGAGCAGAGCTTGGCCCTTTACGTGTTATTGCTGCTACCGGCTCCCCGACACAGAGCTTGTAGTGGCTTCAGCCTGAGTTTTAGTGATGCTCTCATCTTGTATATCACTTAGCTGGTTATATAGTTTACCCTATGATTTCATTTATTGCTGCACTGCATTTATTTTGGCTTGTATTTTCTGTACCTTGTTATGTCCCCTGAGGACCTGGAATGGACTATGTCCCCAGGTATAGCCGAAGAAATCTACCCTGAGGTGTACAGAACATGAGCACTTCTCGGAACAGAACAGGAACCCGAGGACGAGATCGTGCCAGAAGACTTCTCCTGAGTACCGGCTTCATATACTCAGTATTTCTATTTTCAGTTCATTTATTTTCTGTCTATTTGCATTGATGTACCAGACATATTCTCGGATTGTTTCCCGAGACACTTATTTGAGATTTGCTTATTTATTCTATTGCATTATTTCTGGCATTTAATCTGTGATTATCTGTTGTGGATGAGGTTAGAATAACCTGAGACTTGTAACAGATGTTCTATTTTCTGTTAGACTACAGCTTAAGCATGCCCTGATGGATCCATTAAATTGGGTTGTCCATCTGTGCGTGCTGCTGGCCATTGCCACGTGTCCAGTCCCTCGGCATTTTGGAACTGGGGCGTGACATGGTTTTTGTGGTGGCCCATGCAGGTCAAACGACTAAATTGTTCGGTTTCAACTCAGGGACCGAACATGCCTGCAATAAAATATAATAAGTTTTAGGATCTCATCCACTTGCTTGAATCATTCTTGATCTCTATATCGACTTCAAAAATAATTTACTTGCATCCTGCCTTGATTCCTGTGCGCCTCTTATTGTTTATTTTGGATGCAGGGAAATGGACCCACAAGCCCGCAACGAGGCTAATGCAGAAACACCGCAAGCCGTTGTGGTTACCCACGAAGATGATGTAACACCAGTTGGTGAAGGCCAATCATCACAATGCAGTCAAGCAAGTCAGCCTGCCTCGAGAATCCATCAAGATGACGTCCCACCATCGACGCAGTCTACTCTACCGATGCCTTTCTTTGCCCTAGGACAGCCTATGGACGAACAACAAATGTTCCGACTGTTCTACGTGATGATGCAAGCCTATCAGAAGGTTCAACAAGAAGCTCAGCAAAACCAAGCGGAGAACTTCATCGACAGAATTAGCTCGGAGTCACGGAAGCTAATCAGTTCAAATGCAACTACCTTAGACGAGGACGTTCTTACTGTAGCACGACCTGTGGAGTGCACCACAAGGATCGAGTCCAGCCAGAAGCGGCCGTATGCGTCAACACCAGACCAAGCACAACAGGAAAGAGCTGCAAAGCGACCACAGATAAATCCACCCCCGAGAGCAGCACCAGGAGTCTCATTCCTTCCTACTTGTCACTACTGTGGCAAGGTAGGCCACCTCGCTAAAGAATGCCGACGCAGACTGGGACAATGTTTATCTTGGGGATCCAAAAAGCATCAGTCGGGGACGAGGAGTATTTAGTGTAGATATGTGATCATACCGCACAGTTCTTGTTTTTCTTGCATAGTGTTAATCATACACCACACGTATGATTAACCAGGCCATGATTCTCGAGCAAGTTTCCAAGCTGATCATATGTTGTCACTAGTACTTACTTACTTAGATGTATTTCTTGATTCTATACATGATTTTCATATCTCTTGTATGTATTTTCATATTTTTTTATTCCTGTATATTTTTGCCATGCCTATTCATCTTGTATATGCTCTCTATTTACTGCTACATAGTCTTTATCATTTATTGGAACTGCTATGAGAGGTGTACTTTGTTCTAATCCTGATTAGATATATTTTTCCAAATGACACTGAGGACTGGTATCCCACTCACTACGGGCCTCAGGACATAGTTAGCTTAGATCTAGAGATTGTGGCTCAGGAGAAACTTATCCCGGTTCAGACAGACGAAATTTTACCTATAGCTCAGTAGATAGGTTTTTATTGTACTATATCTGTCTTCAGCTTGGCAGTTAGTAGTCTTTTACATTTGAGACTCATTGGATATTAACTTTTGTCTTGTGAGTTATATTTTGACTCTTCAGTTCTTTATATCATATTCGTACGTTATTCCATCTCATAGTTCTGTGATTGAGTATTCATATTTTATTGGTGGCGTTATATATCTTGATGATCATTATTGCTAGATAGTATAGTTTACCCAAACAACGTTCTACCGCCGATGCTATGGCGTAGGCGAGACGTACCCACGTTCTCGTACCCTTATATCGGGTGTGGGTCATGACAGCCAGAGCTTTCTTATTGTTCAACTCTTCAAGTTGTTCGCAGCAATCATCAAGTCTTTAAAAGTCAAGAGCAGCGCGAGAGAAATAGAAGCTTCTCGTGCTATTGTGCCAGAGCTTTCTTATTGTTCAACTCTCCAAGTTGTTCATATCATTCCTTATATTCTCTATCGTTGTGTGCATTTATTTCATCATCGAGTGGTCCAAGGAGTAAAATAATCGTTTGTAGATAAGATCTCTACAGCTATTCTTTTCCAGAATCAATTGTACTTAGATTTCTATTTGTAATCTTCTTTTGTACTTTTTTTACAGTTTGTAACACAAAAGTTTCGTATAAAAATTTTTCTCGCAAACAAGTAGTATAATTAATTTAGTTTAGTTAGATGATAGAATATTCCCTCTCATTAGGATGATTCCCTACTTAATTAATTAAGAGAAGCCTTGAGATCACACATGAACCAAATAGAACTTGATGGAAACTTGTAGAAGCAACTAGTGGACTCACCAACCTACCAAACCCAAGCCCAAGGTGGCCAGCCAATATAGGGAGGAGAGAGAGAATATTTGACACCAAATTCAATTTATTTTATTAGTCATTCCCTTCTTCTTCCCCAAGCAACTCATTCCTCACCAATTTCCACTCAATCCAGACTCATACCCACTCAATCTCACCCTCAAGGAGGCATAGGAGCTTGAGGACACAAGGAGATCCAATTCGAGAGAAGATCGCAAGGAGCGTGTCCAATTCCTTTCTTCGTATCTACTTGGAGGAATTTATTGGGAATCTATCTTCCAATAGGTATAATCCCAAATTATCTATATGTCACTACCACTTTTCCGGAGAGGAATATTTTTATCTTTTTCTATTATTGGTAATATTGTTAATGTTGGTATTTCAAAAATTATTATATTGAATGGTATTTCATAATTATTTATTTATGGTGCATGTTATATATTTATTATTATTATTATTCATTTTTAGCATGTTACATTATATTTTGGACTTGTGTTAGTGGACCTAACTAGATTAGACTTGACCCATGGTCCAACATTTAATTAGTTTAGACTTGAGCTCAATATTTTAGCCCAATTTATTAAGTTAATATTTTAATTAGCCAAACGTTTAGGAATAGAAGCTTCCTCAAGTCTTTTCTTCATGACAAGCCTCAAAGGATATTTTGGATATTTCACTTTTTTTGGACATGACGAAAGGGGGCCGGCTACTACATAAGAGGGGAAGAGTCTCTCTCCTCTTCTCATTTTACTCCAATTTTAGATCTACATTATTTTTCCTAAATTATCTTCATTCCTACACCAAATTTCTACCAAATTTCTTCCTAATTCATCCCTACTTCACCATTGGAGACTCTAGAAGCAAGGAGGATGCAAGGATCTATAATTTGGAGGAATTTGCACAAGTTGAGGCTTTTTTGTGTTCATTAGAGACTTTTATTGGAAATTCATCTTTCAATTGGTATAATTTAGTTTTTTCTTTCTAATTAGGCTCAAAATCTGTAGTTTAATCATTAGGAACCCCCCTATGGACTAGGGCTACCTATAGGTAGAAGAATTGACTACTAGGGACCCATATTTTGGAAGTTTTGGTATATTTTGTGCCCAATTTAGGGAAATTAGAGATTGTTGCATCATATGTTTGTCAATAGGTCTAGTGGACCAAATTGACACATGTTTGGTTGTTTGAGACAAGTGTCGTATCCACAATTGGATACGAGGAGTGTGTATTGTGATATATCGTGATAGGACATCGTAGGAGGAATATTTGCATGTATAGGGGGCTCTAGCATGCCAAATTCTTCATGTTGTATCTTAATAACTATAATATGTATTATATACTATATTTAGTATTTTGGTTGTGTTCCATGAGCTTGGAAGAGTATTTTGGTGTTAGAATGGTGTATCATGAACATATCATAGAGTATCATGAGGCATTGGTGAGTGCACTTTAGGTGTTTGGGTATTTGTCTATACTAGAGGGTGTTGATGTATCATAGAGTTTGTGTGTTGTTGTTAGTATGTGTTGAGTATGGAAGTTGCCATAGAGTTTAGTGCTAATGTGTCGAGGCAAAGTGATTGTGGTGGTGGTGTTGGTTGTGAGAGCGAGGTAGAGAGCAGTCCATGCTTGGACTGAGTTGAATGCTCAATAAAGGGGGTCTGGTTGTGGCATTTGTTGGTATAGGTAAGGTGAATTAATGAGCTTGTGTATATTTGAGCGAAATATATATTCAACTACAAAGAACAGAGGTATTCTAGTATTTTGGGTTTAGGGATGCAATATCAACTTATGAGGGTATCTAAGCATATGAGTCTTAGTGTGTGTGTGAGGGAAATAATGACTAGAACGAGGGGCACTTCTGCTATGCACTGACTGAGTTCAGTGGTGTTCAAGAGCAGACTTTGGTTGTGCACCATGTCTCGAGTAGTGCACAATGAGGGTTGGCTATTCAAGTGTAATCAAGGACCGGAGGCAGGGCATAGAATGGAGCAACTGCTCAGTTGCTCTTGGCAGCAACTTGTGGCATGGGGGAAAGTTATCGGCAATGTAAGAAGGAGTTCAGGACCTGGGTTCAGATAGTATAGTTTGGGGAAGAGATTGTTGCTTGGCAGCAGGTAATAAGAAGTACAATACAGAAACAGATTGCTCTGCCTGCAACAGCAAGTGTATCATGATATACTCGATAGGAATCAGCGGCTCGAGTGAGCCTTGTAGTAGGCAATGTATTAATCAGCAAGCAGGCAGGTTCTGCTCAGTTTAAATAGAACTATGGTGTGGGCTCGGGTATCCAGAATAGACCATGCATTGTTGGGTGCTGGAGATGTTGGAATAAGGAAAAGTAAGGTATGAGTATCAGGTATGTACCTATGTATCATTGACAAGTGATGAGTTGAGATTGTGCATCCTGGACATCAAGATGTTGTACCAATGCGATACTAGGATATTGGATGGATTAGTGAGATGTAAGTTTTGGGGTGGCCTAAGGTATTAAGATGTTAAGTATGTAGATACTAGTATATTGATTATAACTTATGATAAGTGTCATGGGTATTGGGGTTTGTGTGTATCCTTGTATCATGGTTATGGGTAGTATCATGAGATATCTAGTTATTTGTATATATTTGTATATACTAATGACTAAGGTTATGAATTAAGTTATTCTTATGGGTTAGACAATTAGATATATAGATACTTAGATATGAGCAAGTATGTTAAGTGTTATGAGTGAGTATTTAGTGTCAATGTGATACTTAAGGGTTAGTGTTAGAAATGAGTTGGTATTAGTTAAGTGTGGGTTAGTGTGAAGGTACCAATAGATATTAAGGTATTAGAGTATCGAGTTAGGATATTGTGTATACTAATGTTAAGTCATAGGTAGTGAAGGTTAAGGTATTGGTATAGTAAGTAGGTTAGGTATAATTAGATATCAAGTTATGGATTTTAATACTAAGGTAATATGGTATAAAGTATTGTATATTTAGTACCATATTAACTAGTATAAATTATATATTGGTATTGGTGTATATGGTATCCTAATACCTAGTATTAGCTAATATAACTGTTACCTTTAAGATATCAACCTAATAACTTAAATATAGGCTAGTACAACCTAGAAACGACTAGTTGGATCAAGTTTGACTACTTTGACCTACAATTGACTATTTTGGCCTAGTTTGACCTAGGGATGGCCTAAAGACCTAAAATTTGACTTGTTTAACTTGTTTATCATTTCAAAATATGTGTTGATGTGATATTCAATATTTAGGTCTTTGAGGCACTAATTCAGATACAGTTTGAGACTTCACCCCGGATTTCAGGCGAGTACATTCTCTGATAGTTTCTCGTTTATGATATCCTCTATGTCCCTTATATCTAGTGTAGATATCCTTGATTTCTTGACACATGGTTACACAGATTGATATTTCCTAGATCCTGTCATGAGATATTATTACTGGTACTTTCTGGCGTATTTTTTGTGCGAACCCGTTGTTCTTGTACATGTATGGATACTGATTCATGAGAAGATTAGCGCCCTTTTTGTGGAATCCTGTGTCATAGCGTGCCATGGTTGAATCCATTATACCAGTCGGGGTCGGAAAGTATTTAGTGTAGATATGTGATCATACCTCCATAGTTCTTATTTTTCTTGCATAGTATTAATCATACACGATACGTATGATTAACCAAGCCTGTGGTTCTTGAGCAGTACCCAAGCCGATCACATGTTGTCACTAGTCCTCACTCACTTAGATGTATTTCTTTATTTCCATATATAATGTTCGTATCTCTTGTATGTATTTCTCATATTTTCTTATTCTTACATATTCCTACCATGCTATATTCATCTTGTATATCCTCTCTATTTACTGTTACATAGTCTTTATCATTTATTGGAACTGCTGTTAGAGGTGTACTTCACTCCATTCCTGATTGGATAATATTTTTCAGTGATTATTGTGCTCTCCATTCCAGGATTTTATAGTGATGCTATAGACATAGTTGATCTTACGCAGTATTTTTGAGGTGACATTGTAAAGATCTAGTTTAGTGTTCCTTTTTCATATCTTGTCTATTTTTCTTTCTTTTAGAATGATTATTGAGTTATCTTTCTTGTTCATTCTTCCATTAGATTATTAAGATTGAGTACAAGATAGAACTAGTCATATTATTATTAATAATAAACCTAGACAGCGTTCTACTGTCGATGCTGCGGCGTAGGCTGGACGTACCCACGTTTTCATGTCCTTACATCGGGTGTGGGTCGTGACACATTTTTATTGGTGGCCCAGTAAGGTCAGGCCTCGCAATTGTGCGATGTATGGTAGTACGACGGCTTATTTGTACTACTGCAAGCCTGCGATAGGATATATGATATAGGATATTAGGATGAGAATGCTCTCACAAAATTAGGACTTCTTGAGAGAATCTTGGGACAACCCTTAAGAATCTTATTTTAAACTCTAATTTAAAATCTTTTTTTCCTTGTTTCCGTTCGTTCTCACTTGTTGTTATTAAATTTGATTCTTGGCGATCGGTTATTAAATTTAATTCTTGGTGTTCGTTGTTGAGTTAATTTTATATCGAGATGAATTTTACGGACTAAATTACGGTATCTTATGATAACATATGTTGATGAGGACAGTGAGGAAGGTAAAACGTCTGCTTTGGTTATGAAACCTAGAGTTTATCGCAGCCATATTAACTGGCGTGAC
Source organism: Iris macrosiphon (assembly GCA_036927795.1). Lineage (NCBI taxonomy): Eukaryota > Viridiplantae > Streptophyta > Magnoliopsida > Asparagales > Iridaceae > Iris > Iris macrosiphon. The sequence goes on along the minus strand of JAYESA010000005.1, from coordinate 146,024,640 downwards.
TGTAACGTAGGGACCTAACTTCGGATGTACATATCTTAGTTATGAAATTTAGGATTTCTTGCAACCATACCAGTTGGCATGGTGAGAATTCTAGATGACATGATTATAGAGTTGCATACCTTAGTTATGGAATCTATCGTTTATCGCAGCTATGCTTACTGGCGCGACAATGATCTGAGTATCATAATTTTGGACAGATGCGTATGATTATCAGATTGTATCTTAAATTGGTTCTTAACGTATCATCTCAAATCTTTTCTCACTTATGTTACTATAGGATTCTGTTCTATCACCTTCTTTAACTCAGGAGTAGAAATACCTTCAGTTCCTTTAGTCCAATTTCTTATAGAGCTTTATTTTATTAGGGTTCCTTGATAGTGTAATAGTTTGGTGACTTGTAATTAGGTCTGTGTCTCTGAGTATTAGTGTTAATTATTTAGAGTTTAGTTTGTGAGTCTGTAAGTGGTTCTTGGTTGGGCATATGAGCAATAGGCATCAATCTAGAGTTAACCCATAACGTAGTACCTTGTATAAAAAGTTATGTGATATGTGTCAGTATAGTTAGTATTGGTACTATAGGTAGAAGGGGAGTTGAGAGTATAAGTGGTGATTCCCGGAGTTAGTATCAGTATCAGCATGCATATTCTGGATACTATGAATTCATGTAGTTGAGTGTGCCATAGTCGAGTGGTTCCCATAAGTATATAGAAGAGTATGAAGGAATAAGAATGTATTGTGCTAAAGTAGTAGGACTTGTGTTACATGTAGAAGTAGAGCACTGAAGTGAATAAATAGGAGTTCATCGGTGTATGACTAGTGAAGGGTATATCACTTGATTTTGAGGGTGTTGACATGTTAAGGAGCAAGGTATGGTAGAAGAATGAAGTACAATATTCTGAATTGTGTGCACAATGCACATAGGATTATGAGTGAACACAAGATGGTGAAGTGAAATACCAGTGTGAGAGTTTTATGAGTATCAGAAGTAGGGGTATGAGTATTAACAATCCCAATGGTGTGTCATGGGTGGAGAGGTATCAAGGTTGGTCATAGAAAATGTACTAGTATATCCTGATTAGTGTATCAGTCTATAGGTCCAGGTATAGAAGATATGGGAGGAGATATATAGATAACAATAGAGATATGGAATCATGAGTTTACCTATGAGAGTGAAGTAAAATATGTGTATTATAGAAGTAAATTAACTAAGTGCATCAGATGTATGTGATTATGAGTTTTAGTGAATGTGATGAGGTGATCTAATGATGAAGCTAGTATCCAGAATGGTAGTAGTATTGTGGTGAACTGTTGTAAGTATTAAGGAGTTAGTGCCCTATAACATTAAGTACAGTTGATGTGTATAGTTAGGAGCTATTGTTTCTGTAACTAGAGTGACTAGGGAGAGTAGAAGTATTCAGAGTATATCAAGGATTGATTGAGTAATGTGTTAGTATTGGTAAATATCTTGTATGATAGTATTAGATGGGTGTATCAGATAATATAGATGAAGAGTAATGGAGAGTAAAAGTGCAAGTGATCCAGGCAGCAAAGAAGAGGGCAATCTATATATAAGTGAGTTTAGTAGGTGTAGTACCTTGCTAGTTTTGAGCATAGAAGTTGTATGTATCAGAGAATAGTATGAGGGATATAAGGATACCAGTAAGTTGTCATGATGGCTAGGAGGTGTTTGTGTATGTATTACTTAGTATGGATGAGAAACTTAGGATCATTAACAAGTGTTAGAGTATAAGTTGCACCAGGTAACTTGATAGAAGGAGTACCCTAGTAACATGAGCCATAGTATCTCAAGAATTATGGTAATTTAGGCACAAACATTTTATTAGCTAGTATATTAAGTATAGATGAGAGCAGTGAGTAACCTGGTATAAGGATATCATCTAAAGTGCCATATAAGTGCTGGTGTCTTGTGTAGACAGTAACAAGATTTGAGTAGGCATCATATTAGGGGTATTCAAGATGGACAAGGTCGTACTAATAAAATACATGATTGAAAATGTATACAAGTATTCCTTGCGAATGGTTGGAAAAAAATTATGATTACAAGAACTGAAACAGATAAAGGAGGTAGTATCTTAGGAGTATTTTGTATAGTATCCTAGGTAGCAAGGGCCAGTGAGTTAAGTATGTCGATGACCTAGAACTATAGTATATCACTAGAATTTGTTAAACCTCGATATTAAAATATCTTGACTAGGTTGATGATTAGTGAATGCTTAGTGTGAGATGAATTAGGCCACCGGTGGCATAGCGGATTATCCTGCACCAGCAGAGGGAGACACCCAGTGGGGTAGGGCTTTTTACAATGAGGGTCAAAAGGACCAATGCTTGGGTTAGCAAGTTCTATTTTTTTTATCTAGTTGATCTGTGTGATACCTGATGGATTATATTTGCCTTAGTGATTTGTGCTATGGTATGTGAAAACCTGGATAGTGATTGATAGTTAGAGACTATATCCAAGTATGGTTGCTCTTCTAGTTGAATGGTAGGATTGTTTGTTATAAAATATAAGTATCTTGGACTATGATTGTTGGGGTTGATCGTAGTAGAATTTATATGAATAGGTTATGACTGGCCCAAGGAAGAGAGGTGAGGGTTTTAATTTTGAGAAAGCTTTCTGCTAAGAGGGTAGACTTGCCTCTACCGCTTTTTCGGAGAGGGATATTTTTATTTTTTCCTATTATTGGTAATATTGTTAATGTTGGTAATTCAAAAATTATTATATTGAATGGTATTTCATAATTATTTATTTATGGTGCATGTTATATATTTATTATTATTTATTTATTGTTAGTATGTTACATTATATTTTGGAGTGGTGTTAGTGGACCTAACTTGACTTGACTTGACTCATGGACCAATATTTAATTAGTTTAGACTTGAGTCCAATATTTTAGCCCAATTTATTAAGTTAGTATTTTCATTAGCCAAACCATTAGGAATAGAAGCTTTCTCCTTAATTCTTTTCTTCATGACAAGCCCCACAGGATATTTTAGATATTTTACTATTATTGGACATGAAGAAAGGGGGCCGACCACTACATAACAGGGGGAGACTCTCTCTCCTCTTCTCATTCTAATCCAATTTTAGATCTACATTATTCTTCCCAAATTCCCTTCTTTCCTACACCAAATTCCTATCAAATTCCTTCATAATTCATCTCTAATTCACCATTGGAGACTCTAGAAGCAAGGAGGATGCAAGGATATACAATTTGGAGGAATTTGCAAAAGTTAAGGCTTCTTTGTGTTTATGAGAGACTTTCATTGGGAATCCATCTTCAAATAGATATAATTTAATTTCTCCCTTCTAATTAGACTCTAAATCTATAGTTTAATCATTAGGAACCCACATATGGACTTGGGCTACCTATAGGAAGAAGAATTGACTACTAGGGACCCCTATTTTGGAAGTTATGGTGTGTTTTATACCCAATTTGGGGGTAATTCGAGATTGGTGCATCATGTGTTGGTCTATAGGTCTAGTAAACCAAATTAACGTCTGTTTGGTTGTGTGATACTAGTGTCGTGTCCACAATTGGATACAGTGAGTGTATATCGTGATACGTCGTGATACGGTATCGTATGAAGGGTATTTGCATGTGTAGGAGGCTCTAGCATGCCAAATTCTTTATGTTGCATCTTAATAACTATAATATGTATTATATATACTATATTTAGTATTTTGGTTGTGTTCCATGAGCTTGGGAGAGTATTTTTGGTGTTAGAATGGTGTATCATGAGCATATCATAGAGTATCATGAGTATCATGCGGCATTGGTGAGTGCACTTTAGGTGTTTAGGTATTTGTCTACACTAGAGGGTGTTGATGTATCATAGAGTTTGTGTGTTGTTGTTGTAGAAGCATAAAAATATGCTGGGGAATTATACGCATAAAAACTCCAACATGCATGAAGCCCGCGTAAAACAGAGCTTCAGCGCTATGTGGCGTAAAAAATATAACTTCAGAGCTATACGAGTAAAACAGAGCTTCAGCGCTGTGTGGCCAAAATATGGCTTCAAAACAACCCGCGTAAAGCAGCACTCAAAGGCTGTATTGGCGTAGAAGGTTGCTACACTTTCCTCCGGCGTAAAATACGTTTGCTTTTAATGCAGCGTAAAGTTGTACGAGGAACTCTTCGTATTTGAGTGCTGCATAAAACAGTGAACTTGACTCCTGACAAAGAGTACTGCACGAGGATCGAGAGGACGGCTGTAATGATGATTCTGCATAGAGGCCCAGGCAGAGATGAGTTTTTACGCTCAAGATGAGACAACGCCACGTCAAAAGCTATTTTTCGTACAGAACTCGAGGCATATCTCTGCAGTTAATACGCGAGGTGGGGGCAGATCTCTGTATTTAATGCACGAGATTTGGTTCTATTTTTAATGATCGAGAGAGCTAAAACTAGGGCTAATACGCGCACATCACCATCCTGGCATTTTATGCCAACCTGCTATTTTCAACTATAGGAGTACGCCGTATACTATCTCCTCGAAATACGCCAACTCAGGCTATATCTGCAAAGGCACGTGATAAGGCTATTTGGCCCAGAATACGCTCAAGACCTCAGTCAGGAAGGATAATTGGCTAGTTTATGCTTGTTACCTATTTATGCAGCATCAAGCTTTACGCAGAATTTGGCTTTTACGCCAACAGAATAGCTACTTGGCTTTTACGCCAAAAGAATAGCTACTTGTCTTTTACGCCAACAGAATAGCTACTTGGCTTTTACGCCAACATGACAGCTACTTAGCTTTTACACCAACAAGATAACTATTTGACTTTTACGCCAACGAGACAGTTATTTGGCTTTTATGCCAACCATCTCTATGCGAGGGGCAGTTACCTATGTGGCTTGCATGCCGTGATCTTCGATGAGCGATTATATGCGTTACTTCATAATGGGACACGCGTCACACGCGAATTCAGCAGATCATTCAGACGTGGGTAGCAGTTATTGTAACCGCCGCGTAAAAGGTGCAACTCTCTCCACAGTTTGGCTTCTACGCCGACTGGATAGTTACTGTGACAGAGCTCTATAAATAGAGACTTCCAGTCACAGGAGATGGAGGATCGAAGAGGAGATCAGATAGAGGGTATATACAGAGAGTGTTGATTGACAACTTTGGCAACGAGAGTTTAATCCCTCCTGCAATCTTTGAAGTTTCTTCTTCTTCTACAATACTTCTTCGTCATCGTGTGGCCTAAGGGACAAAGTGATCGACCGCAGATCAGACTCCTATAGCAATATTTTCCCAGAATTATTTTTTGTACTTAACATCCTCGTATAGGATTAATTGTACTTTCTTTTTTTTCTTGTTTGTAAACAAAGAAAGGGTTTTGTATAAACCTACTTTCAATTTCTTTTGTTTATCATCAAACATAAGATGGCGACTCTGCTGGGGACTACTTTCTCATCTGATGAGAAAGCCATTGCTCAACACGATGATGTATCCGTCGGATCGACGAAGAAGACGTTGGTCGTCCAATTCGACCAATCTGCTTATGAAGACATGCTTCGCGCAGGGGGTAGCTCTCATCCCCTCTCTGTCCAGGACAACAGGAAGCTGCGTAAAGTATGGATGCCCCGGACATCCTCTACCCTTCCTGCAGGCTCTCTTTCTCCGATCAACAAGGTTGTGACAACACAGCCTACGCGCTCTGCACGTAAAAATTTGTCTCCCATCTGTGACGTGGCAGACAAAGCTTCTGGCAATGCCTTAGTGCCAATCCAGAAGTCTAAAATGCGTCTTGCGCGTAAAAATTTGTCACTCGTCTGTGACGTGACAGACAAAATTTCTGACAAGGCCTCAGCGCCAATTCAGAAATTTCAAACGCGTCCTGCGCATAAAAATGCATCTCCCATCTATAAGGAGGCAGATGGACCCTTGGATCACATCAAGGGAAAACAAGTGACGAATCTTCCAACCTCTAGAGTTGTACACCACCAAGAGAAAAAGTTACCCACTCTCCAGATTACGCGTGACGCTGAAGGCCGTTTGAGGACTTTTCCTGTTTTACGCGAACCTGTACAAAACTCCAAATTACGTCAGGATAAGCCCATCCGCGTAAAGAAGACTCACTTCACGGGAAAATGTGCTCCTCAGACGGATGACAAATCGTATGCTACTCACATGGCTGAACTGCTGTATTCTTATGGCAGGGAGAGAGTTAAGGTTCCCAATCTCCATACCCCTATTGATGTAAAAAGGCAGAATAAGCCTTCTTCTTCTTCTTCTTCTTCTTCTTCTTCTTCTTCTTCTGTTAATCCACCTGATTTACGTGATTTCTTGATCCAGAAATGCAAAGACAGGGGATGTAAACCCCCTGAATTTTCAAAATTATTAAATCTTGGATTTTTCCCAATTTTTTGGAATTTTCTGTGAATTTTCTGTAATTAAAATCAAGGCTTTTAATTAATAAATGATTTTTAATTAGCAATACATAATATTAAAATATTGTGAAAATAATATTTTTGGGTGTAAAATAGAAAATTGGACTTAGGGTAATTTTTCTGGATTTTTCTGGGCCTCAGACCTATTTTTAAATGCCTAAAAACTATTTTTATTAATTAATTAATTATTTAAATTATTTATTTATTTATTTATTATTTATTTATTATTATTTATTTTCTTTCTTTTTTCTTGGGCCGGCCCGGCCCATTGGACCGGCCCGCTAGGCCCAGCCCAGCCCGACCGCTGCGGGTCGGATCCGGGTCCGCCCGCCCGACCCGGCTCCTCACCCGCCCGCCCGGAGACCCGTTCTCCTCCCCAGCCCCACGCCTCCCGCGTTCGGCGCCGGCCGCCGCGCGCAGCGCCGCGCGATCCGCTCGCCACGCCGCCGTTTCCCGCGGCCACGTCCCCCCCCCACGATCCGCCTACCTCGGCCCCCTGCAACCGGCCGCTCCCCCTTTAAAAACCCCCCTCGAGTCCTCCCCGACCCCCACCGCGCTGTTCTGCCGCCTCCCAGCTCCGCCGGCGACGCCACTCCCCGCCGACCTCCTCGCCGCGCCGCCACGAGCCGCCGCCGATCCTCCCCTCTCCTCCTTCCTCCGATCTCTCCGGCAACCGCAGCAGCAGCGGTACGAGCAGCCGCAGCCGCCGCCTCTGGCTGCCCTGAGCCGCCGCCGACGACCACTTCGGCTCGCCGCGCCGCCCTCCACCGCGTGTCCCAGAGCCCGGCCGCCCAACAGCCGCCCTCCGCCGGATTCCGGCGAAAACCCTAACCCTAGCCCTAATTTGGATTCCGTGTCGGACACGACACGGACACGTCTTCGACCCTGTTTTCGGGTCCCCTTCTGGTATGTGTAACTTTCGCCTCGTAGCTCCGTTTTCAATTCTGCAAATTGCGTTGGGAAGCCTGTATGACCCTCTCGGTGTCCGGACAAACTGTTCGCGGCATCGCGCCCTGTGGTGATCGCACACCGCGATCCAAAAACAGGAAAAATCAGACCCTGTTTCACCCCGGAACTGAGTACGCCCCGCCAAACGGGACGACTTGGTCGCGTGCGGTCTTCACAGACACGTGCGCAGCGTCGATACGGACGTGTGAGATTTCGCGGAAGCTGATTCGGGTGTGCGTGCACACCGGAATCAACGCGTATCCGCGGACATCGCCCCGTATCCGCAATTTCTGTAATTCACCCTAACTTCTTGTACACTCGTCGGATCGAGACGAAACTTGCGCCATCGGACTAGTAGCGATACGCTGGTCCTGTGGGTCAAGTTTGGTTCGATTCTGAGAACGTTGACGAAATCGCGTGTCGTGGGCCCCACAAGCCCCGCTCGACGGGCGATTTTGTGTTCGGCTCATCGGAATCCAAATCTGGAAGTTCCGTTGGGTTCGTATCAGCGTTCCTGACCTGTTGACACTAAGTTTGGTGAATTTGGAGACTTTTGACCCGGACACATTTTTCGGTGCAAAGCGGGCCCAACGGCGGATCCCGTTTTGACCCAAAACTGCCGTTTTTGCCCTTGTCTCCAAATTGGACCCAAGGACAGGCGTTTCTAGCTATTTGACATCTTCTGAGCGTGATGGTAATGTCTATTTCAGCTTTTGGACTCATCTCTGGACTTTCCCCCCAAGAACCTAACTAATCAGATCCAAACAACAAGCAAGTACCTGCACTTCAAGTTAATCTTTATATTATGATAATTAATTCCCTGCTCTACTAGTAACCTTGATGATTACACGTAGTGTTAGAATACTGTATTTCATGTCTTGAATACGGGATTTCATGTCTTGCTTTCGTGTCGGGTGGGAGAATACTAGGAGGCATGTAGTTTACCCTTCCCCAGGTCCAGATACTAGCTGTTGGTACGCGACTGCACCATCAGCCTTATACTTGATTGTTCCAGACACTAGTCGTCTATGACGGCCTTATTAGCCTTATAAACCCCTACATGCCAACTATGTATTCTAAAACAAACACAAGTTCACACAGATAGTCTCTAGTCTTGTTACATTTCTTGCTGACAGTTGTAGTTTCATTTTTTGTCTCATTTATTCCCTGCTTTCTTATATTCTTGTTTATAGCTTTAAAACTCTGAAATATTGATGTTTCCTTTAAGTAATGTTCTCAATATGATACTCAATTTAATTGTCATAATTATTTAGTTTAATCTTGTTGTGCACTGTGTACTTTGCTCCTTTCCTGACTGGATACGTTGTTTAGGCGATGATGAGAACCTTGCCCCTACCTATTATGGACCCTATGAGCCAGCAGGTGATACAGTCGCAGAGCCGGTTCCCACCCAGGAGACTACTCCTGCAGAATAGTTAGCAGTAGCTATCTTTATTCTATTTCTTATCTTATTAATCGGGTTTGTCCCCGATTTTATTCTGAATTTCTGTACTAAACAATTGAATCTGTTGTCACATTTATTTCTGTTGCAATCTTAAGTTTCCATTCTCATTATTATCTTGCTTATGTTAATTGTGAATGAGCTAGTTTAGTTAAGTGTGGATTTGGCCTAGACAGCGTACTACCGCCGATTCTGCGGCGTAGGCTGGACGTGCCCACGCACTCGTGCCCGAATATCCGGGTGCGGGTCGTGACACGTTTTAGTGGTGGCCCATGCAGGTCAAACGACTAAATTGTTCGGTTTCAACTTAGGGACCGAACAGGCCTGCAATAAGATTGAGGATTCTAAGGAAAAGCTCATTCACAGTATAGGGTCCTTATTTCAATTCTTGATATCATTTCTGCTCAATTTTTCTATCGCCTTTGATTTCCAAGTATTCTATTCTGATTCTCCTATCCCTTAATCTTTCAGAATGGTCCAGACCAGGAACACAGTAGGAGGCACATCAGAACCAGCTGAGCAGAATGTGCCCGAAACTCTTGCACTCCCGCCGCCTCCATCTGTTCCAGCAGTTACTCTAGATGGGACCCAACTACTTGGAGTGTTCCAGGGACTAGTGGAATCCCAGAAAGAACAGACTGCACTTCTGCGGACCAGCCTCTCGGAAGCTATTAAGTCCCAGGAGTCGCCACTCAAGAGGCCAGGAAGTGCTAAAGACTTCAAGAACCTTAGGCCTCTGGAATTCTACGGAACTGAGGGCATTCTCTACGCGGATGAGTGGATAGAGAATGTCGAGAGACTCCTGAAGACTGCTCGGGTTCCCGATGATCTCAAGGTGGAGTCTGCAAGCCTGCAACTGTTCGACATTGCTCGAACCTGGTTCAGAGATGAACCCCAACTATCTGCTCCCGACATCACCTGGGAGGACTTCAAGAGGCTATTCAAGGAGAAATTCTACCCCAAAGTGGCTCGGAAAGCTCTCGAAAGCCAATTCGAGAGACTGGAACAAGGTAACATGACTGTTGATGAATATACTGCTGAATTTAGCAGGTTAAGCCACTTTGCGGAGTACATGGTTCGTACCCCGGAGGACAGAGCCCGTAGATTCAAGAAGGGGCTATCTCCGGATATCCGCCTTGCTGTCACCACCAGCCGAGCTCGCACCTATGAGGAAATCCTGAGCGTGGCACAAGGCGTTGAGAGAGACATGGGGCATAAGCTAAAGCGAGAGAGAGATACCGGAAATGCGGGACCCAACAAACGCCTTTTTTAACAACAACAACAGCAGAGGTCCCCGCAGCAAGCCCAGCGTCCTCTCCCTCGAGCTCCAGCACCCCAACATCAAGCTCAAGGGCAGACCCAACGAGTTCCCACTTGTGGCTTTTGTCGAAAACAAGGTCACACCTGGCAAGTTTGTAGGATGAGACTAGGTGTCTGTCTATATTGTGGATCAACAGAACATCTAGTGAGGGACTGCCCCACTGCTCCAGGACGCGGACAAGCTTACGTGATGACCGTGGAGAACGCGCAGACTTTGGGAGCAGCTAATGCGCGTAAGTGATTCGTAGATACCTTTTCTAGTATTGTTTAGCTCATGCCTACTGGTTCGTGACCTCAGCCTCAACCCAGTAATTTTGAACTTGCTAAATAACCTAGTATGCTTTTAAATTTGATAACTATAGAAGATTTTAGAGGTTGCTATTATGCTTACTATGTGTTGTTTTGTGGATTTAAATAATTTGTACCTCCTTTTCATCATTATCTAGCGCACTTAAATTTTGCTGAACTTGACATATGCTGCTATTTCATAGCTTACTTTTGCAAGCTTACCTTTATCGGGCTTGTTCAGGACACATGTATTACTGAGGCCTGATCAACCCCACTAATACAAGTGTCTACTCAGAATCAGTGTACTACGGTCTGATCAACCTTAGTGCATTTTGATTCGCACTTCGCACAACTACCTTACGTGGATTGAGAGATATAGTGACTAATATACTTACCCCTAAAATGTGTCCGAGCATATCGTATCAGTTACATAATTATACTGATACGAGCATGCGGATAAACGATTAACAGAATAGAATCTCAATCCATAACCGCCTGACAATCCCCATTAGAAATCTTTAAGCGCCTTGATCCCTATACCTCTGTTCTACCACCTACCCTTAAACTCTTAGTACTGATCCTCGGCTTCCCTCACTTCGGAAAGACAAATTCTGTGTTTGATTTGTAGTGCTAGATGATAACCCTTTATGACTAAGGCAATACCCTAGGTGATGTGTTTTGTGTTGCAGACTTAAAAATTTCAATACCATGATTTATTAAGTTGGACCTAGCTTTACTAGTTGTACAGCCTTAGAGGATATGGGTAAAATTCTAAGTTGGGTAGCGACCGCAATCAAGTGAGATTGGACCGAGAGAACCCTGCTATAATTTTAAATTTCGAGGACGAAATTTTTATAAGTTGGGTAGGTTGTAAACCCCCTGAATTTTCAAAATTATTAAATTTTGGATTTTTCCCAATTTTCTGGAATTTTCTGTGAATTTTCTGTAATTAAAATCAAGGCTTTTAATTAATAAATGATTTTTAATTAGCAATACATAATATTAAAATATTATGAAAATAATATTTTTGGGTGTAAAATAGAAAATTGGACTTAGGGTAATTTTTCTGGATTTTTCTGGGCCTCAGACCTATTTTTAAATGCCTAAAAACTATTTTTATTAATTAATTAATTATTTAAATTATTTATTTATTTATTTATTATTTATTTTTATTATTTATTTTCTTTCTTTTTCCTTGGGCCGGCCCGGCCCATTGGACCGGCCCGCTAGGCCCAGCCCAGCCCGACCGCTGCGGGTCGGATCCGGGTCCGCCCGCCCGACCCGGCTCCTCACCCGCCCGCCCGGAGACCCGTTCTCCTCCCCAGCCCCACGCCTCCCGCGTTCGGCGCCGGCCGCCGCGCGCAGCGCCGCGCGATCCGCTCGCCACGCCGACGTTTCCCGCGGCCACGTCCCCCCCCCACGATCCGCCTACCTCGGCCCCCTGCAACCGGCCGCTCCCCCTTTAAAAACCCCCCTCGAGTCCTCCCCGACCCCCACCGCGCTGTTCCGCCGCCTCCCAGCTCCGCCGGCGACGCCACTCCCCGCCGACCTCCTCGCCGCGCCGCCACGAGCCGCCGCCGATCCTCCCCTCTCCTCCTTCCTCCGATCTCTCCGGCAACCGCAGCAGCAGCGGTACGAGCAGCCGCAGCCGCCGCCTCTGGCTGCCCTGAGCCGCCGCCGACGACCACTTCGGCTCGCCGCGCCGCCCTCCACCGCGTGTCCCAGAGCCCGGCCGCCCAACAGCCGCCCTCCGCCGGATTCCGGCGAAAACCCTAACCCTAGCCCTAATTTGGATTCCGTGTCGGACACGACACGGACACGTCTTCGACCCTGTTTTCGGGTCCCCTTCTGGTATGTGTAACTTTCGCCTCGTAGCTCCGTTTTCAATTCTGCAAATTACGTTGGGAAGCCTGTATGACCCTCTCGGTGTCCGGACAAACTGTTCGCGGCATCGCGCCCTGTGGTGATCGCACACCGCGATCCAAAAACAGGAAAAATCAGACCCTATTTCACCCCGGAACTGAGTACGCCCCGCCAAACGGGACGACTTGGTCGCGTGCGGTCTTCACAGACACGTGCGCAGCGTCGATACGGACGTGTGAGATTTCGCGGAAGCTGATTCGGGTGTGCGTGCACACCGGAATCAACGCGTATCCGCGGACATCGCCCCGTATCCATAATTTCTGTAATTCACCCTAACTTCTTGTACACTCGTGGGATCGAGACGAAACTTGCGCCATCGGACTCGTAGCGATACGCTGGTCCTGTGGGTCAAGTTTGGTTCGATTCTGAGAACGTTGACGAAATCGCGTGTCGTGGGCCCCACAAGCCCCGCTCGACGGGCGATTTTGTGTTCGGCTCATCGGAATCCAAATCTGGAAGTTCCGTTGGGTTCGTATCAGCGTTCCTGACCTGTTGACACTAAGTTTGGTGAATTTGGAGACTTTTGACCCGGACACGTTTTTCGGTGCAAAGCGGGCCCAACGGCGGACCCCGTTTTGACCCAAAACTGCTGTTTTTGCCCTTGTCTCCAAATTGGACCCAAGGACAGGCGTTTCTAGCTATTTGACATCTTCTGAGCGTGATGGTAATGTCTATTTCAGCTTTTGGACTCATCTCTGGACTTTCCCCCCAAGAACCTAACTAATCAGATCCAAACAACAGGCAAGTACCTGCACTTCAAGTTAATCTTTATATTATGATAATTAATTCCCTGCTCTACTAGTAACCTTGATGATTACACGTAGTGTTAGAATACTGTATTTCATGTCTTGAATACGGGATTTCATGTCTTGCTTTCGTGTCGGGTGGGAGAATACTAGGAGGCATGTAGTTTACCCTTCCCCAGGTCCAGATACTAGCTGTTGGTACGCGACTGCACCATCAGCCTTATACTTGATTGTTCCAGACACTAGTCGTCTATGACGGCCTTATTAGCCTTATAAACCCCTACATGCCAACTATGTATTCTAAAACAAACACAAGTTCACACAGATAGTCTCTAGTCTTGTTATATTTCTTGCTGACAGTTGTAGTTTCATTTTCTGTCTCATTTATTCCCTGCTTTCTCATATTCTTGTTTATAGCTTTAAAACTCTGAAATATTGATGTTTCCTTTAAGTAATGTTCTCAATATGATACTCAATTTAATTGTCATAATTATTTAGTTTAATCTTGTTGTGCACTGTGTACTTTGCTCCTTTCCTGACTGGATACGTTGTTTAGGCGATGATGAGAACCTTGCCCCTACCTATTATGGACCCTATGAGCCAGCAGGTGATACAGTCGCAGAGCCGGTTCCCACCCAGGAGACTACTCCTGCAGAATAGTTAGCAGTAGCTATCTTTATTCTATTTCTTATCTTATTAATCGGGTTTGTCCCCGATTTCATTCTGAATTTCTGTACTAAACAATTGAATCTGTTGTCACATTTATTTCAGTTGCAATCTTAAGTTTCCATTCTCATTATTATCTTGCTTATGTTAATTATGAATGAGCTAGTTTAGTTAAGTGTGGATTTGGCCTAGACAGCGTACTACCGCCGATTCTGCGGCGTAGGCTGGACGTGCCCACGCACTCGTGCCCGAATATCCGGGTGCGGGTCGTGACAGGGGATCTTCTAATATGTCTATTACACCCCCTAGGGAGCATTGTTGTAATAGTCATAAAGTTGTAGTTAACTACTGTTGTTCTAAGGCAAAACGGTCAGTTTTCGACCGGTTAAACTACTCTTTGCCCTTACAGGAAGAAGGGCCAACATTCGCATCAGTAAACATGGCTTCACATTCCTAGAGGAAGGTCAAGTTCAAGACGTCATCCCTCTAGAACCCCGAGCCAAAGGAGATTTGACAGACTCCTTGAGAATATTGAAGCAGGTATCTTTCGAAACACCCGCTCGAGGTCGCAACAATAAGCTTCATATTCTTCCGATTCCGATACTGGGGGTCGCCAGTTTCCTGAATGTGATACTGACAGTATAGACTCGATCTCTACAGAGATCTATACTAATCCTTCGGTAGCATCCATAGAAACGGGGGTTTATGCCATTGGAGATGAACAAGAAGAGGCTTCCCTATCAGGAAGTACTGAGCAACGCATCGCTGTATTGGAAGCATCGCTTAAAGAGATGCATTCCACGATGGAGAGTATGCGTCAGATGATGGTGACTCAACATACAGCTGCTATAGCCTGAGCATCGGTTCCTCCGACTCAACTACGTGTGGGGGTGGACATGCCACCATCCAACAGAAACCAGGAGCCTGTTCAAAATCAAGAATTAGCGGCTCCTCAACCTCTGAACCTGGAGAATATATTGCCTCATATTGGAGTTACAATACAACCGACCTCTCACCACTCTGTGGTCCCTTTCCCAGCTGAAGATCTGATATAGGCAGTTCGGGAATTGAAAGCCCAATTTGATGCCTTGAAGCATAAGGATCAGCTCAAGAAGTTGGGAATCAACCAGCCATATCCAGCTATCTGGGATGAGATCCCTTTCCCACCTAAATACAAACCACAGGCTATGGTTTTGTTTGAGGGAAAGACGTCACCAAGCCAGTACATGAACTACTTTAGCATGATGACAGTGTTGTTGCAGGGGAATGACGCCCTTCTCACTCGAGTGTTTAAAGGCTGTCTGTCTGGAGTGGCCTACCAATGGTACCGTAGTCTTGCGGACAACTGCATTACTTCTTTTGAAGATTTCAAGACTCTGTTCTTCGCTCGATTCTATGAAGGAGGGATGGACATGTCTATGTCCTCGCTCATTGAAGTGAAGCAGAAGGAGAAAGAGAACGTTCGTACTTTTATCGAACGTTTTTGTCAGGCTACTTTGCAGATGTCTCCTGGAGTTTCGGATTCAGCCTTGGTGAACATTTGCAGAAAGAACCTTCTCCCACTGATCTCAGTGTTCACAGGACTATATCAGTTCCATGATTGGCCCTCGTTTATCATCTCAGCGGTAGCCGCTGAAGATAACAGTCGGAAGGCGCGTGACAATGGGATCATGATCTCTACCTTTGATAGAGGGAAGCGGTCATCCTCCAATAACGATCATACTCATAGTTCCAAAAAAAGGAAGCTCTGGCAATCAATACGTCTAGGCAACATACTCCAGTGACTACGCAGACGAATCCTGGGACTTCCAGGCCTAAAAAAGAATATTCTTTTGACGACGACGATATTCCGAGCATATTCGATTGTCTAGTCAAAAGTGGCAAGCTTACTCTCCCCGAGGTAAAGCGGCCAAATGAAGTCGGCAGTACCAATAACCCTAAGTACTGCATTTTCCACAGATACATACATCACCCCACAAAGACATGTTATGTACTAAAAAGGAAAATCTAGGAGCTGATCGACGCCAAGGCCATCACTCTGCGTAATAGCGAGAAGACGGTCACAATTAACATGATCTCACTCCAATTTGGCAATCTGCCCCCTCAGGAAGTCCCGGATGGTGTAGTACCTATTCCACGGGCAATGATGAACATTGTTAATCTTCCTCCAACCAGGAGTCAAAATCAGGACCTAGTGCCCCTAACTACCAAGTGTGGGGAGATTATGTGGGTTCATCCTGATCTGGTGTCAGAAATTGAGGAAGAGACTAAAGCTGCTAAAGCTAAGTCTAAGAAGAACTCAAGATGTAAACCATGCCATATGGTTGCAATATCTCTGACATCAGAAGAAGATGCTTTGGCAACTGGAACACGGTCAGGGAAAGCCTACCTCAAGGACTATGGAGGAAACCAGGGGGAATCAACGGCAGATACTTCAGCTGCCAAACCTCCAGAGCATGAACCTGTTATACCAGAGGCAGGTCCTTCTAGACCAACTTCGGCGGACAAAGGCAAGCAAAAAGAAGTCTGTTTTGATAAACCTTTGAAGAATATTCAAAACAAAGGTTTAGAGAAACCATATAACTTTGACATCTTGGCCCAGTTGGCTAATACTCCAGCAAGATTGTCCATTTTTGAGCTACTTAGGCTATCCAAAGACACTCGTCAGGCCTTGAGTGAAGCATTAATGCAGGCGGATGTATGCTTGACTCATCTCAAGTCTCCTGATAAAGAGCCTGTGGCATGTCCTCAATGCCATAGTATGATGGAAGTGGTCCCTAACATCACTTTCACTCAAGAAGACATGTTGTTGAAACATAACAAACATGATAGGCCTCTTTATTACACCGGATACGTCGGCTCCATGGAGGTAGACCAAATTCACATAGATCCAGGATCATCGATCAGTATTATCCCTCATAGTCTGCTAAAACCGTTGAGAATTCCTACAAGCGAACTGGCTTACACTACCACCACAATCGTGGGCTTTAATGCCAGGAAGAGCAAACCGTTGGAAAAGATTTGTTTAAGGATCCAGATTGGTGACCTTAGATCAGTGGCTTCATGCTACATCATTGATTCAGAGGTGTCTTACAACATTCTGTTGGGCAGACCGTGGATCCACGATTACAATATTGTCCCTTCAACTCTACACCAATGCTTCAAGTATGTAGACGCCCATGGGACAGTGAAAACAGAGTTTGCTGATCTCAATCCTTTCAAAGAAGTTGAGTCCTATTATTCTGATGCCATGTTATACACCTAAGACTACATGAAGGAGGCGTCAGGCAGGACGGAGGAGAAATCCCACCGGGAGCCAGGAGAACCATCTGCTGAGCAACCTTTGTCAATCCAGGTGAAAGGGTGGACTACCCGTCCGAAAGTCATGGAACCCATAGCTATCCACTTAGGCAAAACCAAATCGGGAGGAGGAAATGATCCCCTAGTGATCACTCTGAACCAGAAGCCTCCACCTTTGGTCATCAACCTTAGGCTAACAAGCAGCCAACTGATGTAAATACAACCGGAAACGTGGTTTCTGACGTTAATAAATATTCTCATTTCCAGTATACTGACGCTCAATTTCCTAATCAGGAATCGTCCCCCTATAACAATATAGAACCTATAGCACAAAAATTCTTAGAAGCTATAGACTTCTATCATCCATATGTGTGGAAAGTAGCGTCAACATCTAATGTCGTCACGACATATGGGCCGCATGAAGATTCTGTCTTTGTTGTTCCACCAATTCACAACGATCAACATCCAATAGTCTTTGGTCGCATGCGGAATAGACCGATTGTAGAAGAAAATTCTCATGAATCTGATATTGGAAAAATGCAGATTCACAGATATAGCCCACAAGCTTTGAAGATTATGCAAAGTATGGGTTATGATTTGAAGTCGGAGCCATGCCTCAACTATGAAAAAGGCAGACGAATACCGTTGTATGGTGATCCCTACTGTCAACGAACTCATTTTGGGTTAGGGTATACCACACATCTTACAACTTCCAACAACTCCGAGTCAAGTGAGGAGACCATTTCCTCTTCTCAAGACGATTTATCATCCTTCGATTCAGATGGTGAACTCAAACAGGCATTATCAGTAAATATGGTGTTGACAGATTCTCTCGAAACAGAGGGACAAGAATCTGAACCATTTGAAGATGAATCCTGGGCTCAGCAAATGGATACACAATGGGAACTCTGGTTCGAGCAAAGAGAACCACCCACTGAAGATAAAGTTAGCCAAGTCAATGTTGGGAATGAATTTTTACCAAAGGCGATATTTATCAGTAATAATATTTCCAAAGAAGAAAAGGAAGAATTGATCCAGCTGATAAAAAAATATATCGATGTCTTTGCATGGAATTACGAGGATATGCCGGGTCTTGATCCAAAAGTGGCTACCTATAAACTCAACATGCTGCCCAATTCAAAGCCTGTAAAGCAACACCAACGCAGGTTTCTCCCGAATATGATGGATGCCATTGAAGCTGAAATCAAGAAATTGGTAGCCTGCGGGTTCATTCGGGAAGAACAACATCCTTATTGGGTCGCCAATGTTGTCCCGGTCATGAAAAAAAGCAAAAAAGTTCATATTTGCATCGACTTCCGAGATCTAAATGCGGCCTGCCCTAAGGATGAGTTCCCTCTTCCCATCACAGACGTCATGATCGATAATACATGCAGTTTTGAGCGCATGTCTTTCATGGATGGATTTTCAGGATATAATCAAATTAAGATGAATCATGAAGATGAGAAGCATACTGCCTTCCGTACACTATTGGGGGTATATTGCTATACATTCATGCCTTTCGGATTAAAGAATGCCGGGGCTACATATCAGCGAGCTATGAGTAACATATTCCACGAGCATCTACGCAAAATAGTAGAATGTTACGTAGATGATATCGCTGTCAAAAGCCGCCTCAAGGATAATCACACCCAAGACTTGAAGATAGTGTTCGAGTTGATGCACCAATATCAACTCAAAATGAACCCTACAAAGTCCTTTCTTGGCGTATCCAGTGGCAAATTTCTGGGATTTGTCATCACCACTAAAGGCATTCAAGTTGACCCTTATAAGGTAAAAGCTATCCTAGAAATGCGACCGCCCCGTAATCTGAGGGAACTCAGGGGATTTCAAGGTCATCTAGCTTACATCAGTAGATTCATATCCAACCTCTCTGGGAGATGTCAACCTTTTTCTCGCCTGATGAAGAAAGGTGTGTCATTCGTATGGGACGAAGCCTGTCAGCAAACGTTTAATGACATCAAACGCTACCTTACTAATCCTCCAGTTCTGGTGCCTCCCGTTATAGGAAGACCATTCTTGCTGTATGTTCG
The DNA here is from genome assembly GCA_036927795.1 of Iris macrosiphon. NCBI lineage: Eukaryota > Viridiplantae > Streptophyta > Magnoliopsida > Asparagales > Iridaceae > Iris > Iris macrosiphon. The sequence continues at coordinate 146,005,520 of JAYESA010000005.1, read as the reverse complement.
AGCAATGAATCATTATTTAGGGGCTCTCCTCGCACAGATGAACAATGAGGGTCATGAACAGGCTATCTACTATCTAAGCAGGATGATGGTCGGGGCTGAACACCGGTACAACCCAGTAGAAAAAGAATATTTGGCCCTAATGTTTGCCATTCAGAAGACGCGACATTACGTGACGGACCAAACTATTCATATCATCTCCAGAATCAATCCTCTTCGGGTATTGATGAATAAGCCAAGTATTCTTAATTCCCGACTCGCAACTTGGGCGATGTTATTAACACCGTATGATATGGTGTACGTCCCTCAGAAGTCCATGAAAGGTCAAGCACTGGCTGATTTCTTATCTGTTCATCCAATTCCGGAAATCTCTAAACTATACGAGGACATCCCCGATAAAGTTACAGAATATAATTCTACAATGGAAGGTGATATATGGCAGCTATTCTTCGATGGTGCCTCCAGGACTGGTCCCAAGGGAAACGTGATTTCAGGAGTAGGAATTGTTCTAGTGACTCCTGATAAACTCGTCATCTATCGAGCATATTCTCTTAGCGAACCCTGCTCTAATAATGTGGCAGAGTATAATGCTCTACTAATCGGACATCAAGTCGCTAAAGAATTGGATATTGAATATCTGAAAGCTTTTGGTGATTCTAAGCTGATCGTCAATCAGGTCAGAGGAATATATGAAGTCCGCAATCCAGACCTCATTCTTTATCACCAAACAACGATCGAGATAGCCATATCTTTCAAAGGATTCTTTTTAGAGCATGTGCCTCGATCTCAAAATTTGGAAGCTGATGCTCTGGCCAGCCTAGCTGCAGATCTAGCTATTCCTATAAGAAGGCAGAATTCGGTGATCCTTCTCAACAGAGATTTATTCTGTATGAAAAATAATTTCCACATAGAACGCAGCTATGCTACAAACACGGCTTCTCCTAAGAGAGACTGGAGAAGTCCCTTTATAGACTGTGTCATACAGAATCTTACCAGAGGACCCTAAAGAAGCAGTATCCATCAAAAGACGATCATTACGCTTCTATTTTGATGCTTCTTCACAAAGTCTATATCGCCGAACATATGATGGACTACTATTACGATGTCTCTCTGACGATAATGCAAAACGGGTTACCCGAGAAGCTCATGACGGAGTATGTGGAGCACACCAACCCGGTCCTAAGTTACAGGATCGTATTAGGAGGATGGGCTACTACTGGCCTACCATGATTGTAGATGCCGTGAAATATGCAAGACAATGCAAAGCCTGTCAGGTTCATGCAGATTTTTTACATCAGCCTTCTGAGTATTTACATTCTACCATTGCATTATGGCCCTTTGAAGCATGGGGTATGGATATCATTGGTCCGATTCACCCGTCGTCTTCTAGAGGACATCGGTTCATATTGGCTATCATGGATTATTTCTCCAAATGGGTGGAGGCGATCCCTCTTGCTGAGGTAAAGACATCCAACGTGATCAGCTTTATCAAGTACCATGTAATTTATCGCTTTGGGATACCCTAAAGGATAATTTATGACAACGGGCCTAAATTCATCAGCCAAGCGTTTTACCGATTTTGCGATAAGAATCGAATACAAAATATGGCCTCAACGGCATATAATCCTGCTGCTAATGGTTTGGCGGAAGCCTTCAACAAAACCATCATCAAACTCTTGAAGAAGTTCGTCTCTTCGAACAAAAGAGATTGGAATGAGAAGCTGGGAGAATACCGCACAACGGTACGAACACCAACGGGTTGTACCCCATTCTCATTAGTTTACGGGTGTGAAGCAGTTTTCTCCATTGAAGTTCAAATTCCATCACTCAGAATAGCAGTGGCTAATGAGTTGACTCAGGAAAATAATGATCGATTAAGGCTTCAAGAGCTAGAAGGATTAGACGAGAAATGCCTTCAATCTCAACAGCGTATTGCGTTCTACCAGGCACACATTTCCAGAGCTTTTAACCAAAAAGTAAAGGAAAGAGTGTTCAAAGTTGGTGAGCTAATTTTAGCTGTGAAGAGGCCAATGATCATTACACACAAAAGTAAGGGGAAGTTCCAGCCCAAATGAGAGGGCCCTTATGTGATTGAAACAACGTTTTCAAACGGTGCTTACAGATTAGCCAAGCCTAATGGAGATCTGATAATGGCTCCTATCAACGGTAAATTCCTGAAGAAGTACTATGCTTGATCTTCTTTGCTCAAAGGGGTATGGTAAAAATTTCATTCTGATGATACTACGTACAAAGATTAGTTGGATCATATTCTATCATGTTCTTATGACCTCTGAATATATATGTTTAACTAATTTGAAACTTTAAAATCTATCACGTCCATATTACCTCTGATAGTATTTTGTATACAAATTTAGTTGGAGCACATTCTATCATGTCCATATAACCTCTGAATAGATATATCCACCTGAAACTTACCGAAAGTGTATCACGTCCATATTACCTCTGATATCACTTTTATCTTAGCCTATCATTTATATTCAAAAGTGATAGGTCCACAAAGTCAGAAAAAGTATCTTTATTATCTCTGGGAACAGCAAATTATAGAAGAAGCAAAAAGGTACATCATTGGGGAGGAGTCGTTAAGTCGCGGATCTGTTACGCCAAAGCAGCCATCCTCTCATTCTTGGAGTTCAAAATATGGTTGCGAGCCCATTCCAGCCTTACTTCGTCGTTGCTAAAGCGAGATAGTCCGGACAGAGAGTTAACAAAATTTGTGTGGATGACACCCACATGTGTCCAGTTATATTTAGCTGTATCCACTTGGCCCTTCAGCACATTGCGGACTGCCAATGTCTTAAGAAGCCTCTCCTTTGCCTGAGCGAGTTCAGCTTCCAATTCTCGAACCCTCGCTTCATTTCCCTCACATTCGGCCTGGCACTCAGCTAGCTGAGGAATGACTTCCACCAAGACAGCCTGCTCTTTATCCATCTCTTGCTGCTGTTCCTGGATGGATTTGTTTAGAGATTCTATTTGCTCAGCAAGTTCTGTAGTTAAGGAGTCGTATTCAGATTGAACCAGTTCATTGATGCTACCTCGGGATAGTTGCAAATATTCGTTAATGGGTTGTTCTAAACCATTAACTATTTGCTCTAGCGCATCAGCTCTTTCAGCGTCACTGAAATTTCTAATCTGCGCTATAGGGAGATTGGAGGACATCTTCAGAGCATCAAAACCTAGGTTCTTCTCCAACACCATCGATATCAATTCTTTCAAAGTGAGGTAGAATATGCTAGTGTATTGATCCACTAGTATAGCAAAACTCGAATGGACGCTGGGAGTGGCCGTAATATCGATAAGTCTCCTTTCGGGAATGACTGCAGAGGAGGTTGCCACAGTCGTTGTTGCAACAGATGGCGCGACAAAAAAAGAGACACCAACAACAGTTGAAGTTGGTGGCATATTTAACGAAGGAGGCACAGTCAAGATAACGGGATCATCCTCCTCTGATGTCATTTGGACTAATACTGGCGGGATAACGTCCGAAAATGTTGCGGATGAAAGATCGGCAGCTTTAAAGCATGCTTCTTCGGCATCGAGCACCGCCGTTTCATCAGCTGGATCCACAACAAAGTCAGAGGTGGTGTGAACTCTGCCCTCCCCAGAGATGTCTTCGCCTGAAAATAAGACAAGAGAAAGTTAATATCAATTTGATGTTAATTTTTCTGAAGAAAACGTGAAGACAACATTTACCCATGGCCGATGGTATGTATGTTGCGTCTGCAGCCTGTATAGCTAAATCATTTCTTAAAGATGCTAAACAAGCTGTCATACCTGGAGAAGAGGGTGCACCAACTGACGTTTGAGGGGAGTCATCCCAGTCATCACCCAGATCCACTCGAGGTTCATCAGGTGGAATCTTGCTGGAAATACTTACAGACGAAGGAGGGATTATTCCCATTATTTGTCTGGATAAAGGTATATTGATTCTTAATATGCTCGGTCTCGAAGGCGATCTCGAAACACTACCAGTAGCGGTAGTAGCGGCAGCGATCGCGAGCAAAGAATCTCCAGCAGTATCAGCCGGAATTGTGGAGGTTCCTTCTCTAAAAGGCGAAGGACCCCTGATCAAAGAATCATCCCCAGTAGAAGAAAAATAGGCTCACTCCTAGAGGACCCTTGGTGGAAGTCCTTTTAGGACCTCTGACCGTCTTCTTCTTGCGGGGGGAAGGCTCTTTCAGAGTGGAAGCCTTTCGCTTATTGGAGATAACGAGAGGCTCTGCTGGCGGAGCTATCACGCCTCTCGGTATTATCAACAAGAAATCATCTACACCGGTAGTTTCATCACCTTTATCAGAGGAGACGTATGGTATCTCCTCTCTCCCAGTGTACTTATGGGAGGGCATCCTGAAACTTCCATACACGTCAAAATCACGATGGAAGGTATTGGTGGACACATAAAACTACGCGTACGAGTGAAGAATGCGCAGCTCCGTGAAGAGAGAAGTCACGGGTACAGCAAAGGTTGCACCAGTACAACCCATGATGAAATACCGCCATCCTCTGGCTCCGTCGATAAGTCTACCTTTGGACTTGAAGCTGGTGATAGGATTCCCCACGTGCAACTGATCATACCCAAACTGCCTAACGAAATGGCTAGGCAGGTAAGGTCCAAGTAGCACTGGTCCTCACTTCTGTACAGTAGGTGGGATGGTCTAATGCAGACCAACCAGTAAAAGGCTTCGGGGGAAAGAATAGTCTTCCCCTGACCCGTATCTTGAAGTTTGGTCCCCTGCTGATTAATATGTACAGGGGGGACGGTGCAGAAGAACTTCCAACCATGGGCATAATTTAGTGCTAGCCGACAATCTAGGACGCTAGTCACATTCCAAGAAGAATTCCTGTAATTCAATAGGAAGTTATTCCCCAAACCGCTGGCAGATCCGGAAGACATCACTCTGGTATTGTGAAGGATTAACCATCCCATCAGATATAAGAATGGTAATTCCACTCTAGAAAATCCTTTACGCTGCGTAGTATCAGCCAGTAGCCCATCAGTAATAGCCCTCAGGCCAGCTTGAATCCTGCATACCATGGCAGAGAGCAGGCCCAATCTTGCTCCAAACACCAAACGCACTGTGGGCCATATGGTGTTGTGATGAATACGATCCGCAGACGCGACGCCAGGCACTACCCATCGACGTAGCCAGACAGAGAGGAAGACAGCCAGTTGAGCTTCCCTTGACAGAGGCTTGCGACAATGCCTCATATAACTGCAGGCTTTAGTGCCTACAGGATAACCCCCTATCTCCTCATCGAGAATATAATCGGAAGCCCCTGCATCTTCAATGAGATCATCGACCTTGTCGGCACTAAGCATGCTAAGGAGGTTCAAAGGCTTATCTCTGCTATCTACAACCTAGTCCGGTTTAGCATTTTCGGCCTGATGGAAGAAGAGGTAAGATACCCATTTGTTGATATGGGCCAAATCAGAGGGCTCTTTGTAGAAGGTGGTGCAGGCAAGATAGTGACTCATCAGCTCCTAATACACTGACACTGCCTGAGGGTTTGTATCCTTCAGCTCCCTATTTGTGGGAACGTACTCTTCATAAGGAGTATCTCCCATCGGCAACTTTGAAATCTCTGCCATCTCATGAAGGGCTAAGCCCAACTCACCTAGCGGAGTGGCGAAAGTCCCAGTGAGCAAATTTTATCGCTCCATCAAAGATAAGAACAAGTTGGAGTTGACAGGTAGCCCAACACTAGTGGCACTCACAGCCACGAAAAAGCCAATACTCTCCAACTCCATCTGGAAGTGCTTTAGGGCCCAGGCAGTTAAACTGGCCCATCGAAGGTTTTGGGGACTAAGCCACCCACTGGTGCGAGGGTTCACCTTGGGGTATACTCCTCCCTGTCCCCTGAACTCATTGCAGAAGTTAGCCATTTGAAATGGCTGGATCAGGGAAGAGTCTTCACTCGGTACGCTGTCCGGCAGTAATCCTCTGAAGGGCATGACAGGGCCGAAAGGACTGCTTACATAGGACCCTTGGTCCAATCCCTTCTTATAAAAGATCTTCCCTGGTCGCCCGTGAAGATTGGGAGTCAGAGTCCACATCATCTTCCTGGGATGGGTGTCATGGAAGAAAGCCGAGATAGGATAATCTCTGGGCATCCTTGGCAGATATATGACCGTGCCCTCAGCAGAAAATATCCAATTCTCCTTCTTGGGCTTAGTCTGGGATTGTTTGTCGATAACATCCCCCAATAAGAAACCTGGTTTCTTATATTCAGTCCCATCTATGTATGTCAGGGGCTTCCCACTGATCATACTCAGCAGCATTCGTTCTCCTTGGGACGAGATCAGAGTTCCCCTTTCTTGAGGATACTCGGTTCCAGAGATGAGAAATGTCACATGGGACAAGTCCTCCAGATAGTTTGAGTTCAGCATCCCAGCAGCAGAGCCCATCACTTCAACCAAAGGAGAGATCTGCAAGTCCACTGCAAAATGCAAGAAAATAAGTCAGTTTTATGCTAGACGCTACACTCTTGCAGTATACGCCAAAGATTAACAAGTCTGAGCTTTTACGCCAGACTGCAAAAACTGGAGTTTTTATGCTGGAATCTATTTTTTAGTGCGTAAAACTCAAGGTTGGCAGTATACTCCAAGATCTAATAGTCTGAGATTTTTATGCCAGACTGTCAAAATTTGAGTTTTTACGCTAGAAATTACATCCAGCGCATAAAACTCAAAATTTATAGTATACGCCAAACTTTGACAGTCTGAGTTTTTACGCCAGACTGCAAAAATATGGAGTTTTAACGCTGACACATTAGAAATATGGGCATATTATTTTGCATACACGTACAACGTGTATGAAGGGTTCTCTGTTTCTTCTCGAAATCTTTACTTGTAATGTCCGGAGCACAGCTCGACGGTGGAGCACTGCGCCCAAAACGGGGCTCGCTCAGCCTAATGGGGGTTGCTCGTGCTTGAGCAGGGGGGCGAGATGAGGAAACGGCTTTCTTTCCCTTAGCAGTGGAAGCCTGTTTCGGCGCCATGACGAATCTGAGTTCTCAGGAAAGGGACGAAGAAGAATTTTTGGAAAGCAAGGGTTTTGCGAAGACAGATGAAGGGTTTCTCTCTCAAGACCTTAGGCTATTTATAGAGTTCAGATAACTCTTCTAATCCCTAACCTAATCGGATATTTAATAGACGGTTATGATTGGAGACCACGTCAGCCTATCATTTTGAAAAAGGAAGACAGATAGTCATACTGCGTAACGGATCCAGATTCTACGCACAGAGCTACAGATCGATGATTTTTACGCTCAGAAGCTTTTACGTCCAGAGGCTATAAATCTACGGTTTTACGCTCCGAAGCTATAGATCTATGATTTTACGCTCAGAAGCTTTTACGCTCAGAGGCTACAAATCTATGATTTTACGCTTAGAAGCTAACAGACGCTACGAATCCATGACTTTTCGCATATCTTAAAAGTCACGTAGGACAGAGTGGGCGTATATCTCGACAAATTGAGTCTTACACGCAAGAAGGCCAATTACAAGGGTTAACGCAGAAAATGCTCCTTTTTGGCTATAAAATATTCCAAATGCCTGAGACACACAGATATCAATATTGAAGATGACTCTTCTTCTTGGGCCATTGAAAGTTCATTAGAAGTCTAGCCAGAATCCTTTACATCTAAGTTCAAGTATGGCCAGTTCGATGGGAATTTTTTGCCCTGTTTTGAAGGACTTTCGGGAAGCCATTCTTGAAGATGATGTTCTGAACAGAAATTCTTCGTATCATAGAAGTGACAGTTCAGAATTCAATGCGACTCTTCGTCCAAAAATAACATGACAGTTGGATCTTCAAAATAACTTAATGCTAAAGAGCTTTTTACGCATCTTCCGTTATGCGTAAAAGACGGGATGTGACAAGATAAATATTTATCAGAGTCAGCGTAAAGTTACTCAGACGTGTCAAAGCTGCACATTATCAGACTTTCTCACAGCAAATATGGCAAATCAGTAATGCGTAGAAGAAGACAAGTTTATTAATCATGATTTCATATGATGGAAATCCAGGTTACAAAGGAATTTTCATTTTCATGATTACGTATGATAGAAATCCAGGTTTCTATATTGGTGGAGATCTTTTTCTTCTTCCACGGCCCTTCATAGGCCTCTGCGACCGATGAAAAAGAAAATGATTAATGGTGGGAGGATACAAAACTGGGCCTAAATTATTCAAGCCCATCCCCCATACGCCATGGCAAATATGCCCTAGAATTGTGTTAGGGATTCAGATCCAACACAATACTGGAAGACAGGGCCAAACTGCCTACCTATGTCCAGCTTCATAATAGGAAAAAATACAGCTAGCAAGCTGTGTGGTCCGATGAGACCCTTCCTCCGTCCTGGACGAATCGCCATATAAAATTGCTGATTATCCCGAGCAAAGGAAGATATGATATCCTTCCATGATCCATTGTTGTAGAGGATATTTGATCGAAGATGCCTCCTTTTACGGCTCCTTACATGCTGGAAGAGCATAATCTTCTTCTTCCTCAGGTCAGCCCGATGAATCTCGACAACCATCTTTTTTGTGAAGGAAGTACGGAAAAACAGGTTCACTCGCTTGCCTTTATATAGGCAGAAGAGAACGTACCAAATCCCAACAAATTTCTAAATTTCGTCGAAAAATTAGCCTCGCAGAACGAGTCAAATTTGACCGTTTCATGCTTCATTCAAAGTATTTCAAATTATGAGGAATTTGAAAACTTTGTAGGTGGTCTTGTAGAAGCATAAAAATACGTTGGGTAATTATATGCGTAAAAAAACCCCAACATGCATAAAGCCCGCGTAAAACAGAGCTTCAGCGCTATGTGGCATAAAAAATATGACTTCAGAGCTATACGCGTAAAATAGAGCTTCAGCGCTGTGTGATATAAAATATGGCTTCAGAACAGCCCGCGTAAAGCAGCACTCAAAGACTGTATTGGCGTAGAAGGTTGCTACACTTCCCTCCAGTGTAAAATACATTTGCTTTTAATACAGGGTAAAGTTGTACGAGGAACTCTTCGTATTCCTTGAATGAACTTGTCAGACAAAACAGTAAACCTGACTTCTGACAAAAGGTACTGCATGACGATCGAGAGGGTGGCTGTAATGATGATTCTGCATAGAGGCCCAGGCAGAGATGAGTTTTTACGCTCAAGATGAGACAAAATTAGACGCCACATCAAAAGCTATTTTTCGTACAGAACTCGAGGCATATCTCTGCAGTTAATGCGCAAGATGGGGGCAGATCTCTGCATTTAATGCACGAGATTTGGTTCTATTTTTAATGACCGAGAGAGCTAAAACTAGGGCTAATACGCTCACATTACCATCCTGGCATTTTATGCCAACCTGGCTATTTTCAACTATAGGAGTACGTCGTATGCTATCTCCTCGAAATACGCCAACTCAGGCTATATCTGCAAAGGCACGTGATAAGGCTATTTGGCCCAGAATACGCTCAAGACCTCAGTCAGGAAGGATAATTGGCTAGTTTATGCTGGTTACCTATTTATGCAGCATCAAGCTTTACGCAGAATTTGGCTTTTACGCCAACAGAATAGGTACTTGGCTTTTACGCCAACAGAATAGCTACTTGGCTTTTACGCCAACAGGACAGCTACTTGGATTTTACACCAACAAGATAACTATTTGGCTTTTACGCCAACGAGACAGTTATTTGGCTTTTATGCCAACCATCTCTACGCGAGGGGCAGTTACCTACGTGGCTTGCATGCCGTGATCTTCGATGAGCGATTATATGCGTTACCTCATAATGGGTCATGCGTCACACGCGGATTCAGGAGATTATTCTGACGTGGGTAGCAGTTATTGTAACTGCCGCGTAAAAGGTGCAACTCTCTCCACAGTTTGGCTTCTACGTCGATTGGACAGTTATTGTGACTGAGCTCTATAAATAGAGACTTCCAGTCACAGGAGATAGGGGATCGGAGAGGAGATCAGATAGAGGGTATATACAAAGAGTGTTGATTGACAACTTTGGCAACGAGAGTTCAATCCCTCCTGCAATCTTTGAAGTTTTTTCTTCTTCTATAGCACTTCTTTGTCATCGTGTGGTCCAAGGGACAAAGTGATCGACCGCAGATCAAACTCCTATAGCAATATTTCCCCAGAATTATTTTTTGTACTTAACATCCTCGTATAGGATTAATTATACTTTTTTTCTTATTTGTAAACAAAGAAAGGGTTTCGTATAAACCTACTTTCATTTTCTTTTATTTATCATCAAATAGCTGTCAGTATTTGTTGAGCATGGAAGTGTGCCATAGAGTTTAGTGCTAATGTGTCGAGGCAGAGTGACTGTGGTGGTGGTGTTGGTTGTGAGAGTGAGGTAGAGAGAAGTCCATTGTTGGACGGAGTTGAATGCTCAGTAAAGGGGGTCTGGTTATGGCATGTGTTGGTGTTGGTAAGGTGAATTAATGAGCTTGTGTGAATTTGAGTGATCTACATATTCAGCTGCAAAGAACAAAGGTGTTATAGTATTTTTGGTTTAGGGATACACTATCAACGGTATGAGGATGTCTAGGCATATGACTCTTAGTGTGTGTGTGAGGGAAATAATGACTAGAACTAGGGGCACATCTGTTGTGCACTGACTGACTTCAGTGGTATTCAAGAGCAGACTTTGGTTGTGCACCAAGTCTCGAGTAGTACACAATGAGGGTTGGCCATTCAAGTGTAATCAAGGACCAGAGGTGTCATGCCCTAGTCCCAAAATATGTAGGACTAGGAATACGCAATATGCCAACCGTATGTATACAATAACTCTAATGTGTTGGAACATCGTAATACCTACGTACGCTGTACATGAATATCAAATCTACAAGTGGTAATATACTGTCAACACAAGTCACACGCAATCTATATCTCATCCACAGCATAAATAAAGAAATAGGAATAAATAACTGAATCTCAATTATGAAGTATCAATGAATGATAGTCGGGTGGAAACAAATCCACTGCCAATCGACCATACTAAAAACTACTAAATGAGAAAAGAGATCAAACTCTAATATAAGATAATGTCAATAAAGGAAATAGCAACTAGATTATCCATCATCTGCGATGAATCAAATATACTCTGAAGGTAAGACCTCCTCAGTCTGGTATGAAGCGTCAGGTCCGGGTCAGTACTCCTGTGGATGATCCTGCACGTTTATACCTGGAAAGGGATTAGATCCTCAGAGGGACGTTACAAGATACATAGAAGTATGCCAATAAAGTACTGAAAGTAAACATCTAATGGGTCGCCTAACCGTCTATGTGAATGCACTTTGAAAACAACTTTCTAACAAGTGGGCTATCAAGCAAAAATGGGATTGGCATGATTCTCTCAGAGAATCAGGGGCCTATAAAGCATGACATCTTTTGAACCTCAAAGGCCGCCAGGTAATAATATAGGGGTCATTATGATCGCGCATCTCCGGCGGAGCGTATGGTTTACACAAGGAAAGTACATAGGAGCCCAAACGCCTTACTTGTTGTTCTCTCTACCCCATGCTCTAAGCATGTCATATCCATGACACGATAATACCTCTAAATAACTGTTAGGTCTTCTATCATGCAATTTCTATCAGCAGTTATCCCTATCCGTCGCACGTCCTATACGTACTAGTGGCCAGCCGAGTACGCAAGTTCGTATCCTACATGAGACTCATACTCGTGTAATCACAGTATCAAGGCCAATAAAATATAAGAATGTCTCATGATAATGGTTTGGTCTTATAAACTAGGTCAACATGCATATATATAAATAAAAACAGAATACGACGCCACCGTCGTTGCACCCAAGTTATTCTTGGATGCGCAGTTTATATAGCAGTTAAAGTATATGAACTAAATGACAGAAATAAAATGCATGCATCATATAGAATATAAATCACAGTATAATGGCAATGTATACTTGCCTGGCAAGAAATCTGTATAGTGTAAGCGTCCAGACGTCAAGTACACATGATCAGAAGCTAAGGCCTCTGAATAAACGTCTCCGGGTGATGAAATAAATATCACCAACGTTCCTGGAATCAGTGAGATACCTAGAAAATACTACCCTTTCGTCTAATTTGGACACAGGGGCAAAACGATAATTTCGAGTCAAAACGGGGTCCACATGTGGCCTACTTTGCACCGAAATGCGTGCCAGGGATAAAGGTCTCTAAATGGGACAAATTATAGGTCAAACAAATTGTAAACGCCTTACTTGTTGTTCTCCCTACCCCATGCTCTAAGCATGTCATATCCATGACACGATAATACCTCTAAATAATTGCCAGGTCTTCTATCATGCAATTTCTATCAGCAGTTAACCCTATCCGTCGCACGTCCTATACGTACTAGTGGCCAGCCGAGTACGCAAGTTCGTATCCTACATGAGACTCATACTCGTGTAATCACAGTGTCAAGGCCAATGAAACATAAGAATGCCTTATGATAATGGTTTGGTCTTATAAACTAGGTCAACATGCATATATATAAATAAAAACAGAATACGACGCCACCGTCGTTGCACCCAAGTTATCCTTGGATGCGCAGTTTATATAGCAGTTAAAATATATAAACTAAATGACAGAAATAAAATGCATGCATCATATAGAATATAAATCACAGTACAATGGCAAGGTATACTTGTCTTGCAAGAAATCTTTATAGTGTAAGCGTCCAAACGTCAAGTACACATGATCAGAAGCTAAGGCCTCTGAATAAAAGTCTCTGAATGATGAAATAAACATTACCAACGTTTCTGGAATCAGTGAGATACCTAAAAAATACTACCCTTTCGTCCAATTTGGACACAGGGGCAAAACGATAATTTTGAGTCAAAACGGGGTCCACATGTGGCCCACTTTGTACCGAAATACGTGCCAGGGGTAAAGGTCTCTAAATGGGACAAATTATAGGTCAAACAAATTGTAAACGTCAATACAAACTCAACGGTATATCCAATTTTAGATTCCGGTGAGACGAACACAAATTCGCTCTTAAAGTCAACCATAGGGCCCGCAAATAGGCGACTTGGTCAACTGCCTCAGAATCGTGTGAAACTTTGGTCACGGGACCAACATGATACCACGAATCCAATGGTACAAGCTTTGTCGCATTCCGATGAGCGTACAAAAAATGGTGCGGTATTTTATAAAAGTTGTGATACGGAAACTTTTTACAGATACTGGTTGATTTTGACGCGCACACACGTCCATATCAGTTTTTGCGAAAGCTCACACGTCAGAATATACCATACGTGCCTTTTGGTGCAATTGGTACACAACGGGGCGGTTCCGTTTGGCAGAGCGTGCTCCGTATCGCAATTTCTAAAGTTTTAAAATAAATTTTTCATGATTTTTAACCCAGTTTATCTCTGTATTTAACCCAAAAAAAATAATCTAATTAATAGAAAATAATCTTGGTTATATAGTCTTCACATAGAAAAAGGTAGATTTAAATTTGGATATCTGTGGAGGAAGATATTAGTCTCTAAACATAGGTCATTGAAACAGTTTTTTGCAGTTTAAAAGATGTGATTTTTCTTCAACTTGGCCTCAATTTCTACCTAGTGTTAAGCGTTGTTCGATGGAAACTAATTTACAGAGTTGAGAGGGGGATAGGTTGTAAACATATCGGTGAAGACGAATTGGAAATCGGTCGAACGACGAGGCAGGAAACTTCGCTTGAAGGAGGGGTCGTCGCTGCGAATCTGTCGCGGACTGCTCGTGGTCGCGCGGGTTTGCGTACGCGGGCGGTGTTGGTTCCGGGCGGCTGCGCGGTCTCAGGTCGGCGTCGGGGAGTAGGTGTCAGATGATTAGGTTAAGGTTAGGGTTTTGAGTCATTACATATATATATAGAGAAGGGTGAGGGTGAGAAGGAAAGTCGCAGGGTGAGGGTTGGGCTCCTGTAGCCGCGGGCGGGTGTTTTGGGCTGAGGGTTTAGTTGGTAGGGATTAGCTTAGGGCTTGGGTTAGTTAGGTTAGTTAAGGGTTTAATTAGGGATTAGTGGTTAATGGTGTTAGTAACTAGGGTTTTAATTTCTTTTTTTTTCTTTTCTATTTCTTTTATTACTACTACTACTATTATTACTATTATTATTACTAAGATTGTTATTATTATTATTACTATAATTATTATTATTATATTTAATAACTATACATTATTTACATATATATTTGAGTTATATATATATAAAAAAAATTTGTTCCAAAAATAAATTCTAAAAATCTATCCCTCGTCTCAACGATTCCTAAAATAAAAATAATAGTCTTTGTGCAATAATTCTAAATAAGTGTTTACCTAGTAATTAAAATTCAATAAATTCTATTTTCTAATTAACTAAAAAATACTATAAATAAATTAAATAATTAATTAGTTAATTATAATATTTTAAATTAGGGGGTTTTATATTCTACCAACTTATAAAAATTTTGTCCTCAAAATTAAAACTAAGCTACGATAGAAAATCAAAGATGGTATGAGGTAGAAATGAATAAAGTAAATTCATACCTTGGTCTACGAATAGATACGAAAAATATTTGCGTATATCGTCCTCCTGCTCCCAAGTGAATTCTCCTGGCGTGCAATGCTTCCATCCCACGCGGACCAAGGGAATAGATTGATTCCTCAACACTTTCTCTCGACGATCAAGGATCCCCACGGGTTGCTCTTGGTATGACAAGCTCGGCCCAATGGTGATCTCAGAGTGGTCGAGAACATGACTGATGTCTACCACATATCGCCTAAGTTACGACACGTGAAATACATCATGTACTCCCTCTAGTGAAGGTGGTAGTGCAAGTCAATATGCCACTTCTCCCACTCTGTCTAGCACGTCAAATGGTGTCACGACCCGCACCCGAAAAATCGGGCATGAGTCGTGGGTACGTCCAGCCTACGCCGCAGCATCGGTGGTAGAACGCTGTCTAGGTCAACTATCTAAATAATAATCTCACACAAAAATTGGCCATGACCTCTCCAAAAGGAGGGCAACCACACAATCAATATATAAACCTGTCAAGATCTTAACTCCAAACGGAGGAGCAATATCAATTGATAATCACAATATACTCAATCACGAATCTAAGCACGATAAGATATCAAGGGAGTCTAACAACTATAAAGTCTAACCAACAACAACTACTACAACAACCATAATAATAATACAACAATATCCAAAATAATATACAATCAAGGTCTCTATCCAAAACCGGAGACAAATCCGGTGCTAAAGCTAATAAAAAAACAACAAGGTCCTAGTGATCCCGGCTACCAACCCGGAAATTACTCCTAAACTAGAGGGTCCCTGTCTGCACCGTCGACAGGCTCAGGTCCATAAAACATCGGACACCACTCATCCGGATACTCTAGAAAAATATGTCCAGTCAGGACTGGAGCAAGTACATCTCTAACAGCAGTTCTATTTAAATGATAAAAACTATAAAACAGTTATAGCAAGTAGCAAGAAGAATGAAGCAAGTATAAAACAAGGAAATATGTATAACTGGTGCATAAAGGTAAAGATGTATGGATATCAGAGCAAGGTAGTAATAACTGCAGATACAGGAAATCTAAGCTAAAATCAAGTCCGTGCACATAAACGTGTAGTGAGTCCAGCATGAAAAACATGTAGTGAGTCAAGTCCAGAAACATGTAAGTGAGACAAGTCAAGAAATGCATGAGAGTCCAGACTATAAAGAATGAACTCGGTGTCTTTGAAATACTTGTTTCGACATATAAACGGCTAGGGGTAAGTACGGCTCACTGGGTGCGCGGCTGCTATCATTCCAGATTAGACCAGAGGGAGTGATTCCTGATAATGCCAGATAGGAATATTTACATGTCTACTCGAGTATTTCCCCGCCTCGACTAATACAAGTGGATCCAAGACCCGACACGCAAATCAAGATGAGTCCAGCCTGAACATGAGTGATGCCTGTAGTGATGCCTGTAGGTGATGCCAGTAGTGATTCCAGAATAGAGGCCAGAAACATGAAATGTACGTGTCGCAAGTAAATAAATCCAGAAATACTAGTCAGTGTCCCGTGTTGTGCCAGAATAATCAGATGATACTATACTAGAAGCTGAATCATAATAATCATCAGATAATGAAAACTATCAGAGAATGTACTCGCCTGACGTCCTGAGCAACTAACGATCCGAACTGGTGTCGCAAGGACCTAATGCGAAAAGCAAGGTTAAACAGGGTTCTAATAAATTAAACAGATATAAAATAACTAAAAATAGGCTTCTAGGGTCGTTCTAGGTCAAAAGGGTCAAACCGGTAAAATCTGGGTCAAAAAGTCAACTTTGGGTCCAAAAAGTCAACTCTGGGTCAAAACTAGGTCAAAAGTTGACTTTGGCGGTCAACCGAGTCAACTACGGTCAAGTCTGGGTCAAACTAGGGTGCTCCTAAAATTCTAGGTCAAACCGAGGTCATTAAGCTAGAAAACTCACAAACTCGCCTCCTTGAGATACCGGGATACCCTCGGTATCCGATACCTCAACCTAGGCTACGCACCCCGCCTAAACCCGCTAAAACCTATGCTAGCACGCGTAAATATATACACATAAGCATATAAAAATCACTCCAATACTATTCCTAGGCTATTGCTCAAATACCCCGCTCGAAACTCAATACCTTGGTTATCTTAAGGTATTGAGATACCTCGGTATCTCAAGGTATTGAGATACCGCTCTAAACTCAACCCGACTACCCCTCTAGCTAGCTAACTATGCATAAACATATATATCTAGCTATAATCTAGGCTAAAATATATATATCTAATACATATAGACATATACCTATATATCTATACCCAATACCTTACCTTAACTTACCTTACCTTACCCTCCTCATAAATATATATGTATCTCTATATCTAGATATCTAAACTATCTACCTAGCTATATGTATATACCTATACATATAGATCTATATATCTAGCTATCCCTCTACCTATCCATCCACCAAACTATTTATCTACCTATCTATGAATCTATCTATCTAGCTAGCTATATAACTATATATCTATCTATCTTTCTATTACCTATCTATCTATGTGTCTATCTATCAATCTAGTTATATATATCTAGCTATCTAACTATTTATCTAAATCTATCCATCTATCTATCTAGCTCTCTCTCTCTAATTATCTAGTATCTATTTATCTATCAACTTATCTACCTATTGATCTAATATCTATCTAGCTACCTATTTATCTATTTATCTATATATCTATCTATCTATCAATAGTTATGTCTATCTAACTTATCCATTTATCTAACTATGCCTCTCTCTAACTATCTATACATCTACCTATCTATAAATCTATTTATCTAACTATATATATATATATATATATATATATATATATATATATATATATATATATATATATATATATACCTCTCTCCCTCGCACACTGCTCTTGCTAGCTGCTACTACCAATGCTGCTACTGCTGCCCTTGAACCTGCTGCTGCTGCCCCTGCTATATGTGCTGCTGCTGCAGCTCCATACTGCTGCTGCTGTGCTGCTGCTGCAGCTGCAGCACAGTGCAGCAGCATGCTGCTGCTGCTGCTCCAGTCCCAGGTCTGCTGGTCCCCCCCTCTCAAACACACATACACACACACCTATATACATACACCCATATATATATCACTATATATATACATACATATATATACATATATATAACTCTATAGATATATATATACACACTAACTAACATATATACTAATACCTATATACCAACACACACTAACATATATATCTACACACACACACACAAACACAAGCACACACATATATCTATATATATATATATAAACACACATCTATATATATATACACGCACATATATATATACATATACACACTCACACACTCAAACACAAATATATATCTATATATCTTCACTCACACACACTCACTCACACTAGCACACACCCTCACACACACACTCTCACACACACTAGCACACACTCTCACAAACACACAACCACACACATAAACACTCATACATATATATATAAATATATATACATATATACATATACACACAAACTCAAACTCAAACACATATACATATATATATATATATATATATACACATAGACATATACACCCACAAGCACATAGATATAAATACACACACCCATATATATAAATATATATACATATATACAAATACATATAAATATATACATATATATGTATTTATATAGACACATATACACTAACACAACACAACACAACACACAACAACACACAAACAACACGCCCCCCTCACGCCCAACGACCCCGACACTCACCAACACCCTAAAATATATATAATATAACTCGAAAACTCTAGCACACACTCCCCGATACTAACCCAACGCGCGCACAAGCCCGAAACAAGGAACCCAAGTCGAAATGGCCGTTCGGTCATTTCGACGAACACGCAGTGCGCGGTTCGGAAAACCTCCTGAAACGCACACCAAAGGAACTCGGAATCGGCCCAAAATTTACCCACGCGTCCTAAACGATGTCTAGATCCTAGAAAATATGCTCCCGCGTCGATTCTAGGCCCGTGGCGGAAACGCACACGCACTTAGAATCGGCGACGACGAAAACCCCCAAATTTGCCCGAAACGCCCGTTTCTCCGCGACGCGGCTTCCCGTGTCCGAACGGAGACACGCACTCACCCTCAAGACACCCGACAACGTCTACCTATGTCCGTCTAACCTAGGGCATCACCCAAAATTGGGCCAAATTCGGATTTCACCCGAAATTGACACAAAACCTAGTGTTAAAGTCTCTAAACCCAACCAAACTAGTTCCAACTTCCTCCCACGGGTAGCCTAAGGGTCTAGGAAGGTTCTAAACTATTAATTACACTATATAAAAATAATTACAAGGGAAAAAATTAGGGTTTACCTCTTGGGAGTTGGAATCCCAAGCCAAAATCTCAAAAAATGCTCCAAATCCACCTCCCTCAAGCTCCAAGCCTCAAATCCAAGCTCCAATACCAAATCTAGGCTCTACCCACCTAGGTTAGGGGAAAATGTAGGGTTAGGGTTAGCAACCATAGAGAATAGAAGAAGAAAGAAGAGAAATATGATGCTTACTTGAATGTGGGAAGAAGAAAGAAGAAGAGAGGAAGAAGAAATGAAGAAGAAGAAGAAATGGAATGGGGAGGGCTGCTCCTGCTGTGATCGGGTATGGAATGGGGGATAGGGGTCGGGTCTCACATGTAATAAGGGTTTACAAGTCTCAAAAATACCCAAAATGCCCTCCTAACTCTCGGTTTTGGGTTCCGGGTTCCAAAAGCACTCAAACTAGCTCCAAATCTCTCCCACTAACCTTCTAAAAATATAATAAATATTCCTAAGCCCCAAAATAATTCTCACAAGGGTGTGGGCTGGGTCGGACATGGGTCCACTAGGGTCTGACATGGGTCCAGGCTAGCCAAAACCCTAAAACAAACAATAAAAATATAATACAATCATTAATTAAATATAAATATAATTAATTATAAATAATACACAATTAACTAAAAAAAATAAAAAAAAATACCCGGCTCTGGAAATGGGGTGGTGACAAATGGTCCAATATACCTTGGGCTTAACTTGCCACGCCCTCCGAATCGAATAGTGCCTCTAGTAGGTGATATCATTAAGAAGATATGATCACCTTCTTTAAACTCCAAGGGACGACGATGAAGGTCTGCCCACTACTTCTGCCTGTCTTGTGCTGCTCGCAAGTGCCCCTGTATCTTCTTCACTGTCTCTACGGTGTTTACTACCAACTCTGGTCCCAAAATTTGACGTTCTCCCACGTCACTCCAACACACAGGAGACCTATACTTTCTTCCATACAATGCTTCAAACAGAGCCATCTGGATGCTCGCTTGATAGCTATTGTTGTAAGAAAACTCCATAAGATGTAGGTGGTCCTCCCATGATCCTCCAAGGTCCAACATAGAAGCCCTTAACATATCCTCCAGTGTTTGAATAGTACATTTGGACTGCCCATCTGTCTGTGGGTGATAAGAGTACTAAACTTCAGACGAGTCCCAAAACTCTCATGCATGCTTCTCCAAAAATAAGATATAAAACGCTAATCCCTGTCTGACACGATGCTGACCGGAATGTCGTGTAACCTCACGATCTGCCTCATGTATAAGTCAGCCAAAGCTTCTGTAGACTGGCCAACCCTAAAAGGCAAGAAGTGTGGACTTGGTGAGAAGATCCACTATTACCCATACTGCATCTCTCCCACTTGGACTCTTGGGAAAACTCGTGACGAAGTCCATAGTGATGTGCTCCCACTTCCACTCAAGAATCGAAAGTGGTTGCAGTAGCCCTATTGTTCTCTGATGCTCCGCCTTCACCTGCTGACATACTAGATATTTGGATACAAAGTGAGCTATCTCTCTTTTTATCCCATGCAACTAAAAGTGATGTCGCAAGTCACGGTACATCTTGGTGCCTCCAGGATAAATAAAATATATCGAACTATGAGCTTCTGCCATCAGCTCATGTCGAATCTCTCCATTGGGAACATATAGACGATCACCACATTGTAATGTCCCGTCATCATGAATGTGCAATTCTGTCTGCTCTCAGTCCTCTGTCCTTTCTTTCAATCTCCTGAATCTGGCATCCGTAGGCAAAGCTGCCTTGATCCTCTCTACTAGTGATGACTGTACTTGCAAGTTGGCTAATGTCCCATCTGCTCCGGGTAATATCACTTCTATGCCAAGCTCTTGCAAGTCCTCCAATAATTCCCTCTGTGTCGTCAAGAAGTAAGCTGCTGGTTTTCGGCTTAACGCGTCTGCTACTACGTTAGCCTTGCCCGGGTGATAATGTAGCTCTATCTCAAAATCCTTCATCAACTCAAGCCACCGACGTTGCCTCATATTTAACTCCTTCTGCATGAATACATACTTGAGGCTTTTGTGGTCTGTATAGATCTTCACCCATTCCCCATATAAGTAATGTCTCCATAGCTTCAGGGCAAAAACTACGGCTGCAAGCTCCAGGTCATGTGTTGGATAATTCTTCTCATGTACTCGTAACTGTCTAGATGCATATGCATTCACCTTACCATGCTGCATCAAAACACATCCCAAACCTTTTCCTGATGCGTCACTGTAAATCATATAACCTCCTGATCCCGATGGAATAGTCAATACTGGCGCTGTGGTCAGTCGCTTCTTCAACTCCTCGAAAGTGGCTTGACACTCATCGGTCCATACGAAATCTTGATCCTTGCACGTCAACCGATTCATAGGTGTTGTTATCCTTGAGAAGTTCTCCATGAACCGTCGGTAATATCCTGCAAATCCAAGAAAACTTCTCACTTTCGATGCTGATTTAGGAACGGGCCATGTCTTGACTGCCGAGATTTTCTCTGGATCAACAGAAATACCATCTCCCGTAATGACATGCCCAAGAAATGAGACTTTGTCCAAGAAAAACTCACATTTACTGAGCTTTGCATATAACTGCTCTCTCCTCAAGGTCTCTAGGATAATCCGCAGGTGCTTCTCGTGCTCCTCGTGGCTCTTCGAATAGACAAGTATGTCATCTATGAAGACGACCACAAACTGGTCCAAATACTGATGGAATACTTGATTCATTAAGTCCATAAAGATAGCTGGAGTAATGGTTAACCCAAATAGCATAACCAGAAACTCGTAGTGTCTATATCTTGTCCTGGATGCGGTCTTCGGGATATCCTGCTTTTTTACCTTCACCTGGTGATATCTTGATCTCAAGTCTATCTTCGAGAACACCTTGGCTCCACTAAGCTGATCAAATAAGTCATCAATGTATGGCAATGGGTATTTATTCTTCACGGTCACTTCATTTAAGGCTCTGTAGTCGATGCACATATGCACAGACCCATCCTTCTTTGGTACAAATAATACTGGTGCTCCCCAGGGTAATGCACTTGGTCGGATGAAACCTTTCTCCTATAATTCTTTTAACTGTGCCTTCAGCTCATCCATCTCCTTCTTCGCCAATCTATAAATATGCGACGCTATGGGTGCTGCTCCCGGTGCCAATTCAATCGAGAATTCTACGTCTCTGTCCGGAGGTAGTCCTAGCAATTCCTATGGAAAGATGTCTTGGAACTCTGAAATGATGGGGTGATAGATAACGTCGTCCATTGCAAGCTGTACACCATCAAGAGCTTCTGTGGATCCTCGTACAAACTCAAGTTTTGGCTGGCCTGGTACCTTAAAAAGAATGCTTCCTCTAAAATAGTCGAAGAAAGTGTGGTACTTGCTTAGCCAGTCCATCCCAAGCACAATATCAAAAGTTGGCATAGGGAGGACTAAGAGTCGGGCATTCATCTCTCTGCCACGAATCACTATCGGACACGATCTACAAATCTGACTAACAGGTATAACTCCTCCTCCAGTGAGAATTCTAACACAACTAGGTAAAGGTGTAGTGGCAATATTGTATTTGGCAATAAAACTAGAAGATATTAACGAGTGGGTGGCTCCCGTATCAAATAATTTCATAGCAGGAAAAGTAAAAGCAAGAGTAATACCTGCTATAACAACAATCTCCTGTTCCATGTCATCCACTTCTAATGCAAAAGCTTGTCCATTCCTCTGTGGTAGTCCATGTGTGGCCCTCGTGAACTGATCCTCCTGAGTAGGTAGCGGTTGTCCTCGCTGAAATCCTTTGGCTACTGGGGTCGAGGTACTCATGGTCTAGTCATCTGCTGAACTGGCTTCGGTGCTGGAAGTGATAACCTCTGTATTGGCAGTGAAAGTGTCAATGTCTGCTGCATTGGACAGTCTCTCACCATATGCTGTCCGGAACCACACCTCATACATTATCCTTAGCGAGTCCGACAGTCTCTAAAAATATATCCTCGTCCCCCATAATAATTGCAGTGGGGCTTCTCCAGAATCTGGTACGGTCCTGCTCTGTGCTGCTGCTGCTGCTCCTGTGCCAAAGGACGTCTGCTAGGCCCTTCTTGCGGTGTCCTTGCTGGTCCCTGCTGTGTCTTCAGTTAACCTCCTTTTTCCTTGCTGATGGTCTCTTGTAATCTAGCTTCTGTCAATAATTTGCCATAAGAGATCTGGGATTATGATTTAGTGTAGTGTTGGAGATCCTGAGTCAGTCTGCGGTAAAACCTCTTAGCCTTCTCCAAGTTATTCGGTATCAGGGCAGCGCCATTTTTACTAAGGCGACTAAACTCTGCATCATACTCATCAACTGTCTTGTTCCCCTGCTCCAGATGGAGGAACTTATCATACAACGCATCCCTTACAGTGTCCGGGAAGTACTTCCTCTCAAAGTACTCCAAAAATTGTTCCCAAGACTGACACGTACCCAACTGGAGCTCCATTGATTCCCACCAGTGATGAGAGCTACCATCTAGCTGCGTCCTTACGCCTGTCATCCATAGATCTGTAGGCAGTTGTGATGCTTCTAATAACTTCTTGGTGTGGGTAATCCAGTTCATGGTCTCCTCTGGGATCTCAGTGCCTTTATACGGCTTGGGACCCATTTGTATAAAGTCCTTGACTAAACCAACTCGAGCTCGCGGTACTGGAACTAGTGTATGAGCTGGCACAGAATCCTGTGCAGCCATTCTCTCAAGTGCTACCAGAAATTCTTGCCTCTGCTCTGCCGCTTGCTGCCTCTACTCTACAGCCATTGCGGCCGCCTGCTGTCTCTGTTCCTTCATCATCATTTGGAAGAATTAGAACAGATGTGTCTGACCATCATGTGGTATCGATGAAGCCGGAAAGGTCCCATTTGGTGAAGCGGGAAGATCAGATGGAACTGGATTGTGAGTCTGTCCATCCGGCCCCGAAAGTCTAGGAGTCGTCGAGGCATCCCCTCGAGTTCGGCCGTTGAACCCTGAAGGTGTGTCGCCTCCGGTGGCAGTACATCTATTACGCAGATCCATATCTCTGCAAGAGGTGGGGAAACGATTAGAAGGAGTACATAAATCAAACAGGATATAAGTATTTAAATAGGAAGTTGAAAGGGAAGATAAGTTTTAGTCAAGCGTGGATGAGATCCTATACTCTATTCATATACGCAGATTTGTTCGGTACAGTAACGTAACCGAGACAATATATTCGGGGACCTGCATGAGCTACCACAAAAATATGTCACGCTCCAGTACCAAAATACGTAGGACTAGGAATACGCAACATGCTAGCCGTATGTATACGATAACTCCAATGTGTTGTTAGATCGTGATACCTACGTACGTTGTACATGAATATCAAATCCACAAGTGGTAATATACTGTCAACACAAGTCACACGCAATCTATATCTCATCAACAACATAAATAAAGAAATATGAATAAATAACTAAATCTCAATTATGAAGTATCAAAGAATGATAGTCGGGTGGAAACAAATCCACTGCCAATCGACCATACTAAAAACTACTAAATGAGAAAAGAGATCAAACTCTAATATAAGATAATGTCAATAAAAGAAATAGCAACTAGAATATCCATCATCTGTGATGAATCAAATGTACTCTGAAGGTAAGACCTCCTTAGTCTGGTATGAAGCGTCAGGTCCGGGTCAGTACTCCTGTGGATAATCCTGCACGTCTATACCTGGAAAGGGATTAGATCCTCAGAGGGACGTAACAAGATACATAGAAGTATGCCAATAAAGTACTGAAAGTAAACATCCAATGGGTCGCCTAACCGTCTATGTGAATGCACTTTGAGAACAACTTTCTAACAAGTAGGCTATCAAGCAAAAATGGGATTGGCATGATTCTCTCGGAGAATCAGGGGCCTGTAAAGCATGATGTCTTTTGAACCTCAAAGGCCGCCAGATAATAATATAGGGGTCATCATGACCGCGCATCCCCGGCGGAGCGTACGAGTTACACAAGGAAAGTACATAGGAGCCCAAACGCCTTACTTGTTGTTCTTCCTACCCCATGCTCTAAGCATGTCATATCCATGACATGATAATACCTCTAAATAATTGTCAGGTCTTCTATCATGCAATTTCTATCAGCAGTCATCCCTATCCATCGCACATCCTATGCGTACTAGTGGCCAGCCGAGTACGCAAGTTCGCATCCTACATGAGACTCATACTCGTGTAATCACAGTGTCAAGGCCAATGAAATATAAGAATGCCTCATGATAATGGTTTGGTCTTATAAACTATGTCAACATGCATATATATAAATAAAAACAGAATACGACGCCACCGTCGTTGCACCCAAGTTATCCTTGGACGCGCAGTTTATATAGCAATTAAAATATATGAACTAAATGACAGAAATAAAAAGCATGCATCATATAGAATATAAATCACAGTATAATGGCAAGGTATACTTGCCTGGCAAGAAATCTGTATAGTGTAAGCGTCCAGACGTCAAGTACACAGGATCAGAAGCTAAGGCCTCTGAATAAACGTCTCCGGATGCTGAAATAAACATTACAAACGTTTTCGGAATAAACAAGATAGCTAGAAAATACTACTCTTTTGTCTAATTTTGACACAGGAGCAAAACGGTAATTTCGATACAAAGCGGGGTCCACTTGTGGCCCAATTTGTACCAAAATACGTACCAGGGGTAAAGGTATCTAAATAGGACAAATTATAGGTCAAACAAATTCAAAACGTTAATACGAACTCAACGGTATGTCCAATTTTGGATTCCGGTGAGCCGAACACAAATTTGCTCTTAAAGTCAACCGTAGGACCCACAAATAGGCGACTTGGTCAATTGTCTCAGAATCTCATGAAACTTGGGTCACAGGACCAGCGTGATACCACGAGTCCAATGGCATAAGTTTTGTCGCATTCCGACGAGCGTACATAAAATGATACAGTGTTTTACAAAAGTCACGATATGGGAACTTTTTACGGATACGGGTTGATTTCGACGCGCACACACGTCCAAATCAGTTTTCGCGAAAGCCCATACGTCAGGACATACCATACGCGCTTTTCGATACAATTGGTACACGACGGGGTGGTCCCGTTTGGCGGGGCGCGCTTCGTATCGCAATTTCTAAAGTGTTAAAACAAGTTTTTCATTATTTTTAACCCAGTTTATCTCTGCATTTAACCCAAAATAAAATAATCTAATTATAGAAAATAATCTCGGTTATATAGTCTTCATATAGAAAAAGGTAGATTTGATTTTGGATGTCTGTGGAGAAAGATATTTGTCTCTAAACATAGGTCATTGAAACAGTTTTTTGCAGTTTAAAAGATGTAGTTTTTCTTCAACTTTGCCTCGATTTTTACCTAGTGTTAAGCGTTGTTCAATGGAAACTAATTTACAGAGTTGAGAGGGGGATAGGTTGTAAACATACCGATGAAAACGGATTAGAAATCGGTCGAGCGACGAGATGGGAAACTTCGCTTGAAGGAGGGGTCGTCGCTGCGAATCTGTCCCGGACTACTCGCGGTCGCGCGAGTTTGCGTACGCGGGCGGCGTTGGTTCCGGACGGCTGTGCGGTCTTAGGTCGGCATCGGGGAGTAGGTGTCAGATGATTAGGTTAGGGTTAGGGTTTTGAGTCATTACATATATATATAGTGAAGGGCGAGGGTGAGAAGGAAAGCCGCGGGGTGAGGGTCGGGCTCCTATAGCCGCGGGCGGGTATTTTGGGCTGAGGGTTTGGTTGCTAGAGATTAGCTTAGGGCTTGGGTTAGTTATTTTAGTTAAGGGTTTAATTAGGGATTAGTGGTTAATGGTTTTAGTAACTAGGGTTTTAATTTCTTTTTGTTTTGTTTTGTTTTCTTTTTGTTTTCTATTTCTTTTATTACTACTACTACTATTACTAATATTATTACTATTATTATTACTAAGATTGTTATTATTATTATTACTATAATTATTATTATTATATTTAATAACTATACATTATTTACATATATATTTGAGATATATATATATATATAAATATTTGTTCCCAAAATAAATTCTAAAAATCTATCCCTCTTCTTCAACGATTCCTAAAATAAAAATAATAGTCTTTGTGCAATAATTCTAAATGACTGTTTACCTAGGAATTAAAATTCAATAAATTATATTTTCTAATTAACTAAGAAATACTATAAATAAATTAAATGATTAATTAAATAATTATAATGTTTATAATTAGGGGTTTTACAAGAGGCATGGCATAGAACGGAGCAACTGCTCAGTTGCTCTTGGCAGCAACTTGTGGCTTGGGGGAAAGTTGTAGGCAATGTAAGGAGGAGTTCAGGACCTGGGTTCAGATAATATAGTTTGGGGGAGAGATTGCTGCTTGGCAGCAGGTAATAAGAAGTGAAGCACAGCAACAGATTGCTCTACTTGCAACAGCAAGTGTATCATGATACACTCGATAGGAATCAGTAGCTCGAGTGAGCCTTGTAGTAGGCAATGGATTAATCAGCAGCAGGCAAGTTCTGCTCAGTTCAAACAGAACTATGGTGGGGGCTCGGGTATCCAGAACAGACCGTGCACTGCTGGGTGCTGAAGATGCTGGAATAAGTAGAATTGAGGTATGAGTATCAGGTACGTACCTATGTATCAGTGACAAGTGATGAGTTGAGATTGTGTATCCTAGACATCAAGATGTTGTACCAATGCGATACTAGGATAATGGATGAATTAGTGAGATGTAAGTTTTGGGGTGGATTAAGATATTAAGATGTTAAGTATATAAATACTAGTACATTGATTATAACTTATGATAAGTGTCATGGGTATTGGGGTTTGTATGTATCCTTGTATCATGGTTATGGGTAGTATCATGAGATACCTAATTATTTGTATATACTTATGATTAGGGTTATGAATTAAGTTATTCTTATGGGTTAGACAATTAGATATATAGATATGAGCAACTATGTTAAGTGTTATGAGCGAGTATTTAGTGTCAATGTGATAATTAAGGGTTAGTGTTAGAAATGAGTTGGTATTAGTTAAGTGTGGGTTAGTTTGAAGGTACCAATAGATATTAAGTTATTAGAGTATCAAGTTAGGATATTGTGTATACTAGTGTTAAGTCATGGGTGTGAACGTTAAGGTATTGGTATAGTTAGTAGATTAGGTATAATTAGATATCAAGTTATGGAAGCTAATACTAAGGTAATATGGTATAAAGTATTATATATTTAGTACCATATTAACTGGTATAAATTATATATTGGTATTGGTATATATGGTATCCTAATACCAAGTATTAGCTAGTATAACTATTACCCTCAAGATATCAACTAATAACTTAGATATAGGATAGTACAATCTAGAAATGACTAGTTGGACCAAGTTTGACTACTTTGACCTAGAGTTGACTATTTTAGCCTAGTTTGACCTAGGGATGGCCTAAAGACCTAGAATTTGACTAATTTAACTTGTTTATCATTCTAAAATATGTATTGATATTATATTCCATATTTATGTCTTCGAGGCACTAATTCTGATACAGTTTGAGACTTCATCCTGAATTCTAGGCGAGTAGATTCTCTGATAGTTTCCTATTTATGATATCCTCTACGTCTCTTGTATCTAGTATATATATCCTTGATTTTTTGACACGTGGTTACACAGATTGGTATTTCCTAGATCCCGTCATAAGATATTCCTGGTAGTTTCTGGCGTATTTCTTGTGCGAGCACGTTGTTCTTGTACATGTATTGACACTGATTCATGAAAAGATTAGCGCCCTTCTTGTGGAATCATGTGTCATAGCGTGCCATGGTTGGATCAATTATACCAGTCAGGGGCAGAAATATTTAGTGTCGATATGTGAACATACCCCCGCAGTTCTTGTTTTTCCTGCATAGTATTAATCATACACGAGACGTATGATTAACCAGGCCCATGGTTCTTGAGTAGTACCCAAACCGATCACATGTTGTCACTAGTACTCACTCACTTAGATGCATTTCTTTAGTTCCATATATGATGTTCATAAATCTTGTATGTATTTCCCGTATTTTTGTATTCCTGTATATTCCTACCATGCTCTATTCATCTTGTATATGCTCTCTATTTACTGTTACATAGTCTTTATCATTTATTAGAACTGCTGTCAGAGGTGTACTTCGCTCCATTCCTGATTGGATAGTATTTTTTAGTAATTGTTGTACTCTCCATTCCAGGATTTCAGAGTGATGCTAAAGACAAGGCTGCTCTTACACAGTGGACTTGAGGTAACATTGTAGAGATCTAGTTTAGTGTTCTTTTTTATATCTTGTCTAGTTTTCTTTCTTTTAGAATGATTATTTAGTTATCTTTCTTGTTCATTCTTTAGATTATTGTGATTGTGTACATGATAGAATTAGTCATATTAGTATAATTGATAGTTAACATAAACAGCGTTCTACTATCGATGCTACGGTGTAGACTGGACATATCCATATTCTCGTGCCCTTACATTGGGTGTGGGTCGTGACACTATCAATTTCTATTCTAATTATAATATGGGACCTATAGGAACACCATCATGGCTAAAGACTATCCATAGGAAGAAAAATTAGGCTCTAATGGGCCTTAATATGATAGTTACATTGAGTTTTGTGTCCAAATTGAAAAAATTCTGAATTTGGGACACCAAGTGTTTGTCGTATGGTCAATTGAACTATTTGAACTTGGATGGGTATTATGAGGGTAACTACGTGTCCACAAATGGATAGGAGTAGGCCGTATCGTGATATGCCATAATACAGAGTCAATTTGTAGTATTTTTTTGTATATTGTGATCCATCATATCAAATTCATATTATTGTATTTTAAATAGTTATTTATTATCTTATTCATACTAAATGTGATCTATTAGATGTGATCCTTGTGCAATTGGGGGTTGTATCATGAGGGTGTGTAATATGGAGAATGTGTATCATATGGATATTAGTGTAGGTATGGTGTGTAGGCTTAATGCATTCCAAGTGTTTGTTAAATATTTATTTGGTATCCATGTTAGATGTGATTAGCTATATATCTATCAATATAGTATTGTGTGTGTGTGTTATATTTAGTGGTAGTGATTATTAGGTTAGGATAGTGGTGTATACATAATATATTGGTGTATATGTGTATTGCCTGTGTCATGGGGTATTGGAATAGGAAGTGACTGCACTGTGGGGGCAAGTGTGTTTGATACACACTGATACCTGGTTGAGTTGTAGGACCTGTGTGCTGCACAGTTGGCTGATATAGTGTGCAACTACACACAGTTCCAAGTGAAGAGTTTTAATTGTTGTATCATGCCTTGTGAGTGTGTATCAGATGACTGATACTAGTTCAATGAGACTGGTATTGTGTACTTGGGCTCGAGCACTGCCACTAAAGGCAGGCAGTGTATATCTGTGCAGTGCATGAAGATCTCAGTATCAAACCTGAACATATAGGAGATGCACTTGTGTGCAGGTGAAGTTTCAGTGGTGGTCAAGTATTAGCATTATAAAGTTGCTATTTATTTCAGTTTTAGTAGTAAAGAGTAGGGGTATGATGTATGCAGGTATCAAGAGAGGGTATCAATCTTGTATTAGTGCAAACTTATGTATTTGTGCAAAAGTGCTTTTGAGGAGGGTAGTGAGGGTTGAAGTCTAGTGTTTGCAATACTCAAATTGAGTAGTGACTGATGGGATCATTGGCTGTAGGCAAAGCAACTGAAACCTGGAAGTTATATGCAGTAAGGGGAGAGAAAAAATGTCCAGGTGAGCTGCATTAGAGTTGGACTGATGAGTGGAGCGCATGACTGCAACAACAAGAGTGAACCTGGATACACTTGCTGCAGGCACAAGTGGCTCAAGTATTGGGCAATTTGTAGTTGGGTTGAAGGATGAGTGAGCTTGGGAGTTCCAAGCATCTTATATCAGTTAAGATGGGTATGTATCAGTAGAGTTGAGGGTTTAGTAGGTACAGTATCAAGTAATGCCAAGGGTTAGTGATAAATTGTATAGGTAAAAACCAAGTATTGGTTAGTTGATTTAAGGTGTTGGTAATGGGGGTAAGGTAGCTAAGTTAGTTAAGGCAATTGTTAACTAGTGTCATATGAGGACTAGTAGATAAGGATATCCTAGTATCTATAATCAAATGTTAGGATAATAGCTATTATAATACTAGTAGTTAGTTAAGGTATTGATAACTATATACTTTATGATACTTAGTATCCATAATAACTAGTGAGACCTAGTACAACTTAATATTAGTTAGTACATGCTAAATAACCTAGTATAGCAAGGTATTGATCTAGATAACTTAGTATGGACCTAGAAATGACCTAGAAATATCACCCTTAACTAGTTAAACATGTTTATCATTTTAAATCACCAACTAACATTTACACTCCATCTTTAGGACTCTTAGACTCCAGTTTGAGCACTGACTACTGTTTCTTGCTCAGGACCACAGGCGAGTACATTCTCTGACAGTTTTTCTTACTTTGATGATTACTATGATATCAGTTTTGTAGTATTATACTTGATTACTGACACGATGGTACACGGGCTAATATGTATGGATCCTAGTCATGAGGAGTCGTGAATGGTCCTTGGTATTAGTCGGGGGATGGAGAAATGTTAGTTGATTATGTTATCATACCCCCACTTACTTGTTCATAGCTCACCCTCACCACACACATGGTGTAGCCTGATCTTATTACTTGTGCATAGCTCCCCATATATGATTGGCCTGATCCCCTTACTTGTTCTTGTGTATAGTCAATCATACATGATATACCTGACCCCTTACCCGTACTTATGCATAGCCAATCATATATGGTAGAGGCTGATCTTATCCCAAGCCGATCACATAATAAACTAATATTTCAAGGCACATAATAGGTATTCATTCTTCCAGTTTATATTGATGAGCTATCTTTTACCTGTTCTTTTAAAGTTTATCATTTACATGTTTATCTGTTCCTGACTGTTCTATTATTACTTCCATCTTATATTTTTATTACTTATTGTTTTATATTTTTTGTTAACTTAATGGAACTGTTGTTAGTTTATGTGCTTCGCTCCAATCTTGACTGAATAATATTTTTCAGAGGCTTAGAGGACTTTTGTCCTACCTTCTATGGACTGGGAGTAGATGGGGGTTATATCTAGGAGCCTCAGGAGGAGACAGTTCCAGGAGAGGAGACACTAGTAGTAACTTAGCTAATTTAGCATTTTTATATTGTACTTGATTTGTTCCCAGCTTCGAGACTCATGAGTTGTATTATTTTGAAACTTATATTGGTGTTGAGATGGCTATACTTTAGACTTATCATTGGTGATTTGATATGTATATTTCTAGACTTCTTTTGGATTCTTTTATATAATATCGTGCATTTATCATCGTCCTTATTGATTATTGTGAATGAGTATTGATATTGCCATTATATTCATCTTGTCCTCCTTATGGAGTTGAGATTATGATTGCCAGGTTATGATATTTTATTATGAGATGTTGATAGATAGTATTATTGACCTAAACAGTGTTCTACGCCGTTGTTACGGCGTAGGCTTGGCGTTGCCACATACTCATGTCCAATTATATTGATGCGGGTCGTGACAATGGGGTTCTGAAATATGAACTAAACGTCTGTGCCATATGACGGCAGCAGACGTGACGATAGCAACATGACTAAAACTCAATGGTTGAGTTGATGGAAGATAAATAAACTCTAAGTGGTACAACTGTCACTTCCTATGAGAACGACCAATCATCTGGCCTGTACGAGGATCCTTCATAGAACATGTGAGAGAATCAAAAGAAATAATAAATCCACTTTCACAAAGGCTACTAACTGATATGAGATTTAAAGTAAGATGGAGAACATGTAAAATAAAATAAAGATTAAAAGTATCAAAAATAATGAAACCAGATTGAGTGATGACCAACTGAGGACCATCAAATGTATGTAAAGCAAAAAAGTGGGATAACAAAGGTGTAATAGTAGATAAAAGATTAATGTCAGAAGTCATATAATAAGAAGCACCAGAGTCTAATATCCAAGAAGTGGACGTACCACTAGAGGCATATACAGAGGAGCTAGCAAAGACATGCTAGCGCTGGAACCGGAGCTGGAGTTAGAGCTCTAACTGAGTAAGACGGTGCTAAATATCTGTCGATGTCTGTGTACTATCAAAAATGTTAGCTTGAGGTACCAGAGAGAGAGTCGAGGAGGAACTCTTTGTCTTTATCTGCTTGAAGAATTGAATCTTTAAATGTGGATGAAGTAGAAAATAATTATCCACTGAGTGCCCAGCCTTCTAGCAATGAGAATAAATCAGACTAGACCGCTAACAAGTATAGCAGGTGGTAGCATAATGACCAGACTTTCTGCATTGAGTACATAGATGACGCTTTTTTTAATTTTTTTTAAAGCAAGATGACCGCCTGAACCATTCTTCTTTGGCAACAAGAATAGTTATAAATTGCTAAGAGAAAGAGAGGAATTTGGCATAAGATGTATTGCTCTATTGAACTTTAAGTAGTGTGGACCTTAAATTTAGCTGCTATTGTGCTTTAGCAAGAAAAGAAGTGGCTAGTTGAGGCCGAATACACTGGCTCGGATGATAGCACGGTGCTTCGAAAGAGCAGAGATGGAAGAACAAAAAAAAAAAAAAAAACTTTATAGCTCTGATACTATGAAAGAAATCAACAATATTGATTTTATTAATTGATGGTATAAAAAGCCATACAACTATAAATATATAGATGGAGAACGAATCCATATTCGTGTAGGAGTAGAAAAAGAAATATGTATCCATATAGAAAAAAAAATCTAATCCTAAATTTAATTAATATGTAGTCCTAAATACAACTAATCTTAACAGTAATTGCCCTTTCTATGAAGAGTTATTGTGATAATTTGCCTATTTAATAGGGAATTACTAACATGTGTCACGTCCATGGCTTTAATAGATGGTTACCATTTTCAGGGGATTGCTCCCATATGTAAGTAGCTGCTGCAACATTAGACGGGAATGAGAGAGTCGGTTTAATCTTATTTCGAACAACGTCGGTTCTGGCCATCCAAGCTGGTTGTTCTATCTTTTCTAGAGGTTTGCTCTTTATTTAGCAACTTCGTTGCTTTCAAGCAGTTTTGAATACTAGGTGTTCTGTTGTAATTTACTGGTGATTTTTTTTTTTTTCAAGGTGGGTCAACCTATAACTTCGATAGTACTAATTTTTGTAGATTTAGTTCTTTTCCAAGAGGATACGATGGAAATGAAGATAATTTATAACCGTTCTAAAAGTGTTTTAGATTTTTTTATTTATTTTAATGTTGTTGTAAAGCTTTAAGTTATTAAATTTCAATGTTGTTGTAACGTTTAGACTTTTTAATTTCAATATTGTTGGTGGTGGTGTTATTTTAAATTTTGATCTACTTGTTTATGTTTTTTACGTCAATATTTTAATTTTAAAAAATTTGATGTTATTCTATTAATTTCTGTCAAGTTATTTAAATACCATTTTGTTAATCTAATAAAAAAAAAATTAATTTTAATAACAAATATATTCAATATTAGATTCTATTGGAAGATCTCAACAAGAACATTTTAATGGTATAATTATTATGTTCTTTATACTTATAAATTAAAAAATATGGTAAGTTAATTAAGTTTAGTGTTTAACATATGTAGGATATATTAGTAATTAAGTACAATTTGAAGGATAAAATTGTCATGCATAATGGATCCTCAAATTTGAGAATTTTTTCTCTTTTCTTAAATTTGAGGCTCAAAGACCCTTGTCTCAATTTTTTTGAGAAAATTCACTTAAATCTTGGTTGGAGATGGCCTTAGCATACCAAAAACCTGACCATGTAACAATTTAAACAAGAATTAGCTAGGAATAAAATATATGGATCATGAAAAATATAAAGAGTTTGCTGTGCCGGCAGCTAAACTTTGGCCAGTAAGAAACCCTATCCAACTAAATCAAAGTCGGTTTAGAAAAAATCTACAACGAAATCCAGACCCTTCCGTAATTAGGAAATGTGAACTTGAAAAGTGATATATGAGTTTCCTAATTTAGCTTCACCTGAACAAACTCACCTCTCTGAGAGTCTGTCTATATAAATTAAATCATTCAACAACAACAACAACAACAACAACAACAACAAAAAGTCGGTTGTAACAATGGACTACGACGAAGTCTCGAGCTGCTGCTCCTCCGCCACCCGGGGCGGCGGCCATCAACACCCTCTCCCTCTCGACGAGCGATTCAGCGACGTGTCGGAACCGATGCGGAAGAAGATGATCGAGGCGGCAGCGGACACGGTGCGACAATGCCTCTCGGACACGACGGAGAAGTTGGCCACGCGCATCATGTCGTCGTCGCCCTTGCCAGCTGGTCGATACGAGCTCGTCGCCCTCCTCGCACAGCAGGTCATAGAAGCGGAGAGGCTTGGGTTCGACGTGGAAGGATACAAGGGATTCTTCATGGACGTGCTGTCGAGGCTCCGCGAGTCTGATCACGTTCGCTTGTACCACGACCTCATCTACTACTGATCAATCCAAAATCCATTTTGTCATAAGATGTTCAGTTGCTGTGAGGTATTGTACGACACAGGTCGATGATCAAAAACTTGTTTTGCTCTTTTTGTTTAACATAACACATGCATAATAAAACGGTTCGATTGGTTCAGAACGTAACATTAGAGATTTCTTGTAATGTTTTGCGGATTGCTGTGAGATATCGTAACAACACAGGGTTAGTTGAATGATCAACGATTAATGGCTGTGAAGTTAATCGAGTTTTTTAGTGAAATAATTGTCATAGCTCCAGTCATTATTCTTGTCCAAGTGAAAATGCCGATAATGATCTAGTCTATTCCATCAAGGAAGAAATGTCTTTTTGGATAGACATATCCATTTACAAGACATCCTCTAGTCATATCTTTTCACCCGAATTAAATTTAAAATAAATAAATTAATAAGTTATTAAGTAACTAAATTATAATGGGGGCCACATTGAGAAGTGTCCAATAATAATACTTTTGAAGATCCTGAGCCAGTGTAGGCCTGCTGCCAAAAGCAGACTTCATTGTCTACTTTGATCGCTTATCTAACTCAAGAATCTAAAACTATGTTTTACGGACCAAAATACGTGTATATATATATATATATATATAAAGAATATATATATATATATATATATATATATATATATATATATATATATATATATATATATAAAGAATATATATATATATATATATATATATATATATATATATATATAAAGAAATTAAATAACGTGTGAGTTTAGAAAAAAAATTAAAAATCTATCATAAAATATATTCAAAATTTAAATTATATTTCAATTAACTACAAAATTTTATCTAATTAAACACATCTCCAAAATTTAAAAAATATATTTATAACAATTATATTTTAAATATATTCAAATCATATTTAAATATTCTAATATAATTTAAATTTATATCTGATATTTTAATAATATCATAAAAAAAAATTGATACATGCAACACATATAAATAGCGTCCAATACCGTGTCTGATGGTGACCGCATCAGAAATTTAGGCCAACCCACTTGAGATAACCAACCAATCTACAACGAATGTCAAGACAGATCAAACAGCATATATGTTGACGCCACCTGGACAAATTTTAAACTATATAACTCAGATAAAATTACAATATTGAATAAAAATATGTTGAACCCATTGCCCAAATGTTTAACCCCCTCACCAAACTCAAGAAGAAAGAGAGAGAGAGAGAGATTACAACTAAAATCACTCATCAAATCCCGTAGCGATTTTCTTGATCCAAAACAGATCACCTCTTCCTGTTGTCTCGAACGGCAAGCCCTAAGAGCAAACTGCGGACTTTCTCTTAGATTTTCTATGGACAAGCGTCCTCGAATGTCCTGTGTGCGCTCTTCCCATGCCTCCACCCTCAACACATATAAATAGGTTGAGAAATCGTATTTTAGGTCATAGGAAGCCCTTAAATAGTCCAACACAAATGCTAGCCGTCCGCACGAAACAAACAGTACTGATTAAAATCCAAAACTGATATCATTAACTAGTTAGCTGATTATCGGATCTACCTATCTTATTGCACTTTATTTCGTACTTGTATTAGCGAATTTGTCATCTTGAAACTCTTTCAGGATTGTATTATGTCATATTCAGACTTATTTTATTCTGTACACTAATAGTCTAATTTTCTCTATGTGCTTCCTTATTTATATTTGTGGATGAAATTAGTTTACTATTTGTATTTATATTATAGACTATGGATCGTATCATACAGCTTAGGTGCGCTCCAACAGGTCCATTAAATTGGAATGCCCTTAGGAGTGTGCTTGTTAGCCATTGTCATA
The DNA here is from genome assembly GCA_036927795.1 of Iris macrosiphon. Lineage (NCBI taxonomy): Eukaryota > Viridiplantae > Streptophyta > Magnoliopsida > Asparagales > Iridaceae > Iris > Iris macrosiphon. Next base: position 145,968,195 of record JAYESA010000005.1, on the reverse strand, counting down.
TGTGGCTTGGTTTCGTACTTTTGGAACTGGGGCATGATAAGCCTCGACCGAGCCGAACTCGACTAGAGTTCGGTTTGGACCCTGCCAAAAGTGCTGACTCAAAATATTTGAATTCTGACTGGGAAGCAGAACCCCCAAGTGCGAGGCCCTAGAGATGTCGTAGGCGGTTCATAGAAATCTTCTAGTATAATGCCGTATTTGGCTCATCATAATTTTTTTTATTGCATATGTATATGTTTGATCTTACTTTTCTGCAAATGCATGTTAGACGAACAAAGCAAAGTGTGATATATTTGATACACATTAGGACAATGCTAAGTCTAAGTATCAATATTATAGAGATTGCATGATTATTAGTGATATTATATTGTTAAACTTAATCGATTAGCCATATTCAAAAACTCAACTTAATGGGCTAACATCAACTGGAGCAATCCCCTTGTTGCCCATCTTCATACGTCCAAACCTACCACCTCGGTATGACGTGAAGATCCTCCTCTACGAAGTGGCATGATACGATGCTCCCGTATCCATAACCCAATCGTCGTCATAACACTTGCCACAAGCTTCCACAGTGTCGATTGTTGTGATGATGATATCTCCTTTTCTTCCTGATCATCCTTTTCTTTGGCTTTCTCAGCTTTGAGCTTCATCCATTTCTTCTTAATATGACCCCTTTCGCCACAGGCCTCCTTGCGGTCCACAGTCGTAAGATCCCAAGAACTTTTTCATGTCCTCGCCTGTGACTTAAGTCTTCACTTCCCGTAGGAAGCAACCAAAGCAGACTCCTGCGATAATTTAACATACTTTTGTCGGACCTCCTCGTTTAACAAACTACTTTTGACTACCTCTATCATGACAACTCTACCAGGCGTGGAGTTGCTCACCGATACCATCAGCGTCTCTCATCTTTTCGGTAGAGAACTCAAAAGCAGAAGCGCCTAGAGCTCATCATCAATCACTATCTTTATCTTAGATAGCTGATTGATGATACCCTGAACCTCGTTCAGATGTTGTGCCACTAGGGCATCTTTCGTGTACTTCGAATTAACGAGTTGGAGAATAAGAAATGCCTTGTTCCCAGCTGTCTACCTTTCGTACGGCGAATGTAGCTTCTCCCACAAATGCTTTTGTTGAACTCTCCATAGACACGAGATAAAAAACCGAATCGTACAACCATTGGCAAATTTATCCAACGACCTTCTGATCGAGTTATTTTCAGTCATCAACAACTTTGTACGATGGCTTTGCGATGTCGTCCTCCTACGGACCATGCAAGTCCTTGCACCAGAGTAGATACTCCATTGGCAAATTTATCCAATGACCTTATAAATCGTCCGCTTCCCCTAGTGAGGGTGATCATACATGTGTTTATCTGCTCCGTAGACATTGTTGTACTTCCCCCTGGTAAACCCGAGAGCTTTGATACCCGATGTTGGGATCGGACCAAAGCCAAAATCTTTGATACCAAATATTAGGACTGGAACGCCGATAACGTACTTTGATACTGTGTCTGAAACTGACTCGAAGTATACGGATGGTGCCCCGGTAGCATAACATCTAACCGAGATTCAGGATATTATCAATCAAATATCAATCAGCTGTCTGCGATAAAGATGGTGATTGATGATGAGTTTCAGGCCCTTTTGCTTTCGAGTGCTCAACCGAAAAGCTCGGAGACATTGGTGGTGTCAGTGAGCTACTCCGTCCCTTGTGGAGTTGTCACGATGGAGGAAGTCAAAATCAGCTTGTTGAACAAGGAGATCCGGCATAAGCAAGTGCAATCGTCGCAGGAGTCCTCTCTGGTGGCTTCACGGGAAGGGAAGACCCAAGTCACAGGCCAGGAGAGGGAGGAGTTCTCGGGATCTTGCGACTATTGACCACAAGGATGACTGCTATAACTGTGATAAAAGGGGTCATATCAAGAGGAACTGCATGAAGCTCAAAGCTGAGAAGGCCAAAGGCAAGGATGATCAGGAGGATCTCACGGCTATGGGAGATCTCATCATCGCAGCAACCGACGAAGAGGAACCTTGTGGCATGTGTCATGATGGCCATTGGGTCATGGACACGAGGGCGTCGTATCACGCCACTCCATATATGAGGATCTTCACGTCATACCACGACGACATGTTTGGATATGTGAAGATGGGCAACAAGGGGACGGCTGCAGTTGTAGGCATCGGTGATGTGTACTTAACAAACGAGCTTGGTGAGAAGTTTGTTCTCAAGGATGTGCGATATATATCGAGTTTGCGCTATAACATAGTTTCGGTAGGGAGGCTGGCGGATGATGGTTGTCGCAGTTTGTTTGGGGACAAAGATTGGATGCTTATGAAGGGTTCTTGACAACTGGCTCGAGGAGATTTATGTTATGGCGTGTACAGGCTCAAGCCGTCGAGTTGTACAGACAGGCCACAGACATCGGATGGAGGCTCTAGGGATATTCGACAGGAGTTGGATCATCGAGAACTTGCTGAGGAGGGGCTTCGAGATGCTTTGAGGATTACAGAGGATTCGGTTCGTCGAGACAAAGCGACGAATGGTGATGATCCAAAAATTGAGTTTCAGTATGTCGGTCCCATGACAGCTGGTCGATCTCCAGGTAGTGGTTGCTTCACGGATCCGATTTTTGCGATTGGTGGTTTGCCATAGCTTCATGGAACGATATTGGTTTCAGCAGTTCGAGGCTAGGGAGGAGATCAAGATTTGCAGCAAACTCAATCTGAGGCAGGAGCGTCACCATTCATACAGTTTTGGGGAAGCTGTAGGTCATCGACGGCATGTAGAGTGCGTGATGTTCTGCTCGAGGATGCATGTGTATGGGGGAGCTTCAGGTTCGGACACGAAGGTGGACAGATTCAGGAGTTCGAATATCGGAAGAATCGTACCGTCCGCTTGGTTGCGCCAGCCAAGGGTGAAGAAGCTCGTCGGAACGTTAACACGTTCCAGTGGAAGATGGAAGTCGGGGACATGCAGCCAAGACTCTCGGTGAGGCTGATCATCAGGGACTTCGGTCTTGACCGTGTTATCGATATCGACAGGATCCCAGTAGTGCACAGAAGATAAATACAATCACTATCAGAATAATCAAGATGAAATAATAATTAACAAGTCTCAATAAAAGTCTCGGGAAATAACCCGATAATGAGTTTGATATAGTAGTTCAATAAACAGGAATAAGTGTCTAACAACAGAAATGACTGAGTATATATAAAGCAGATAATCAGGAGAAATTCTTTGGCATCACCTCGTCCTCTAGTGCTGGTACTGCTCCAATGTCTGCTCATGTCCCGTATACCTCAGGGTAGATCTCCTCTGCTAAACCTGGGGACAATCCGGATTCCAGGTCCTCGGGGGACATAGCAAGGTACAAGAATAACTCAAGCCAAATAAATGCAGTATATATAAAATGTATCAATAGGGCAAAGTAAGTAACCAGCTAAGTGATATGCAAAATGAGAGCATCACTAGAACTCAGGCTGAGACTACTACAAGCTCTGTGTCGGGGAGCCGGTAGCAGTTATATCATGCAGTGGCCTAGCTCTGTGTGTCTACGGCACCGTCATAATATATAAAATCAGCCTGTACCTTGTGTGTCTCTCCCCACCCAAAGTAATCACACATCTCATGTCCATGACGTCTCATGTCCATAACACGCAAGATCATGACCTCTAACTGATGCAACGAGTCATAATGATAGCTAAGCATATGTAATATCTATGTCACGAATCTTGTAACCTATTCAGAATTACCATGAATATCTCAGAAAGATTCTGTCTCATGAACAGTGTTAATTGTCCTATGGTATGACGTACTTGATAATGCAAGCACGAAAATGTATAGGGTCGCGATATCAATCTCTATGTGACGTTACACAACTCCGCGTACGGCGTTGACATCCGAATCTTATTCGGACGCTAAGCAATGTCACACGGTCCTAGGTTGAACAGATACATCATATAAATAAATCAAGAAAATATTATGTAGCAAGTACTGCAATATTCGTAAGGTACACTTGCCTGGAGTTTGAATTCCAACAGTTACTCCAGTTATAGCAAGATCTTCAAGTACTCCTCCGGATGCTGAAATAAACACTACCATCATTCTTAGAAGATATAAAATAGCTAGGATTGCCTGTCCATAAGTCTAATTTGGACACTGGGACGAAATTGACAGTTTATGGTCAAAGCGGGATCCACATGTGGCCCACTTCGCACCGAAAAATGTGTCAGAGACAAAGTCCTCCAAATTCGCCAAACTTAGTGTCTACAAGTCCAGAACGACAAGGGTGAAATTGACCAAATCAACTTTCACAAAATCCCACACATCCGTATTGACGGTGCGAACCTTTCGGTAAAATTCGCACACGACCAAGTCGTCTCGTTTAGCGGGACGCACCCAGTTCGGGAGAATCAGGTTTAATTAACCAAGTTTTTGGTCAATTTTATCCGCGAATAAAATACAATCTACAACACATTAAATTAAACTAATACAGGGTTTTAAAACTTGGTTATATTATCTAAATTATTGTTCAAGCAAATTTCAGAATTAGTTAACAGGTTGTACGCAAAACGGTCGTGAACTTGTGAGTTCGGGATAATTTCTGAATTTTAGAAATATGGGTAAATTTTTCTATTTTTGTGTCGCAATTTGCGACCGACACAGGACGCGATACCCCGAACTGATTGTACGGAGTTTCGAGAGGGTCACGTAGGGAACGTGTCACAGCAAACGGTTCAGAAAATGACGCGACGAGGAGAGAGAAATGCTCACCGGAACAGGACATCGGAAAAGACCGTATTTCGCGTACGCGGGGTGGCGCGACGGTACTCGGCCGATGGTGACACTGTGCTGCTGGTGGTCGATGTTGGCGACGGCGGAGGTCGTCAGCAGGTCGTCGTGGTCACAACGAGGGTCACCCGGGTCGAGGTCGGCCGGGTTGTCGTGGAGTCTTCGGAGGGAAGCTCTGGGCCGCTGGAGGTTGCCGCCGGTGCTGGGGTCGGCAGTAGAGAGGTGGTGGTGCTGGGGTGGCCGGGGCTGTCGAGGTCGGTGGCGGCCGGAGTGGCGGTGGAGGATGATGGGGAAGACTGAAAATGACTGGATCGGAAGGCCGTTGGATTCATCCTTCAATGGCTGGACGATTCGGTGTTTCACCACGTGTCCATAGAGAGTTCTGCAAAAGCATTATAGGAGAAGCTGCATTCGTTGTACGAAAGAAAGATGGCTGGCAACAAGGTATTTCTGATTTGTCAACTTGTCAACTCGAAGTACACGGAGGGTGCCCCAATGGCACAATATCTGAACGAGATTCAGGATATTATCAATCAAATATCAATCAGCTGTCTGCGATGAAGTTGGTGATTGATGATGAGTTTCAAGCCCTTTTGCTTTCGAGTTATCAACCGAAAAGCTGGAAGACATTGGTGGTGTCAGTGAGCTACTCTGTCCCTAGTGGAGTTGTCACGATGGAGGCAGTCAAAAGCAGCTTGTTGAACGAGGAGATCCGGCATAAGCAAGTTCAATCGTCACAGGAGTCCGCTCTGGTGGCTTCGTACTGGAAGGGAAGACCCAAGTCACAGGCCAGGACAGGGAGGAGTTCTCGGGATCTTGCGACTATTGACCACAAGGATGACTGCTATAACTGTGAAGAAAGGGGTCATATCAAGAGAAACTGCATGAAGCTCAAAGCTGAGAAGGCCAAAGGCAAGAATGATTAGGAGGATCTCAAGGCTATGGGAGATCTCATCATCTCAACAACCGACAAAGAGGAACCTTGTGGCATGTATCATGATGGCCATTGGGTCATGGACACGAGGGCATCGTATCACGCCACTCCATATAGGAGGATCTTTAAGTCATACCACGACGACATGTTTGGACGTGTGAAGATGGGCAACAAGGGGGTGGCTGCAGTTGTAGGCATCGGTGATGTGTACTTGACAACCGAGCTTGGTGAGAAGCTTGTTCTCAAGGATATGCGATATGTACCGAGTTTGCGCTATAATATAGTTTCGGTAGGGAGGCTAGCGGATGATAGTTGTCGCAATTTGTTTGGGAACAAAGATTGGATGCTTATGAAGGGTTCCCAGCAGCTGGCTCGAGGAGATTTATGTTGTGGCATGTACAGGCTCAAGCCGCCGAGTTGTACAGGCAGGCCATAGACATCAGATGGAGGCTCGAGGGATATTCGACAGGAGTTGGATCGTCAAGAACTTGCTGAGGAGGGGCTTCGAGATACTTTGAGGATTACGACGGATTCGGTTCGTCGAGACAAAACGACGAATGGTGATGAGCCAAAAATTGAGGGTCAGTATGTCGATCCCATGATAGTTGGTCGATCTCCAGGTAGTGGTTGCTTCACGGATTCCATTTTGGCGATTGGTGGTTTGCCAAAGCTTTATGGTACGATATTGGTTTCAGCAGTTCGAGGCTAGGGAGAAGATCAAGATTTGCAGCAAACTCAATCTGAGGCGGGAGCGTCACCATTCACACAGTTTCGGAGAAGCTGTGGGTCATCGACGGCATGCACAGTGTATGATGTTCTGCTCGAGGATGCATGTGTATGGGAGAGCTTCAGGTTTGGACAAGAAGGTGGACAGATTCAGGAGTTCAAATATCGGAAGAATTGCACCGTCCGCTTGGTTGCGCCAGCCAAGGGTGAAGAAGCTCGTCGGAACGTTAACACATTTCGGTGGAAGATGGAAGTCGGGGACATGCAACCAAGACTCTCGGTGAGGCTGATCATCAGGGACTTCGGTCTTAATCGTGTTATCGATATCGACAGGATCCCAGTAGTGCAGGAAGTGTTACGCATTGTAGAAGCATGAAAAATATGATGGATAGCTATACGCAGCATGTTGATGCAGGGCAGCATAAACAAAGGACCTCAGAGCCATCAAACGTGCAACAGAGCTTTTTCGCTGAGCACAGCATAAAAATATAGGTTCAAGGACCATCCGCGTAATTCAGTATGTCCAGGCTGCTAAGGCGTAAACAGGGTGCTTCATCGCCTTTATGGCGTAAAACTCATCCGCTTTCAATACAGCATTGATGTGTACGAGGAACGCTTCGTGTTCTTCGAAATGAACCTGTCAGATCATACATTGAACCTGACATCTGGACTCCTGACAAAGTGTACTGCACGACAACCCAAGCGACGACTATAATGATGGCGTGGCACTGCAACCCAGGCTATCATTTACTGCCATTTCCTTTGCGTAAACCACTTTTACACATATGAAGGAATATGCTGCCTTGTTTTACACAGGCATATGCGAGCTGTTTACGCTCCGCAGAAGACAAAAAGCCTGCCACGTCAAAAGCTGCACTTCGTACAGGGCTCGAGGCACTTCTCTGCATTTAATGCGCAGAGCGGTGACAGTTTCTTGAGGCACATCTCTGCACTTAAAGCGCCGAATACTGATAGATGCCCAAGGCATGTCTCTACACTTGATGCACAGAAGGGTGGCAGGCCTTCAAAATACGCCTTCTCATTTAATGAGCAGGATAAATGGCGGATCTCCGCATTTAATGCAGGAGATTTGATTAAATGTCACCGAACCGTCGTTTAGTGACATCCCCTTTGCATAAACTACTCTTACGCATATAAGGAAATACGCTGCCCAGTTTTACACAGGAAGACGTAAGCTTCTTACGCTCCGCAGAAGGCAAACAGACCACCACATCAGCAGTTACTCTTCGTACAGAATTCGAGGCGCGTATCTGCATTTAATGCGCAGAATGATGGCAAATCTTAAAGACAAGCCTCTGCATTTAATGCACAGGATGGGGGCAGATCTCTGCATTTAATGCAAGAGATTTGATTATATCTCCAATAGCCGTAATTCTAGCTAAAATGTCCACATCATCTCGGCTTCTACGCCCACTCGGCTCCTATGCCTACTCGGCTTCTATGCCCACTCGGCCTCTATGACCGTTCGGCTTCTACGCCTGCTCGGCTTCTATGCCCACTCGACCTCTATGACCGCTCGGCTTCTACACCTACTCGGCTTCTATGCCTACTCGGCTTCTATGCCTACTTTGCTTCTATGCCATGGTGACAGTTACTGGCTTCTACGCCAACTTCTTCTACACAAGGGATAACTACCTACGTGGCTTCTACATCGTGATCTTTGCAGCAGATATACGCGTTTGTCCCTTAGTTGGACACGCGTCACATGCTCACTCAAAAGGTCATCTATACGCAGGCATTGGTTATTTTAAACCATCGTATAAAAGGGTGATGTACTTTTCACTACTCGGTTTCTACACCGACTGAGTGGTCACTGTCACTAAAACTCTATAAATAGAGACCTCTATCAACAGAGGAAGAGGTCGAAGAAATTGAAGGTCAAAAAGGTCGAAGAAATTGAAGATCAAAAGAGTCGAAGAAATTAAAGGTCAAACAGAGGAAAGAAATTGGAGGTCAAGAGAGAGAGGAGAATCCAGAGCTCAGGCAAAGAGAAGGGATCGACGACTTTGGCATCAAGCATCCACCCTCTTTAGCAACCTTCGAAGCTGCTTTCTGCCTTCCACGGCACTTCTTCAACATCGTATGGTCCAAAGGCAAAAGTGATCGACCGTAGATCAGACATCTATAACAATATTTATCCAGATTAAATAAATTGTACTTAGTCATCCTCGTATAGGATTAAATTGTACAATCTTGTTTGTAAACATAAAGAAGGGCAGGTTTTCGTATAAGACCTCATTTTCCACATATTATCTTTTCTGTTTATTATCCGAAACAAGATGGCGACTCTGCTGGGGACATCTTTCTCTTCTGATGAGGAAGCTATTGCTCAACACGATGTGGTATCCGTGGGATCCGTGAAGATGACACTGGTCGTCCAATTCGACCAGTCTGCCTACGAAGACATGCTTCGAACCGGGGGTAGCTCTCACTCTCTCTCTGTCCAAGACAACAGGAAGCTGCGTAAGGTCTGGATGCCCAAGACATCCTCTACTATTCCTGTCGACTCTCCGACCTCTCCGATTTCTCTGACCAACGAGGTTGTAGCTTTGCTCCCTCCGCGCCTTGCGCATAAAATTCAGTCGCCTGTCTCTGGCAGGGCAGACAAAACTTCTGGCAAGGCCTCAGCGCCAATCCAGAAGTATACTCCGTGCTCTGCGCGTAAAATTCAGTCTCCCGTCCCTGGCGGAAAAGATGAAACTTCGAATAATACCTCAGCGCTAGTCCAGAAGCCTATACCACGCTCTGCGCGTAGAAAACAGTCTCCCGTCCCTGGCGGAACAGACAAACTTTCTGACAATGCCTTAGCGCCAAGTCAGAAGTTCCAAACGCGCTCAACGCGTAAAAATGCATCTACCTTCCGCAGAAAAGCAAATGATCCCTGCAATCTACGCAAGAGAAAGCAAGCGGCGGACTACCCAACTTCTCGGCCTTTACGCCAGCAAGGAAACAATCTCCCCACCCTCCGGATTACGCGAGAAGCTGACGGCCGACTGAGGACATCCTCAGCTTTTCGCCAACCAGAGCAGAGCTACGAATTACGCCAGGAGAAGCCCCTCAGTGTAAAAAAAGCTCAATTTGCGGAAAGACACCCTCCTCGGGGATTATCCGCCACCCAGATGGCCAACCTGTTGTATACAGGTGGCACAGGGAAAACTATGGTTCCCAACATCCACACGCCCACTGATGTGAACAGAAAGAACACGCCATCTTCTTCTTCTTCTGTAAAGACTCCTGACCTGCGTGAATATCTGATCTAGAAACACGAAGACAAGGGTCAGGAACAGGCTTCAGTTCCCCTAACGGTCAAACGCGAGAAGATCTTGTGGGAAGATGCATCAACATCTAATGTCGTCATGACAGGTGGACCACGTGAAGATTCCATCTTCATTATTCCTCTAACTCGCGACGACCAGCATCCAATAGTCTTCGGTCGCATGCGGAGCAGCCCGATCATGCAGGAAGAATTTTGTGAGTCAAAAACTGGCAGAATACAAATCCACAGATATAGCCCGCAGACGTTAAAAATTATACAAGGCATGGGTTATGATTTGAAGCTGAAACAAGGCCTCAACTATGGAAAGGGCAGACAAACACCGTTGCATGGTAACTCTTACCGTCAACAAGCTCGTTTTCGGTTGGGGTATACTGCATCTCTTGCGAAACCCAAATCTTCAAAGTCTAGTCCTGTACAACCAGAGGCAGGTCCTGCTAAATCAGCTTCTGTGGACAAATGCCACGGCATGTCTGGGGGTAGCCTACCTCGACAAAACAGGGCAGCATCCAAAGCTGGGGGTAGAATTCCCTCAAGATCCGAAGATGATGCAACGACGACGATCTTCCCGGAAGACCATAAAATTCAGGCATCAGGAGCCCGAAGACCAAAAGGGACTTTCTCCTTCAATGAAGACGACATCATTGAAATCTTCAATATGTTGATGAAGGAACGCAAGCTTCAGCTACCCAACATCAGACATCCTGAGAGGGCTGGCAAAGTTGATGACCCAGATTATTGTCTCTTTCATCGGTACACTCATCACCCCACAAGGGCGTGCTATGTGCTAAAAATGAGAATTCAGGAGTTGATCGAGGCCAAGGTCATCACTTTGCATCTGTAAACAAAGGGACGATCCTTACCAATTGGATTTTCATTCTTTTTTACGTGACAATTTGCTCTCTACAAGAATGTACCTGAGGAAGAGTCCCTAAAAGCCTCTCCAATGGATTCTTCAGGACTATCCTCACTCAAGAAAATTACTCCACAGTGAATTGTCCAGACATAAGTTTATGTTCATCATCCAAGCATTTCATTTCTTTACCCAGAAGTTTGTCATGTTCATATTACCTCTGAGCAAACTCTCCGAGTTTCTGGCTATCGATTATCACGTCCATATTACCTCTGATATCGGTTGTCGTCTCAACTTAACGCCCGTACTTAACTCTAAGTACGCCAGTGGTGTTAGGTCCACAAAAACTGCCATGTCCATATTACCTCTGAGCAGATATGCACCTCCGTCCCCGGTGGAATTGCATCCCAGAAGTTTGTCATGTTCATATTACCTCTGAGCAAACTCTCCGATTTTCTGGCTATCGATTATCACGTCCATATTACCTCTAATATCGGTTGTCGTCTCAACTTAACGCCCGTACTTAACTCTAAGTACGCCAGTGGTGTTAGGTCCACAAAGACTGCCATGTCCATATTACCTCTGGGCAGATATGCACCTCCGTCCCCGGTGGAATTGCATCCCAGAAGTTTGTCATATTCATATTACCTCTGAGCAAACTCTCCGAGTTTTTGGCTATCGATTATCACGTCCATATTACGTCTGATATCGGTTGTCGTCTCAACTTAACGCCCGTACTTAACTCTAAGTACGCCAGTGGTGTTAGGTCCACAAAGACTGCCATGTCCATATTATCTTTGAGCAGATATGCACCTCCATCCCCGATGGAATTGCATCCCAGAAATTTGTCATGTTCATATTACCTCTGAGCAAACTCTCCGACTTTCTGGCTATCGATTATCACGTCCATACTACCTCTGATAGTGTCTTGTGTACAAATTTTAGCTAAAAAGCATATTTCTATCATGTCCATATAACCTCTGAATAGATGTATCCTGCTAAAACTTATCGAGAGTATATCACGTCCATATTACCTCTGATATCACTTTCACCCAAACCTGTCATTTACACTCCGAAATGATGGGTCCACAAAGTCAGATGAAAGCCTCTTTATTATTCCCAAGAAAGAGCGAAAGTACATTGAAAAGCAAAAGCAAAAGTACATCATTGAGAGGGAGCGGTCAGGTCGCGAAGCTGCTGCGCCAGTGCGGCCATCCTCTCAGTCCTGGAATCCAGGACATCAACGCGAGCCCGCTCCAGTCGTGCCTCATCATTGCTCATGAGGAACAATTCGGCTCTAGCCCGAAGAAAACCAGCACGAGCAACTCCTGCACGCGCCAAGTTCTGTTGTGCTACGCCCAATCGGCCATCCGCCACAACTAGAGCTTCCGACGACTGAGAAGCCCACTCCTTTGCCTGAGCGAGTTTGGTTTCCAGCTTGCGGACCCTCGCTACATTCCCTTCATGCTCAGCCTGACACTTTATTTGAAGAGCAATGGCCTCCTCCAGGACGGTTTTCCTTCATCCATCTCCTGCTGATGTGTCTGGATGGATTCATTTATGCCTGCCATCTGTTCGGCAAGCCGTGCAGTCATGGAGTCGTATCTAGCCTGGACCAGATCTTCAATATTGTCTCGAGCTAGCTGCAAGTATTCGTTAATGGGTTTCTCCAAACCATTAACTATCTCCTCCAGCATTTCAGCTAGCCCAGTGTCGTCAAATTCTCGGATCGGCACTATCATGGGCTGGGAGGACCTCTTCAGCGACGCAAAGCTCAGATTCTTCGCCAACACCCTTGATATTAACATTTTCAAAGTGGTGTAGAAGATGCCGGTGTACTGCTCGATCAGCACAGCTAGATCTGAATGGACGCCTGGAGTGGCCTCGATATTGGCGAGTCCCCCTCCAAGAACAACCACAGACGATGTTGCCACGGCCGTTGCCTCAACAGGTGGTGCGACGAAAGAAGAAGCGCCAACACCGGACGAAGATACCATCATACTCAAAGGAGGCATTATCGCAATGACAGGCTCGTCCTCCTCTTGAGATATTGGAATCTCGTCGACAGGCGAGCCGGCACCCGAAGATATTTCCTCTTCAAAATCAGCCACCTCCGTGTCGCCGCCAGGACCTGACACAGAGCCGAAGGGCGCATCTACACTGCCCTCCCCGAAGAGGTCTTCCCCTAAAAGAGGACGAAAGGAAGTTAGTATCGAAATGATGCTAACTTTTCTAAAAAGAGGCGTGAAGACGACATTTACCCATGGCCGACGACATATATGTCGTATCTGCGGCCTGTACAGCTAAATCATTTCTTAACGATGCTAAGCAAGCTGTCATACCTGGAGAAAGGGGTATGCTAACTGACGCTGGCAAATAGTCTTCCAGGTCCTCGTCAAACTCCAACCGAGGCTCATCGGCTGGAATCTTGCCAGGTGCACCTACAGACACGACAGGAGTCTCTCCCGATGCTGATCCGGATAAAGATATCCTCATTCAGCTCGGCCCCAAAGGAGACCTCGTTCCACTACCTGAAGCAGTAGAGGCGACGGCGGCCTCCAGCTGAGATTCTCCGGCACCACCAGCCAGAACTGTAGAGGTTCCCTCTCTAAAAGGCGAGGAACCTCCAATCAAAGAATCATCCCCAACATAGGGAGATGCAGGCTCACTTCCAGGAGCCTCAATACCAGGAATCCGGAGAGGACGATTAACCGTCTTCTTCTTCCTCTTGCGAGGGAAAGTCTCCTTCGGAGTAGGAGCCCTTCGCTTCCCGAAGATTACCAAAGGCCCTGTAGGCAGAGGTACTTTACCCCTCGATACCGCCAACAGAGGCTCATCTGGAGTGACGGACTCCTCACCCTCGTCAGAAGAAACCGAGGGGACTTCGACTCTTCCCCCAGACTTGGAAGAGGGCACCCTAAAACTTTCATGCATATCAAAATCGCGATGGAAGGTGTTCATTGCCACATAGAACTGGGCATACGAGTGCAGGATGCGCAGCTCCGTGGAGAGTGTAATGACCGGCACAGTAAAAATTGCTCCAGTGCAACCCATGAGGAAGTATCGCCAGTCTCTCGTTCCATCAATGAGTCCACCCCTGGACCGGAAGCTGGTGACGGCGTTGCCCACGTACAACTGATCATACCCAAACTGCCTGGTAAACCGACTAGGCAGGTAGGGCTCCAAGAAGCAATGGTCTTCACTCCTGAACAGTAAATGGGAAGGTCTAATGCAGACCAACCAATTAAAAGCTTCAGGAGAAAGATTGGTCTTCTCTCTACCAGAATCCTCACGCCTAATCCCCGATTGATTGCGATATACGGAGGGGACAGTGCAGAAGAGCTTCCAGCTGTGACTGAAGCCCAGCACCCGCCGACAGTCTAGGACCGTGGTCACATTCCAGGAAGATTTCTGGTAGTTCAACAAGAAACTAGCCCCCGAACTACTACCGGAGCCGGGAGACATAACCCTGGGTTATGAAGAATTAACCATCCCATCAGATACAGGTATGGTAATTCTACCCTAGGAAAGCTATCGCGCCGAGTCTCATCAGCGAGCAGCCCGCCAGTCATGGCCCTCAGGCCAGCTTGAATGCGGCACACCATGGCAGGAAGCAAGCCCAGTCTTGTCCCGAACACCAGACGCACTGCAGGCCATATCGTGTTACGGTGAATGCGGTCCGCAGATGCGATGCCAGGTACCACCAGTCGGCGCAGCCATATGGAGAGGAAGCCAGCCAGTTGACCTTCCCTGGACAGAGGCCTGCGGCAGCGCCTCAAATAACTATAGGCCTTAGTGCCTACAGGATACTGTCCTACCCCTTCGTCGAGGATGAAGTCCGGAGCCCCAGCGTCTACCATGAGATCGTCGACTACCTGAGCATTAAGCATGCTCAGAGGATTCACAGGCAGGTCCTTGCCCTCCAATACCTTCTCCGGTTTAGCTGTCCTGGACCGGTGAAAGAAGAGGTAGAACGTCCATTTATTAATGTGAGCCAAATCTGAGGGCTCACCATAAAAAGCGGTACAAGCGAGGTAGTAGCACATCAGCTCCTGGTACACCTCCACTACCCGAGGGTCTGAATCCCCCAGCTCCCGGTTTGTGGGAACATACTCTTCATATGGAGTATCCCCCATCGGCAGCCTCGAGATCTCTGCCATCTCATGGAGGGCCAATCCTAACTCCCCCAGTGGAGTGGCGAAAGTCCCGGTGAGCAAAATATATTGCTCCATCAGTGCCATAAATAGGTTGGGGTTAGGAGGTAACCTAACGCTGGTGGCACTCACAACTGCAAACAAACCAATACTCTCCAACTCGGTCTGAAAATGCTTTAGGGCCCAATCAACTAAGCGAGCCCATCGAAGGTTCGTAGGGGTGATCCACCCAACGCACCGAGGGTTCACCTTGGGGTATACTCCCCCGTGCCCCATAAAATCATTGCAAAAAGTCGATAACTGGACCGGCTGAATCACTAAGCTGTCTTCACTTGGGACACTGCCCGGGTGTCACGCCCCAGTCCCAAAATACCAAGGGACTAGACACGTAGCAATTGCCAGCAGCACGCACCAATGGACTACCCAATTTAATGGATCAATCGGGACATACTTAAGCTGTAATATAGGTCTACAACAACAAGTCAAACTAATCTCATCCACACACAAATAATAAGAACAACAGCAAATAAGGAAAGTATATCAATGTCCAGTCTCAGCAAAGTATGTCGGGAACAACCCGATAAAAGTCTAGAACACTGGTTCATCAGACCAGAACAAAGGAGTCCAAAATAAAGTATCTGATGAGTACAAATAACATAAACTCAAGAAAAGTCTTCAGCCATCACCTCTGCTTCTAAGTTTGGTTCAGCTTCAGCAACAGCTTCTGGTACAGCTTCAGCTCCTGTCCCGTAAACCTCGGGGTAATGCTCTTCTGCTAAACCTGGGGACATCATCCGGATCCAGGTCCTCAGGGGACATAGTAAGGTACAAATAATACAAGCCAAAATAATGCAGTGGAATAGTAAATGAAATAAGCAGGGTAACTACATAACCATCTATGTGAAAATGCAACTGAGAGCATCACTAGTACTCAGGCTGAGACTGCTACAAGCTCTGTGTCGGGGAGCCGGTAGCAGTAATAATAAGTAACCACACGTCTCATGTCCATAACGTCTGTGTGTCTCTCCCCACCCAATGTAACCACACGTCTCATGTCCATAACGTCTCATGTCCATGTCACGTGAGATCAGAGCTAATGCAACAAGTCATAATCTAAGAATATAATGTCTATGTCCATCCTGTATCCTACACAGAATCACCTTGAATATCTCAGGAAGATTCTGTCATATGTATGGTGTCAAGTGTCCTAGGTTATAATGTACTTGATACAACAAGTACGAGAATATAAAGGGTCCCGAATGTCCATCTCTAAATGACGTACCCAACTCCGCGTACGGGGTTGGCACCCGACTATTAATCGAACGCTAAGTAGGTCATACGGTCCTAGGTTTAAGCATAATCAACAATATAAATAAGTAAGAAAATAAATATCAAAACTACATAATTTGGCAAGGTACACTTGCCTGAGATTGGAATACCAGTAGCGGTCCCTGTATCCGTGGGTTCCGTAAATACTTCTCCAAAAGCTGAAATGAACATTACCAACAGTCTCAGAACATATGAAATAGCTAGAAACGCCTGTTCTTAAGTCCAGTTTGGACACAAGGGCAAAAATGACATTTTTAATTCAAAGCGGGGTCCAAATGTGGGCCACTTTGCACCGAAAAACGCGTCAGGGTCAAAGGTCTCCAAATTAGTTCAACTTAGTGTCAACAGGTCTGGAACGATGATACGAACCCAACGGAACTTCCAGAATTGGATTCCGATGAGCCGTTCTCAAAATCGCCCGTCAAGTGGAGCTTGTGGGGCCCACGACACGCGATTTTTCCAACCTTCTCAGAATCGAACCAAACTTGTCTCACAGGACCAGCGTATTGCTACGAGTCTGATGGCGCAAGTTTCGTCTCGATCCAACGTGTATACACTAAGTTATAGCAAAATACAGAAAAGTCGGATACGGGGCGCTGTCCGCGGATACGCACTGATTCTGGTGTGCACGCACATCCGAATCAGCTTCTGCGAAATTCCACACGTCCGTATCAACGACGCGCACGTATCGGTGAAGACCGTACGTGACCAAGTCGTCCCGTTTGGCGGGGCGTACTCGGTTCCGGGGTTAAACAGGGCATTGGTTTTCCTGTTTTTGGATCGCGGTTCGCGATCACTACCGGTCGCGATGCACCGAACGGTTTGTACTGGCACCGAGGGGGTCATACAGGCTACGCGATGCAACAGACGAAATCAAAAATAGAGCCACGAGTAGTAAGTTGTGGGTACCTGAACAGGGCTCCGGATAATCAAAAATTTCGTGTCCGACACGACTCGACGTGTCCTCGTCCTGAGTCGCCTAGGGTTAGGGTTTAGGGATGATATGACCGGAGCTCAGGCGAGGGAAGACCGGCCGAGGGGAGGCTGGGCTGATGCTGGCCGGTGGCGACGGCGTGCTGGAAGGCGGGCGGAGCCGGCCGGAGGTGCTGCGGCTGCTGCTTCGGCTCCTGCGAAGTCGACGGTCGGCGGAAAGCAGCGGGAAGGAGGCGCTGGAGAAGAAGGAGGGTTCTGGACGGGGCGGCCGGAGGTGGCGCCGGATCCTGCTGGAGGTGGCCGGCCGGAACTGACTGGGACGGTGGATGTCGCCGGAGAAGAGAGGTGTGGAAGGGATTTCCGGCCGGAGGCTAGCTAGGTTTATATAGAGGTCTAGGGGGAGAGAAACCGCCGGAGGTTAGCCGGAATCCGAAGGGGAACAGTCGCCGGTTCTCAGGGAAGGTGAACGGGGGTCTGCCGGCGGCCACGGCGGCGGAAACGGCCGCCGGCAAGGGAATCGTCGGGAAGAAGAAGGGTTTGGGGGTTAGGGATTTCACCGTTCGGGTCGGGTCGGGTTCTGGCTGGTCGGGTCTGACCCGGATCCGACCCGCTAGCAGAGCGGTCCGGTTCGGGTAGACCGGCCGGTCCGATCCGGTTCAAGCTTTGGGTTCGGTTTGGTTTATTTTATTGGTTTAATTAATTTAGTTAAATTTAATCAATAGTTTTTAATGCTTTAAAAATTCATCCGGGATCCAATAAATTCCCAGAAAATTACCCCATGTCCGGTTTTTAATTTTACACTAGAAAATATAATTTTTATCACATTTTAATATTATATAATATCTTTTTAAAAATTTATTTCAAAATAGACTACCTTAGTTTATTGGTTTAAAATTACAGAAAAATGCTAATTAATTCCAGAAAATTTAATTTTAAAATACTAAATTTTTTAGGTGATTACAAGGGCCATGATTCAAATGGGTTCAAAATGAATTGCAAGGATTGTATTGGTTCAAGGTTTGGAGGGCCATGGTTCAAGGAGGTTGATATTGAGTTACATACTCCCAAAAAAATATACAAGAAGGGAAAATAGGTTTATTCACGTATCGTGTCCAACGGGGTGGATTCTTTAATGTACTTTTGCATAAAAATTCCCAACAATTAGAAAATTGCACAAACTTGGATTTATGGTTTAAATTAATTAAAATAAATACAATTGGTGTTATAAAATAAATAAGAAGTATATCGGGCTAAAATTAAGTAGGACTCAAGTGTCATGGACATAGAGGGCTCATAATAGAATAATATCCTAATTTGGATTGCACAAAATGGGTCGAGATTGTGTCTCCAATTTCGATTGGAACACACAAGAATACAAAGTTGATTTATACAGAATTAAATAATAAACGTTTGCGATAAAAATTGTGCGACTAAAATGTAGCACAAGAGAGTGTAATTATGAGTTACACAAGGGTCTGAATGGAAGGTGGGCACGTCTAGGACAAAGTTATAAAATTTGTTGGAAGGCAAAAGATATGGTAGCGCTCCAAATATCGAAGCAACGATAAGACGCAATAATCAAATAAATCACAGCAATTTAAATATAATTATTTATCATGCAATCATTTACACATTAATTATGAAAAGACAAAAATACCCCTAATATGAAATTTGGGGGTGACAGAAGACTTTTCAGTTATTAGTAGTCCAGGAACATGGACTATCATGGTATGGTGGTCCAATCCTTGTCCTTGTTTGGTTGTAGGATTTGGCTATTATGTTACGATAGGCTATGAACCAAAGTTACGACGCTGATACTTGCATTCCATCTCGGCGTCGTAGCTGGATTATGTTGTGGATACGATATATATAGGAGCATGGGATAGGGAGGACAACTGTTAGCGTAGGGGCTTTCATTGTTATTTATTTTTTCTCTAGATTATCCACGGGTGACTCGATAGAGCGCTACGTGTCTCGAGCATTTATTGACTTTTCCTTTAGATTGGCCACTAGTGACTCGATGGAGAACTACGTGTGTCGAGCACCTGTATGAGTCAAGAGCTCCTCATTAGGATATTGTCCTCAAAAGTGTATTTCACATATAACAGTTTGGAGACCTTTTATGGATATTTATTTTCAGTATATTATGATATATTTTTATGTATCTTGTTACGTTCCTATGAGGATCTAGTCCCTTTTCAGGTGTATACGACCATGACTATTCGTAGGGGCACGGGCCAGGACTTGCTACTTTATTCTCTTTGGAGGAGGTCTTTCCTTCGAGCATCTCTGGTCATCAGATGATGTACTTACTATTGTAGAAGCATAAAAAATACGCCGGATGACTATACGCAACCTATTGGTGCGGGGCAGCGTAAAGAGATGACCTCAGAGCTACCAAGCAGGCAAGACAAAAGCTTCTCAGGACCATCCGTGTAAGTGCAGCATGTCCAGGCCGCCTCAAAGCGTAAAGCAAAGGGCCTCGTCGCCCCTATGACGTAAAAACACATCCGCTTTCAAAGCGTACGAGGAACGCTTGGTGTTCTCCGAGACGAACCTGTCAGACCCTGCAATAAACCTGACGTCTGAACTTCTGACAAAGGGATACGCCTCGGCTACCCAGACGACAGCTATAATGATGGCACGGCACTACGACCCAGGCTGTCAGTCACCGCCATCTCCCTTACGTAAACTATTTCTTTTACATACACAAGGGGATATGCTGCCTTATTTTACACGGGCAGACGTGAGCTATTTACGCTCCACAGCGGACAAACCGCCTGCCACATCAAAAGCTGCACTTAGCGCAGGGCTCGAGACACGTCTCTGCGATTGGCGCAGAAGGCGGTAACGGTCTTCTCGAGGCACGACTGACATACAGAAGGGCTGCGGGCCTTCAAAAACACGCCTCTGCATTTAATGCACAGAATGATGGCGGATCTCTGCATTTAATGCAAGGGATTTGATAAAGAGTCACCAAACCGACGTTTAGTGACATCCCCTTTGCATAAACTGCTTTTAAGCATACAAAGGGATACACTGCCTTATTCCATACAGGCAGACGAGAACCATCTATGCCCCGCGAAAGACAAACAGACTGCCACGTCAAAAGCTGTTCTCCACACATGGCTCGAGGCACGTCCCTGAACGGTGGCAGGCCTTCAGAACACGCCTTCGCAATTAATGCACAAAATGATGGCAGATCTCTGCATTTAATGCGAGGGATTTGATAATATCTTCAAAAGCCGTGATTCCGGCTAAAGGACGTCTACGTCAGCGTTCAGCACATTACGCAGTGGCGTCTATGCCCGTTCAGCTTCTGTGCCCAGATGGCATCTACGCCTCCTCAGCTTCTATGCTCTCTCGGCTTCCACGCCTTCCCAAGCACATTACGCAGTGGCGTCTATGTCCGTTCAGCTTCTGTGCCCAAAATAGCTTCTATGCCTCCTCAACTTCTATGCTCTCTCGGCTTCCACGCCTCCCCAAGCACATTACGCAGTGGCGTCTATGCCCGCTCAGCTTCTGTGCCCAGATGGCTTCTACGCCTCCTCAGCTTCTATGCTCACCCGGCTTTTATGCCGTCGGGCTTCTACGCCCACCCGGCTTCTATGCCTACTTGGCTTCTATGCCACGGTGACAGATATCGGCTTTTACGCCCACCTCTTCTACACGGGGGATACCTACCTACGTGGCTTTTACGCCGTGATCTTCGTAGCAATTGTACGCGTTGTGTCCCTTAGTTGGACCCGCGTCACACGGTCATTCAAAAGATCATCCATACGCAGGCATTGGTTACTTTAACCGTCGTGTAAAAGGGTGCTGTGTTGTCCACTCCTCGGTTTTTACACCAACTGAGTGGTCACTGTCACTAAAACTCTATAAATAGAGACCTCTATCAACAGAGGAAAAGGTCGAAAAATTAGAAGATCGAACAATTGAAGACTCAGAGAAGAGGTCGAACAATTGAAGATCGAGCAAGGAGAGAGGAGATCGAGAGAGAGAGAGAGAGGAACCCGGAGCTCAGGCAAAGGATAGGGATCGACGACCGGGGCATCGTGCATCCACCCTTTTCTGCAACCTCCGAGGCTGCTTCCTGTCTTCTACGGCACTTCTTCACCATCGTGTGGTCCAAGGGCTAAAGTGATCGACTGCAGATCAGACACCTATAGCAATTTATACCCAGATTAAATAAATTATACTCCCACATCCTCGTATAGGATTACATTGTACAAGTTTGTTTGTAAACAAAAGAACACGGGTCCTGTATAAACCCCGTCTTGAATACATCTTTCATTCTTTTCGTTTTCTACCACAAACAAGATGGCGACTCTGCTGGGGACATCTTTCTCTTATGATGAGAAAGTAATTGCTCAACACGACGCGGTATCTATAGGAACCGCAAAGAAGACACTGGTCGTCCAGTTCGACCAGTCTGCCTACGAAGACATGCTTCGAACCGGGGGTAGCTCTCACCCTCTCTCCGTCCAAGACAACAGGAAGCTACGCAAAGTCTGGATGCCCAAGACATCCTCTACCATTCATGTGGACTCTCCGATCTCTCCGATCTCTCCGACCAATGAGGTTGTAGCATCGCTCCCTCCGTGCCCCGCACATAAAATTCAGTCTCCCGCTACGCGCGGTACAGACAAAACTTCGGGCGAAGCCTCAGCGCTAACCCAGAAGTATCCACTGCGCTCTACGCGTAGAAACCAGTCTCCCGCTACGCGCGGTACAGACAAAACTTCGGGCAAAACCTCAGCGCTGACCGAGGAGCATCTACTGTACTTTACGTGCAGAAACCAGTCTCCCGCTACGCGCGATACAGACAAAACTTCGAGCAAAGCCTCAGCGCTGACCCAGGAGTATCCACTGCGTTTTACGCGCAGAAACCAGTCTCCCGCTACGCGCGGTACAGACAAAACTTTGGACAAAGCCTCAGCGCTGACCCAGGAGTATCCACTGCGCTTTACGCGCAAAAAACAGTCTCCCGCTACGCGCGGTACAGACAAAACTTCTGATGATGCCTCAGCGCCAAATCAGAAGTACAGGTCACGCTCCGCGCACAAGACAACATCTGACCTCTACGGGGAACCAGATGAGCGATGTGATCTCCACGAGGGAAAACAAGCGGCAGAATACGCAACTTCTCGGCCCTTACGCCAGCAAGGGAACAATCTGCATACCCTCCGGATCACGCGAGAAGCCGATGGCCGACTGAGGACCTCTTCAGCTTCACGCCAGCCTGAGCAAATCTCCAAAATACGCCAGGCAAAGTCCCTCGGCGTAGTGCAAGCTCAATTGATGGAAAGACAACCTCCCCGGGGGTTATCTGCCACCCAGACGGCCAACCTGTTGTACACAGGTGGCACAGCAAGAGCCATGGTGCCCAACCTCCGTATGACCACTGATGGGAGCAGAGGAAACAAACAATCATCTTCTTCTGCAACTCCTCCTGACCTGCGCAAATATCTAATCCAGAAGCGTAAAGAGAGGGAACCTTCCGATGTGTCTATTACGCCTCCTAGCGAACACTGTTGCAATAGCCATAGAGTTGTGATTAACTGTTGCTGCTCTAAAATAAGACGACCGGTTTTCGACTGGTTAAGCTACTCTCTGTCTTTTCAGGAAAAGGAGCCCGCGCATGCATCTGTAAACATGGCCTCACACATGCCTAGACGAGGTTCGAACTCAAGACGTCATCCCTCCAGGCCTCCGAGCCGAAGGAGGTTCAATGAGCTCCTCAGAAACGCTGAAGCCGGGGTATTCCAAAACACTCGTGCAAGATCACGACGACCAGCTTCGTCCTCTTCTGATTCCGACCCCGAGGACCGCCAAGCCCCCGAATCAGATGCTGAAAGTGTAGAGTCGACTTCTACAGCGACCTATACTAATCCTTCAATGACACCCAGGGAGATGGGAGTTTATGCCGTTGAAGATGAACGCGAGAAGGCTTCACCATCAGGAAACGCGGAGCAACACATCACTACGCTGGAGACATCTCTGAAACAAATGCAATCCATGATGGAAAACATGTACCAGATGATGCTAACCCAGCACGCAACTGCCATGGCTCAAGCGTCGATCCCGCCAACTCAGATACGTGTGGGGGTGGACTTGCCACCATCTAATCCAAGCCAAGAACCTGCTCTAGATTAAGAGTCAGCAGTTCCCCCACTTTCGGAGAATATATTGCCTTCCATTGGAGCCACGATACAACCAACTCCACACCACTCCGTAGTCCCGCTTTCGGCTGAAAATCCGATGCAGGCAGTACGGGAGTTGAAAGCCCAGTTTGACGTCTTGAAGCACAAAGATCAGCTCAAGAAACTAGGAATCAACCAGCCTTACCCAGCTATCTGGGAAGAGGTCCCTTTCCCTCCGAGGTACAAACCTCAGACCATGGCCCTGTTCGAGGGGAAAACATCACCAAGTCAATACATGAACTATTTCAGTATGATGATGGTGTTACTGCAAGGGAACGACGCCCTCCTCACTCGGGTGTTCAAAGGTTGTCTCTCAGGAGTAGCCTATCAGTGGTACCGTAGCTTGACGGACAACTGCATCACTTCCTTCGAGGACTTCAAAGCTTTATTCTTCACGCGATTCTACGAAGGAGGAATGGACATGTCCATGTCCTCTCTCATCGAAGTCAAGCAAAGAGAAAAAGAGGACGTTCGCACCTTCATCGAGCGTTTTCGTCAGGCCACCTTACAGATGCCTCCAGGAATTTCAGACTCTGCGTTGGTAGACATTTGCAGGAAAAACCTCCTTCCCGTGGTCTCGGTGTTCACAGGACCATATCAGTTCTGTGATTGGCCCTCGTTCATCCTCTCGGCCGTAGCCGCTGAAGACAACAGTCGCAAGGCGCGCGACAATGGCATCATGATCTCCGCCTCTGACAGAGGCAAGAAGTCATCTCCTAGCAGCGACCATCCTCGTGGTCCAAAAGGGAAAGAAGCTCTGGCAATTAACACGTCCAGACCAAAGATTGCGGCAACCACGCAAACCAGACCCGGGACTGCCAGGCCCGCCGAAGTCTACTCCTTCGACGACGACGATATCCCAAGTATATTCGAATGTCTCGTCAAAAGTGGCAAGATCACCCTTCCGGAGTTGAAGCGGCCCCAAGAAGTCGGCAGTACTAACGACCCCAAATACTGCATCTTCCACAGATATGTGCACCACCCGACAAAGGCGTGTTACATACTGAAAAGGAAGATCCAGGGTTTGATCGATGCCAAAGCCATAACTCTGCACAACACTGAAAAGATGATCACAGCCAACATGATCTCTCTACAGTTTGGCAATCTGCCTCCCCAGGAGGTCCCGAATGGTGTTGCGCCTATCTCTCGGACCACGATGAACATCGTCAATCTCCCTCCAGCTAGGGGTCAAAATCACGACCTGGTACCCCTAACCACCCGGCGGGGCGAGATCATGTGGGTTCATCCGGATTTGGTGCCAGAACTCGAGAAGGAGTCTAATGCTACTAGAGCTGCGTATAGAAAGAACTCCAAATGCAAACCATGCCATATGGTTGCGACTTCTTCACCGTCAGACGAGGACGAGGTACTAGCCGCAACCCGTTCAGGGAGAGCTTACCTCAATGACTACGAAGCAAATCAGGAAGGTGCACCGGCCGGTACTTCAGCCACCAAACCTTCGGGACCCGAGTCCGTCATGCCAGAGACCGATCCTGCAAGGCCGACTCCAACGGACAAGGGGAAGCAGAAAGAAGTTTGCTTTGATAAACCTGTGAGAAACATCCCTAACAAAGGTTTAGAGAAGCCATACAACTTCGACATCCTGGCCCAACTGGCTAATACACCAGCCAGGCTGTCCATCTTCGAGCTACTCAGGCTCTCCCAAGACACTCGTCTAGCCCTGAGTGAAGCACTAATGCAGGCGGAGGCATGCTTGACCCAGCTCAAGTTCCCCGACGAAGAACCAGTGGCGTGTCCCCAGTGCCACAGTGTGATGGAGGTGGTGCCAAATATCACTTTCACTCAAGACGACATGCTATTGAAATATAACAGGCATGACAGGCCCCTCTATTACACCGGGTACGTCGGTTCCATGGAGGTCGACCGGATTCACATAGATCCGGGATCGTCAATCAGCATAATCCCCCACAGTCTGCTCAGGCCGCTGAGGATTCCTACTAGCGAATTAGCTTTCACCACCACCACAATCGTGGGTTTCAACGCTGGAAAGAGCAAGCCTTTGGGAAAAATTCGCCTAAGGATCCAAATTGGCAACCTCAGATCGGTAGCCACATGTTACGTCATCGATTCAGAGGTATCCTACAATATTTTGCTGGGAAGACCGTGGATCCACGACCACAATATTGTTCCTTCAACTCTACATCAATGCCTTAAGTATGTAGACGCACAAGGAACAGTACAAACGGAGGTTGCTGACCTAAACCCGTTTAAAGGAGTAGAATCCTACTATTCCGATGCCGTGTTGTACTCTCAGGATCACACGAAAGAAGTGCCAGGCGAGGCAGAGAAGGAATCCCACCGGGAGCCAGAAGAACCCTCTGCCACACTACCCCTGTCAATCATGGTAAAGGGACGAACCACTCATCCAAGAGCCATGGAACCTATGGCTATCCACCTGAACAAGCCCAAGTCAGGAAAAGGGGGTGATCCTCTCGTGATCACTTTGAACCAGAAGCTTCCTCCCTTGGTCATCAACCTTCGGCGCCACGAGCAGCCGAATGATGTAAATGCAATCAGGAACCGAGCCCCAGATGATAATAAACATCCTCTTTTCCAGTATATCAACGCTCTGATTCCGAACCAGGAATCCTCTCTCCATAGCGATATAGAAATATTAACACAGAACTTCTTGACAGCTATGGATTCCTATCACCCGTACATATGGGAGGTAGCATCATCGTCCAACGTCGTCACAACATATGGACCACAAGAGGACTCTATCTTCCTTGTCCCGCCTACCTGAGGCAATCAGCGTACAATAGTCTTCGGCCGCGTGCGCAATCAACCGACTGTCCAAGAGGATTCTCTCGATAACGATACTGGAAAAATACAGGTCCACCAATACAGCCCACAGACATTGAGGATCATGCAAAACATGGGCTACGACTTGGAGCGGAAGCCAGGCCTCAACTACGGGAAGGGCAGACGAACGTCACTGTTCGGCAATCCCCGCTATCAACAGACCCGTTTCGGGTTAGGGTATGCCGCCTCCTCCAAATCAAGCGAGAATGTCCTTTCCTTCTATCAGGACGGCTCGTCACCCTCCGACTCATCTGACGCTCTCGAACGAACATTATCAGTAAATATGGTAGTGACAGATCCCTGCAAAGCAAACGAGCCAGAGTCTGAGCCATTCGAAAATGACTCTTGGGCTCAACAGATGGATACACAATGGGAGTTCCGCTTCGAGCAGAGAGAACCTCCCACTGAAGATGAAGTTATCCAGATCGACGTTGGGGATGAACTCTCACCGAGGCCGATATTTATCAGTAACAATCTTTCCCCGGTCGAAAGGGAAGAAGTTATTCAACTGATAAGAGAATACATCGACGTCTTCACATGGAATTAGGAGGATATGCCAGGACTTGATCCAGAGATGGCTACCCAAAAACTCAACATATCGCCCGATTCAAAGCCTGTAAAGCAACACCAGCGCCGGTTCCGCCCGGATATGATGGACGCCATTGAAGCCGAAGTCAAAAAGTTGATAGCCTGCGGTTTCATCCGGGAGGAACAACATCCCGACTGGGTCACCAACGTTGTCCCAGTCATGAAAAAAATGGGAAAATACGCATCTGCATCGATTATCGGGATCTGAATGCGGCCTGCCCCAAGGATGAGTTCCCTCTTCCCATTATAGACATTATGATCGACAACACCTGCAGTTTTGAACACATGTCTTTCATGGACGGATTCTCAGGGTACAATCAGATCAAGATGCATCCTGGAGACGAGAAGCATACCGACTTTCGAACACCACTGGGGGTATATTGCTATACAGTAATGCCCTTCGGATTAAAGAACGCTGGGGCAACATACCAACGAGCTATGAGTAACATATTCCATGAGCATTTACGCAAAACGGTGGAATGCTACGTGGATGACATTGCTGTCAAAAGTTGCCTCAAAGATGATCATATTCGAGACTTGAGGTCGGTGTTCGAGTTGATGCGCCAACATCAACTCAAGATGAATCCTACGAAGTCCTTTCTGGGTGTATCTAGCGGCAAATTCCTGGGATTTGTCATTACCGCCAAAGGCATCCAAGTGGACCCTGAGAAAGTCTAAGCCATCGTAGAAATGCGATCGCCTCGCAATCTGAGGGAACTTAGGGGATTTCAAGGTCGTCTGGCTTACATCCGGAGATTCATATCCAACCTCTCCGGAAGATGTCAGCCTTTTTCTTGCCCCATGAAGAAAGGTGTATCCTTCGTATGGGACGAAGCCTGTCAACAAGCGTTTAACGATATCAAATGCTACCTCACTCATCCGCCAGTTCTGGTGCCTTCCGTCGTAGGAAGACCATTCTTCCTATACGTTCGAGCAATGGACCATTCCCTGGGAGCTCTTCTTGCACAGAAGAACGATGTAGGGCATGAACAGGCTATCTACTATCTAAGTAGAATGATGGTCGGGGCCGAACACCGGTACAACCCAGTGGAGAAAGAATGCTTGGCTCTGATGTTCGCTATCCAGAAGACGCGGCACTATGTCACCGGCCAGACTATCCATATCATCTCCAGAATCAACCCTCTTTGAGTACTAATGAGCAAGCCAAGTGCTCTTAATTCCCGACTCGCAACTTGGGCGATGCTGTTAACACCATATAACATGGTGTACGTCCCTCAGAAGTCCATCAAAGGCCAAGCATTGGCCGACTTCCTAGCTGCTCATCCAATCCCGGAGACCTCCAAGTTGTACGAGGACATCCCTGACGAAGTTGCAGAATGTAATACTGCGACAAAAAGTGACGCATGGCAACTATTCTTTGATGGTGCCTCCAGAACTGGTCCTAGGGGAAGTGTGGTCTCAGGAGTAGGAATCGTCCTGGTTACTCCCGACAAACTCGTCATCTACCGGGCATACTCTCTCAACGAGCCCTGCTCCAACAACGTGGCAGAGTATAACACTCTGTTAATCGGGCTCCAAGTCGCTAAAGAGTTGGGGGTCGAATCTCTAGAAGCTTTCGGTGATTCTCTGCTTATCGTCAATCAAGTCAGAGAAATATATGAAGTCCGGAATCCAGACCTCATCCCCTATCACCAAGCAACGGTCGAGATAGCCGTGACATTCAAAGGGTTCTTCCTGGAGCATGTACCTCGATCCCAGAATCTTGAAGCTGATGCCCTAGCCAGTCTAGCCGCAGATCTGGCTACTCCTATAAGAAGGCAGAACTCGGTAATCCTTCTTAACAGAGATTTATTCTGTGTAAAGAACAACTCTCACATAGAACGCAGCTACGCTGCATACGCCGATCCTCCCAGACGAGATTGGAAGAGTCCTTTCATAGATTTTGTGGCATACGGAATCTTGCCGGAAGACCCTAAAGAAGCAGTATCCGTCAAGAGGCGATCCTTACGCTTCTACTTCGATGCATCTTCACAATGCCTATATCGCCGGACCTATGACGGACTGCTATTGAGATGCCTCTCTGACGACGAGGCACAGCTGATCATCCGTGAAGCTCACGACGGCATATGCGGAGCGCATCAACCCGGCCCTAAGCTACAGGATCGTATCAGGAGAATGGGCTACTACTGGCCCACTATGATCACAGACGCGATCAGCTATGCAAAACAATGCAAGGCCTGTCAGGTCCATGCAGACTTCATACATCAACCGTCTGAATATCTACATCCTACGGTTATATCCTGGCCTTTCGAAGCATGGGATATGGATGTCATTGGTCCTATTCACCCGTCTTCTTCCAGGGGTCACCAGTTCATACTGGCCATCACGGATTACTTCTCCAAATGGGCAGAGACGATCCCTCTTGCTGAGGTAAAGGCGTCTAATGTGATCAGCTTCATCAAGCATCACGTCATCTATCGCTTCGGGGTACCTCGGAGGATAATTCACGACAAAGGGCCTCAGTTTATCAGTCAAACGTTTCATCGATTTTGCGATAAAAATTGGATACATAATATTGCCTCTACGGCATATTATCCAGCTGCTAATGGTTTGGCGGAAGCTTTCAACAAAACCATTATCAAACTCTTGAAGAAGTTTGTCTCTTCAAACAAGAGAGATTGGAATGAGAAGCTGGGCGAATGCCTCTGGGCATATCGTACAACGGTACGAACACCGACAGGTTGTACTCCATTCTCACTGGTCTACGGGAGCGAAGCAGTTCTCCCCATTGAAGTCCAGATCCCGTCACTCAGAATAGCCGTGGCTAACGAGCTGACTCAAGAGAAGAACGACCTTTTAAGACTTCAGGAGCTAGAAGGATTAGACGAGAAATGCCTCCAAGCTCAGCAGCGCATCGCGCTCTACCAAGCACGCATTTCCAGAGCTTTCAATCATAAAGTAAAGGAAAGAGTGTTCAAAGTCGGCGAGCTAGTTCTAGCCATAAGAAGGCCGATGATTCTTACCCACAGGAGTAAAGGCAAATTCCAGCCCAAATGGGAAGGTCCTTATGTGGTCGAGACAACGTTCTCAAATGGCGCTTACAGGTTAGCCCAGCCTAATGGAGACCTGTTAATGGCTCCTATCAACGGCAAATTCCTAAAAAGGTACTATGCTTAATCTCCTCTGCTCGGGTAGAATATAGCGGAAACCTCAATTCTGACAAAACTACTTCCAAAACAAGCCTTAGTCAAAGCATATTCTATCGTGTCCGCATGACCTCTGAATAAATGTGTCCTGCTAAAGTTTCTTGAGAGCCTATCATGTCCATATCACCTCTGATAGTGTCTTGCCTACAAACCTTAGTCAAAGCATATTCTATCATGTCCGTATGACCTCTGAATAAATGTGTCCTGCTAAAGTTTCTTGAGAGCCTATCATGTCCATATCACCTCTGATAGTGTCTTGCCTACAAACCTTAGTCAAAGCATATTCTATCATGTCCGTATGACCTCTGAATAAATATGTCCTGCTAAAGTTTCTTGAGAACCTATCATGTCCATATCACCTCTGATAGTGTCTTGCCTACAAACCTTAGTCAAAGCATATTCTATCATGTCCGTATGACCTCTGAATAAATGTGTCCTGCTAAAGTTTCTTGAGAGCCTATCATGTCCATATCACCTCTGATAGTATCTTACCTACAAGCCTTAGTCAAAGCATATTCTATCATGTCCGTATGACCTCTGAATAAATGTGTCCTGCTAAAGTTTCTTGAGAGCCTATCATGTCCATATCACCTCTGATAGTATCTTACCTACAAGCCTTAGTCAAAGCATATTCTATCATGTCCGTATGACCTCTGAATAAATGTGTCCTGCTAAAGTTTCTTGAGAGCCTATCATGTCCATATCACCTCTGATAGTATCTTATCTACAGACCTTAGTCAAAGCATATTCTATCATGTCCGTATGACCTCTGAATAAATGTGTCCTGCTAAAGTTTCTTGAGAGTTTATCACGTCCATACTACCTCTGATATCACTCTCGCCCAAACCTATCATTTACATTCTAAAATGATGGCTCCACAAAGTCAGAAAAGAGTTCGCTTTATTCCCAAGAAAGAGCAGAATTACACTGGGAAGCAAGAAGAAGAAAGGGTACATCATTGTGGGGGAGCGGTCAGATCATGAACCTGCTGCGCCAGTACAGCTATCCTCTCATCCCTGCAGGCCAAGGCATCAGCGCGGGCCTGCTCCAGCCGTGCCTCGTTGTCTCCCCTGAGGGACAATTCGGCCCTCGCCCGACGAACCCCCGCACGGGCAGCTTCTGCACGATCCAGATCCCGTCGCGCTGCGCTCAATCGAGCAGTCGCTACGTCTAGACCTGCCAACGACTGGGAAGTCCACTCCTTCGCCTGAGCGAGCTTTTCTCTCAACTTGCGAGCCCTCGCTACGTTCCCTTCATGCTCAGATTGGCACTTCAGTTGAAGGGCAAGGGCCTCCTCCACGACGGTCGTTCTTTCGTCGATCTCCAGCTGACGTGTTTGAACGAGTTTATCCAAGCTTTCCATCTGTTTGGCAAACCGCGCAGTCATGGAGTTGTATCTGGACTGGACCTCAGCTTCAATGTCGTCCCGAGTTAGCCGCAGATATTCGTTAATGGGTTGCTCCAAACCATTAACCATCGCCTCCAGGGCATCAGCTATCCTGGTGCCGTCTAAATCCCGGATCGCCTCTATCGGAATCCGAGAGGACTTCTTCAGGCGCTCGAGGTCCAGATTCCCCTTCAGCACCATCGGTATCAGCACTTTCAAAGTAGCATAGAAGACGCTGGTATATTGCTCAGTCAACGCAGCTAGATCCGATTGGGCGCCAGGAGTCGCCGCAGCATTAGCAAGTCCCCCTCCAGGAATGATTGCGGACAAAGTGGTCACAACCGTCGCTTCAACAGGTGGTATGGCAAAAAGAGGTACAACTACGTCGATCGAAGTAGTCGCAATGGCAGGCTCTCCCTTTTCTTGGGATATCAAAGCCTCTTTAACAGGCGAACCGGCCCCCGAAGATATTTCCTCCTCAAAGTCGAACGCCTCCGTGTCATCACCAGGAGCCGGAGTAGAGCCAAAAGGTGCTTCAAAGCTGTATTCCCCGTGGACGCCATCCCCTGGGAAGAGGACAAGGGAGTTGATATCAATATGATGGTACTCTTTCTAAAAAGAAGACCTAAAAGATGACATTTACCCATGGCCAGCGGCATATACGGCGCATCTGCAGCCGATGTAGCTAAATCACGCCTTAATGACGTAATGCGAACTGTCATACCTGGAGAAGGGGGTGGGCCAACCGACATCGCCAGGAGCTCTACCAAGCCTCCACCAAGACGCGGTCGAGGTTCGTCAGCTGGAACCTCGCCAGGCATACTCACGGATACGGCAGGGGTTTCATCCGTTGCTGGTCTAAGGAAAGATTCTCCCATCTGCCTCGGCCATACCGGCAATCTCGTACCACTACCGGAGGCAGTAGCGGCGACGGCATCCTCAAGACGAAGTGTCCCGGCACCGCCAGCCGAAATTGAGGGTCCCTCTCTAGGAGCCTCGATGCCAGGAATTCGAAGAGA
This sequence comes from Iris macrosiphon, assembly GCA_036927795.1. NCBI lineage: Eukaryota > Viridiplantae > Streptophyta > Magnoliopsida > Asparagales > Iridaceae > Iris > Iris macrosiphon. The sequence continues at coordinate 145,935,990 of JAYESA010000005.1, read as the reverse complement.
ACGATTGACCGTCCTCTTCCTCTTGCGAGGAGAAACCTCCTTAGGAGCAGCGGCCCTTCGTTTCCTAGAGACTACCAAGGCCCCCGCAGGCAGAGGCACTTCACACCTCGGCACCGACACCAACGGCTCATCGGGAGTAGCGAACTCCTCACCCTCGTCAGGAGAAACCGAAGGGACTTCGACTCTCCCCCCAGGCGTGGAAGACGGCACCCTAAAACTCCCACGCATGTCAAAATCACGGTGGAAGGTGTTAACCGCCACGTAAAACTGGGCATACGAATGTAAGATGCGCAGCTCCGTGTAGGGTGTGACGACAGGCACGGTAAAAATTGCTCCAGTGCATCCCATGATAAAATATCGCCATCCTTTGGCTCCATCGTTGAGTCTGCCCCTGGACCTGAAGCTGGTGACGGCATTGCCCACGTGTAACTGGTCGTACCCAAATTGCCTTGCAAACCGACTTGGCAAGTAAGGCTCGAAGAAGCAATGGTCTTCACTTCTATACAACAAATGGGAGGGCCTGATGCAGATCAACCATTTGAAAGCCTCCGGAGAAAGATTGGTCTTCTCTCCACCTAAATCCTCCAGCCTGATCCCCGATTGATTGCGATATACAGAGGGGACAATACAAAGGAGCTTCCAGCCGTGACTGAGGCCCAGTGTCAGCCTACAATCTAAAACGGTATTCACATTCCAGGGAGAGTCCTTATAATTCAGCAGGAAGCTACCCCCCGAGCTACTTCCGGAGCCAGGAGACATCACCCGAGGGTTGTGCAGAATTAACCATCCCATCAAATACAGGTATGGTAATTCCACCCGAGGAAAGCTTTCACGCCGAGTCTCATCGGCGAGCAGCCCGTCAGTCATGGCTCTTAGGCCAGCCTGTATACGGCACACCATAGCAGGGAGCAAGCCCAGTCTTGCCCCAAATACCAGACGCACCGCAGGCCACAGGATGTTCCGGTGAATGCGGTCCGCAGATGCAGTGCCGGGCACCACCACCCGACGCAGCCATATGGAGAGGAAACCAGCCAGCTGGGCTTCCTTAGACAGAGGCCTGCGGCAACGCCTCAAGTAGCTATAGGCCTTAGTGCCTTCGGGATGCTTTCCTACCCCGTCGTCAAGAATCTGGTCCGGAGCCTTGGCGTCATCCATAAGAGCCTCGACGACCTGGGCACTAAGCACGCCCAAACAATTTACAGGCTCATCCTTGCCCCCCGAAACTTTCTCCGGCTTGGCAGCCCTGGCCCGGTGGAAGAAGAGGTAGGACGTCCACTTTGTGGTATGGGCCAAATCAGAAGGCTCGTCATAAAAAGCAGTGCACACAAAGTAGTGGCACATCAGCTCCTGATACACCTCTACTACCCGAGGGTCCGAATCCCCCAACTCCCGATTGGTGGGGACATACTCTTCATAGGGGGTATCCCCCATCGGCAGCCTCGAGATCACTGCCATCTCATGGAGGGCCAATCCCAACTCCCCCAGCGGAGTGGCAAAAGTCCCGGTGAGCAAAATGTATCGCTCCATCAGTGCCAAGTATAGGTTAGGGTTAGGAGGCAACCCAACACTGGTCGCGCTCACAGCGGCATACAGCCCAATACACTCCAGCTCTCTCTGACAGTGCTTCAAGGCCCAGTCAACTAGGCAAGCCCGTCGACGGTTTGTTGGAGTGATCCACCCGTTGCATCGAGGATTCTCCTTGGGATATACTCCCCCTCGCCCCATGAAGTCGTTGCAGAAAGTCGGCAACTGGACCGGCTGGATCACTAGACTATCTTCGCTTGGGGCACTGCCCGGGCACAGTCCCCTGAACGACGTCACGAGGCCAGAAGGACGGCTGACGAACGACCCCTGGTCAGCTCCTTTCAGATGAAAGATCTTCCCCGGTTTGCCGTGAAGATCGGGCGTCAGGATCCATGACATCCTCCTAGGGTGTGTCGCATGGAAGAAGGCCGAGATGGGATAATCCCTCGGCATCGTTGGCAGGTACAAAACCAGGTTCCCGGCAAGAAATACCCAAGGTTCTCTCTTTGGCTTCGTCTGGGACCGTTTATCAATCATGTCCCCAAAGAGAAAAGCTGGCTTTATGTACTGCTCCCCGTCTATATACGTCAGGGGCTCCCCATTAATCATATCCAGCAGCATCCGCTCGCCCTGGGCCGATATCAAAATCTTCCTTCCCTCAGGATACTGAGGTCCGGAGATAGGAAATGCCACGTGGGACAGATCCTCCAAATAGTTCGAGTGCAGCATCCCGGCAGCGGAACCCATCACCTCGGCCAGTGGAGACTCACCCAAATTAACTACAAAAGTGCGAGAAAAACATTCATTACAAATCTTGCAGCATGAGGACTAAGAAACGACAGTCTGAGCTTTGTGCCAAGACTGAACAAATTTGGCCATTTTACGCCAGAAGTATCATCCTAAGGCGTAATTGGCGGCATACGACCCATGCTTTACGCCGGGCTGACAAAATTCTAGTTACTACGCCGGAGGTTCCGTCCACAGGCGTAAAACTAAAATTTTATATAGCATACACCAAGTTTTCGGCAGTCAGAGCTGTTACGCCCAGAACTGGGAAAACGATGGAGCCCTTACGCTGGCACATTAGAAATGTGGGCGTAAAAGATGAAAATGTCTCCGTGCATCATCTTCCTCAAAGAGGCTGTCAGCACAGAAGACGACCTAGCGCGGTCACGTTCAACATGTGCGAAGGATTTTTCGTCGTTCTTTGTCATTCCGAAGGCTCTACCTCTAAGACCGGGAGCGCTGCTCGTCGGCAGGATACTTTGCTCAGAATGAAGTTCGCCTTGCCCGACCGAAGACTCCCTCGCCGGGGCGGAAGAATGGGAAGAAGAACCTACACTCTTTTCCTTAGCGGAGGGGGTTTGCTTCGGCGCCATTTCTGAAGACTCTGAGTGCTTGGAGAAGCAACGAAAAAAAAAACTCGAACAGACGAAGACTCTCTTTCGCAGCAGACGGATAAAAAAAAATTTCGCAAAATCTTGGGGTATATATAGGGTTCGGATCGACTCCTCGAATCCTCGGACGATTTCCTCGAGACCCTAACCAAATCTCGCAGATTAATATTCGGTTATGATTGGGTACTACGGCAACCCACTACTCTCAAAAGACGGACAGTCAGCAAATTCGAAGAGTTTTTCGTGCAAAGCAGATTCGCGGTTCTACGCTAAAGAGCTTTCTACGCTCGACGGCTACAGATCTACGGTTTTACGCTCACAAGCTATAAGTCTATGGTTTTACGCCCGGATGCCTTTTGTGCTCAGTAGCTTTTATGCTCGAGAGGCTACAAACCTACGACTTCACGCTTAGCAGATACTAACCTATGGTCCCACGCTCGGTGGTGTTTAGTTTACGCTCGGAGGCAACAAGATCCACGACCTCACGCTCGGAAGACTTCTTTTTCACAGGCTACAAATCTACAGTTCTACGCTAAAGAGCTTTCTACGCTCGACGGCTACAGATCTACAGTTTTACGCTCACAAGCTATAAGTCTATGGTTTTATGCCCGGATACCTTTTGTGCTCAGTAGCTTTTATGCTCGAGAGGCTACAAACCTATGACTTCACGCTTAGCAGATACAAACCTACGATCTCACGCTCGGTGGCTTTCTACGCTCGGTAGGCTACGAACTCAGGATTTTTAGCTCATCTACACTAACGGATCTCTGACTTTCCGTATATCCGAACAGTGCTCAAAGCGGTCAATTGCAGGAGTTCACACAGAAGATACTCCCTCTTGACCTCAAAAAAATATCCCAAGTACCCGAAGCATGCAAGAGTTCAACATTGAAAATCACTCTTCTTCGTGGGTCGACTCGAAGTTCATCCAGAAACCCAGTCTGAATATTTCATCTACAGTTCAAGACGGCGGCTCAGTTTTATAGCCATTTCTCGCCCTGTTCCAAGGGACTTTCGGGAAATCACTCTTGAATATGATGTCTGGGACAAAGAATTCTACGCGGTCCCTACATTCCTAAAACAGCTGCGCATCACTAGTTATGCGTAAAAGACAGGACAGGACCTAATACTCTTTTTTCAGAGTCAGCGTACAGAATCAGACGTGACGAAGCTGCACATATTCAGACTTCACAGCAACGTATGGCAAAGACGATCATATGCGGAGAAGAAAGACGATTTTATTAAAGATTAAAGTCATGATTACATATGAGGGAAATCCAATCTACAAGGGTTTTCTTTTCATTTTTATGACTACATCTGAGGGAAACTCCGTCTAAAAAGGGCTTCCCCATCGTCGTCTAAAGATCACACCGAGAAGCCGCTCTGACAGGGTCTTGCGCTGGTGATGGTCTTCCTCTTCTTCCAAGAAGATGATCGGTGGCAGGAGGATACAAAACTGGGCAGATGACCCATCCTCCAACAGAAGGAAAGCAGGGTAACTCTGCTTTCCTACAGACCACCGTCACTCTGGCCGGTCTATCTGCCTCTCGTCACCAGATGTAACGAGAGAAGGCGCCACTTGCAAGCGGCCTGGTCAAATATGACCCCTCCCTACTCTCCGAGTGGCATGCCGCATGAAGTTGCTGATTATCCCGAGCAAGGGAGGCTAAGATATCCTTCCATGATTCATCGTTGCAGATGACACTTGCTCGAAGACGCCGTCTTGTTCGGCTCCTTACATGCTGGAAGAATATGGTCTTCTTCTTTCTCAGGTCGACCCGACGAACTCCGGCGATCATCTCAGCATGGTGAAAGGAAATGTGGGAAGAAACAGGTTAACTCCTCAGCCCTTTTATAGGCAAGCGAGGTCACACCTACCCCCAATAAATCTGCCATAAAGACCGGCCTGAAAGAACGTGTCAAAACTTGACCGTTTCGGGCTCCATTCAGAAGGCGTTTCGAGTTACGAAGGATGGTTCATGCTTCATTCAAAGCGTTTCAAATTCCGAGGAATTTAAAAGCTTTGAAGGCGGTCTTGTAGAAGCATGAAAAATACGCCGGATGACTATACGCAACTTATTGGTGCAGGGCAGCGTAAAGAGATCACCTCAGAGCCACCAATCAGGCAAGACAAAAGCTTCTCAGGACCATCCGCGTAAGTGCAGCATGTCCAGGCCGCCTCAAAGCATAAAGCAAAGGGCCTCGTCGCCCCTATGACGTAAAAACACATCCGCTTTCAAAGCGTACGAGGAACGCTTGGTGTTCTCCGAGACGAACCTGTCAGACCTGCAATGAACCTGACGTCTGAACTTCTGACAAAGGGATACGCCTCGGCTACCCAGACGACGACTATAATGATGGCACGGCACTACGACCCAGGCTGTCAGTCACCGCCATCTCCCTTACGTAAACTGTTTCTTTTACATATACAAGGGGATATGCTGCCTTGTTTTACACGGGCAGACGTGAGCTATTTACGCTCCACAGCGGACAAACCGCCTGCCACATCAAAAGCTGCACTTAGCGCAGGGCTTGAGGCACATCTCTGCGATTGGCGCACAAGGCGGTAACGGTCTTCTCGAGGCACGACTGACGCACAGAAGGGCTGCGGGCCTTCAAAAACACGCCTCAGCATTTAATGCACAGAATGATGGCGGATCTCTGCATTTAATGCAAGGGATTTGATAAAGAGTCACCAAACCGACGTTTAGTGACATCCCCTTTGCATAAACTGCTTTTACGCATACAAAGGGATACACTGCCTTGTTCTATACAGGCAGACGAGAACCATCTACGCCCCGCGGAAGACAAACAGACTGCCACGTCAAAAGCTGTTCTCCACACATGGCTCGAGGCACGTCCCTGAATGGTGGCAGGCCTTCAGAACACGCATTCGCAATTAATGCACAAAATGATGGTAGATCTCTGCATTTAATGCGAGGGATTTGATAATATCATCAAAAGCCGTGATTCCGGCTAAAGGACATCTACGTCAGCGTTCAGCACATTACGCAGTGGCGTCTATGCCCGTTCAGCTTCTGTGCCCAGATGGCTTCTACGCCTCCTCAGCTTCTATGCTCTCTCGGCTTCCATGCCTCCCCAAGCACATTACGCAGTGGCGTCTATGCCCGTTCAGCTTCTGTGCCCAAAATGGCTTCTACGCCTCCTCAGCTTCTATGCTCTCTCGGCTTCCACGCCTCCCCAAGCACATTACGCAGTGGCGTCTATGCCCGTTCAGCTTCTGTGCCCAAAATGGCTTCTACGCCTCCTCAGCTTCTATGCTCTCTCGGCTTCCACGCCTCCCCAAGCACATTACGCAGTGGCGTCTATGCCCGCTCAGCTTCTGTGCCCAGATGGCTTCTACGCCTCCTCAGCTTCTATGCTCACCCGGCTTTTATGCCGTCGGGCTTCTACGCCCACCCGGCCTCTATGCCTACTTGGCTTCTATGGCACGGTGACAGACATCGGCTTTTACGCCCACCTCTTCTACACGGGGGATACCTACCTACGTGGCTTTTACATCGTGATCTTCGTAGCAATTGTACGCGTTGTGTCCCTTAGTTGGACCCGCGTCAATCGCTCATTCAAAAGATCATCCATACGCAGGCATTGGTTACTTTAACCGTCGTGTAAAAGGGTACTGTGTTGTCCACTCCTCGATTTTTATACCAACTGAGTGGTCACTGTCACTAAAACTCTATAAATAGAGACCTCTATCAACAGAGGAAAAGGTCGAAAAATTAGAAGATCGAACAATTGAAGACTCAGAGAAGAGGTCGAACAATTGAAGATCGAGCAAGGAGAGAGGAGATCGAGAGAGAGAGAGAGAGGAACCCGGAGCTCAGGCAAAGGATAGGGATCGGCGACCGGGGCATCGTGCATCCACCCTTTTCTGCAACCTCCGAGGCTGCTTCCTGTCTTCTACGGCACTTCTTCACCATCGTGTGGTCCAAGGGCTAAAGTGATCGACTGCAGATCAGACACCTATAGAAATTTATACCCAGATTAAATAAATTGTACTCCCACATCCTCGTATAGGATTACATTATACAAGCTTGTTTGTAAACAAAAGAACACGGGTCCTGTATAAACCCCGTCTTGAATACATCTTTCATTCTTTTCGTTTTCTACCACAAACAACTATATTTTCTTTTATATTTGTTTGGTAGTAGATTTGTCTCCATCCAACTATTAGTTCTTCTCGACTATTTTATATTTGGCTCATTGACATATTTGATCATGTATTTCTTTATGATTTCTGTGGATGAGATTTAGTGATGCCTTGGGACTTATGTTGACAATATATACCACTTGTGAATTATTATACAATGTACGTATGTGTTATGATTTTCATATATTGGAGTTTCCATATATATACGGCTAGCATGCTCACGTATTCCTAGTCCTACATATTTTGGGACTGGGGCATGACACACCTGCCCAACTAGCTATTAACCACTCACAGACTCACAAGTTTTACCTCTAACAATCAACACTGATACTCAAACTTGACATAAACCTATATGTAAGTTACCAACTACTATACTATCTAAGGAACCTCAGGAACTAATGATGGTGAAGCTATATAGGAACTGAACTAGAGGAACTAAAGATATCTCTATCCTGAGCTAGTAAGGGTGATAAAACAGAATTGAGCGATAATATGGTTAAATGATAGAGATGATAGGTTAAGAACCAATTTAAGATAAAATATGATAATCTCATACGTCTATCCCAAATTATGTAATCCAAATTTTTTGCCACGCCAGTAAGGATAACTACGATAAACAATAGAGTCCATAACTAAGGTCTATACCTCTATGATTATGTTATATAGAATTTTCACTACGCCAACTGGTTTGGCTCCAGAGGAGTTGCAACAGCAACATGTACACAACAACTTAAAGCAAGATAGCTGTATCAGTTTAGTAACTGATTGAGTAGGGAATCGAGTTATTGTTCATGCAAACAATGAGAAGTGCTTGAGTAGGCACCACTGCAGGTAAGTGTGTGGGTAATAGGATTACTGCATTGGCAGTTGAGTAACTTGGGTCTACATGTTGCAAACAAGCAACTGTAGTTATGTATCAGATGGAGGAATTTTAGTATAACTAAAACAAGAGACCAGCAACATCAGAATATTATTTGGGGAAAGGAATGCTCAGGTGCTGTTGTACCTAGGCTATAGATGCATGTCTTTATTTTGAAGTGCACTGATAAGGGTGTGTGTGTGTAGGTCCAGTGGAGTTGGTTTCAGTGAGATGAGGTTTCATTAGCATAAACTATTAGTAGTTGGTGTTGGTGTTGATAAGAGGGTATAGGATTGGAATTAACTGATATTGATACTTTTATAGGAGTATATATTAGTAGGTATTGGTGAGGATTAGTGAGTGTGTGTCGAGAGGCATTTTACCAAGGTATTAAGTACAAAGGATTTGTACTAGGATACTAGAGTATTCTAATAGTTAATTGAAGTATTAGGAGTAGGTAGTGATACCTAGATACAAGGGTATCTGGCACTAAGTCAAGTGCTGGAGTGAATAATATAGATAGTAATATATACATATAAGTTATATTAAGTATTCAGATACTTGACATTAGTAGAAGGGTAAAGGTGTAAGTTAGTGTATATGGATACCAAGGGTATCATAGTATCCTATTATCTAGATATTAGTGTTAGTTACAAGTATAACTAAGTTACCTTTAATAATAAGTTAGTAGACTAGCTAGTACACTTAGTGTTAATACCTAGTATAACTTGAGTATTAGCAATGTAATGACTAGTCTTAGCCTAGAAACCTAGTTGACCTAGGTTTGACCCAGAGTTGACCAATGTTGACTAGTTTGATTCCAAAAGTCAAACCTTGACCTAGTTAACCCCGTTTGACCAAAGTGACCTAGTTTAACCTAGAAATTAGCAATTTTATTTAATTAAACTCATTTCTCTTTTATTATACCTAGTAACCTGCTAATTCATATATAAGTCTGTGCGATACCAGTTTGGACACCGTTTTGCATGATTTGCTCAGAACCACAGGCGAGTACATCCCTCTGTTAGTTTTTATTTTATGATAGTGTATATATTGCATGTTCTAGAAATGTATACTTGATCTGACACAGTGGTTATACGGACTGGTACTATATGGATCATGTCATGGGATGTTATCCCCTACCGTGTTCAGCGGGTACTCCTTCACATGTATTTTCTTGTGTGTATCGAGTATTTATTATCTTATACATTATGTTCACACACTGTTCATGCTCAATGTGCTCATATTGTGTTCATAATGTGTCGTTATTGGATCCATGAGTATTGGTTGGGGACAAAGGAGTAGGAGTTGGTTATATGATCAAGCCCAAGTGTATTCATGTATATGTTGATTACATATCACACGTCTAATCGAGTTACCATATTGTATTCGTGTTCAACCTAAATCGATCACATAATAAACTTGTACTCCATAGCACATTAGCTAGTTTTATATATTTCTATTTATTTGTAGTTATTCATATTGTATGTTCTTTATTCCAGTATATTACCTGTTCACTCTAGTTCATACCATCTTGAATTGTTTTTTATTATTGGTCATATATGCTCTACCATGTATTTGGAACTGCTTTCAGAGGTATGTACTTTACTCCAATCCTGACTTGATATATTTTTCAGATGATTGTCTAGTGGAGCAGTGTCCCACTTATTATGGGCCGCAGGATGGCAAGCCATTAGAGGATTCTCTCCTAGAGCAGGAGGACCTAGTGTCAGTGTCTCAGGAGGATTAGTTACATATTTTGGATATTGTATTAGTCTTATTTCTAGACTCATGGCATGTATATATTATTTTGGGAGTGGCTATATCTAGACTTATGAATTTGGACTTGTGGATGTATTGTGATTCTTATTTCCTCTCTTTTATTCTATATCGTGCTTTCATCCTCCTTTAGTTTTATGTTGTGATTGAGTATTGTTTACCATTATCATATATTATATTGTTCCTCCATTTTCAGTTGAGATGACATTGACAGTGTAAACTCCCTTGACCAAATTTAGGTTCACTTAGCTTAGATAGAGAGATTAAGGTTAATTTAGAGCCAATTAGAAATTAATTATAGTATTTTATATTTGTTGTGCAATATTTATATTACTTAGTTCACCTTACCATTACTTTGATATTTAGAGCACTACACTGGCTATTACCCTCAAACAAATTCCATACATTTTTTCTAGACATGCCAGCCTACTATTCTGACCCTTGTGTAACTCACAAATACTCTATCTTGTGCTTTATTTTAGTCGCACAAAAATTGTTACAAACGTCCGTGCTTAAATTCAATTAATTCCAACTTTACATTCTTTGTCCGTTCCAATCAAAATTAGAAATACAACATCAACCCGTTTTGTCCAACCCAAATTATGACATTATTCTATTCTAAGTATATTACGTCCATGACGCTTGCGTTCTACCCAATTTTAACCTATTTATTTTCAATTAATTAAAGAACACCTTGTGCATTAATTTTAATTAAATTAATGCAATGACCCAACCTCACCCAAAACTAGACCTAACTCCTACCCAAACCCACACTCATCCCTCAAGACTCATACTAAATACCACACACCATTTTAGTGCATTACATCACACCAAAAATAAGGTGTTATCCTCATCTAATTACAAAAATTTCCTTATTTGTGCAAATTTCTAATTGTCAAGGGCTCTTGTGCAATTTCTAAATTGCCAAAGACTTTTGTGCAAAGAGGAGGGTGAGGTGTTCACCTCCCATTGGAGAAAATACATGGAGAATTCTCCTCCCTCCATTCGTTCATGACCAAATTCAATGCATCTACATGCATTAATGTAGCCTACCAAACAATAAATATGTTCACACCTAAACCTAATCCCCTCCACCCCAATAAATAAACCACCCGACCTCCTCCCTCAGCTCACCACCGCCACCTTCGCCTCCGGCCACCTCTGACCCGACTCCCCCTCTGACCTCCCTCCTCCCAGGAACCCCCTACCACCATCCCCCTCCGCTGCTCCCCCGCCAGTAGCCACCATCACCAACATCACCTCCACCACTCGACTTCTCCGACCCGACCCCCGACTTCCCCCACCGTAGCCACCACCACCACCACAGTCCACCACCGCCACCTTGTCCACCACCCCCCCCAACCTCTCCACCATCATCCCCACCAACACCACCACCCCCTGGCCGCCCTTGTCGACACCACCAACAGTAACACCATCAACACTAACATCAACAACACCACCACCACCACCCGACCACACTGCTCCCCGACTCCCCTCCGCTCACCCCGTCGCCTCAGCTACCCTCGGCGACTGCCACCATCACCATCGACCACTCACGACCCCTCCTCCGCCGTCGACCACCCTTAGCCACCACCCAAGCCACCACTGCAACTGCTGCAACTGCTGCTGCCGTGCCATGTGCACCTCCCCCGCCTGAGCTCCGCCCCCCTTCGTCGGCGATGACCTCGTACGGCGGACACATACCCCCTAGACACGACACAGAGGTACACCCTCACCTATAATTATACGTATATATATATATATATATGTGTATATGTATATATATATATATATATATATATATATATATATATATATATATATATATAATATATGTATTATATATATATATATATATATATATATATATATATATATATATATATGTGTATATTATGTATATACTATTTATATAGATATATATTACGTATATAAGTATATGTATATTATATATATATATATATATATATATATATATATATTACGTATTAAAGTATATGTATAATATATGTATTTATGTAAATATATGTAATTATGTATAATTATGTATATATATATATATATATATGTATATATAAAGTATTAAAGTATATATAAAAGGATATAAATATTATATATATGTATATGAGTATATATGTATTATATTCATATATTTTGTATATATATATTTATTATGTATATATATGTTTATATAATATACGTATTTTTGGCATATATGTATATACTATATGTATATGTAATTACTATATATATATATGTATATACATACATACATATTTAAATATTAATTATGTATATGTTTATTAAATTACCTTTTTATAATTTACGACACGTGTACGTCTTAGCAGCATGCACACACAACACAGTTAGTTGTCCAAGTAAGACACCCTTGCGTCAGTTCCTAGTACAACATAGCATTTCCTGTACGTACTACTGTAGTGACTGATAATCATAATATTATATTATATTATATATATATACCATTCAGGCGAGACTTCGGGAGCAGGTTATTGGCACTCACAGCTCGAGGACGCAGGCAAGTATACCTTGCCTGACTTTACTGTTTAATTTAAATTATAAACTGTTGTATGATATCTTATTGCAAAAATACATATAACTGTGCGCGTCCGAGATTGACTCGGGTGCAGTCGACGAATACGTCGATATGTAGTATAATTGACTTAGACACTAGCTGACTCACCTACCATTGTGAAGGTATTCTGATATCTTCCTAGACCCTGATACTTATACATGCATTATGATTGCAAATTCATGTTGGGATGCGGGTTTGCATACTTAACTAGCTACCGGTGCGTGTGACATGCATCACTGTTTAGTACGTAATCAGAATTATTTAGTTAGTTGTGACTTGGCATATAGCTATGTGATATACATGTCGTGTATTCAACTTGTATATTCGTATTGGATGGGGAGGACAACTAGTAGGCATATATGATACACATATTGGACTCCATAGTATCCAGAGGAGCCACGAATCCAATGACTTCCTTTATTCAGATATCGCATTCTTTGGAGCGATAGGGATGTATATATTTGCAGATACCTCATTCTTCGAAATGATGGATGTTACATGTACAAATACCATGCTCTTCGGAGAGTGGACATTATGCCTACGCTTACCCATACGTACCAAGGTTGTCTTCATATTGCATTCACTTAGATGGTTATCACACCCATTTACTTTATTCAGTATTTATATATGGCATACATTTTTGTATCTTGTTACGTCCCTTTGAGGACCTGGTTCCCTTCCAGATTTAGACGAGGCATACTATCCTACTGTGTACGGACCCGGGCAGGAGACGTGGTACGCATCCGAGGAGGATCTAGAGGTGCTGCCATCAGAGTTCCCTTGATCACCGATAGATCTACCATCTAGGGCTGGAGCCTCCTTATCTAGTTAGACGATGCTCTAGTCATACTATCTTTCAGCACGCTTATTTTATCTTTATAGTGGGTCTGTTTCCATCAGACATATCTGGGTTGTACTATAGCTTTTCAGACTCTATACTTATTATCCAGCATTTATTTTAGTATTTCTTGTTATATTGTGGATGAGATAGACATTACCTGATATATGTTAGTATTAGACTTGTTAGTATTTTAGGACAGCGTAGCATGTCTTATTAGGTCCATTAAATTGGGTAATCCCTCGAAGACGTGTCAGCGGGCCAATGCCACGTGGCCTAGTCCCGTATACTTTGGGACTGGGGCATGACATGGTTTTAGTGGTGGCCCATGCATGTCTCTATCTCGCTCATGTTTATCGCTTGTGGTATGATAACATGTCCAGCGAGCCTGTAATAGGATAGGAATTACTAGATCTTATCCACTTTGATTTCATCTTTGAATCTCTTTCGCACTTAACTGTTGAATAATTGCATCCTGTTTGTTTATTTTTGTGCTTTTCTAAATTAGTTTTATTTCCTCCAAAAATATGGACATACGATGGGGTTGACCCGGCAATAGACACCTCACATGATATCAATAGGACCCCGACTACCCCGAGAGACCAGTCCCTGAAATGGGTACTGGTTTACCCATCAACTCCATACCTCCACAATGGTCCTACACAGGCAGCTGCACTAGTTCAGACAGATGGACAGACCTCCCAGACACCGACACAACAGTCGGATACACCCTTGCCTCCACCTCCACCCTTTCCAACTCTGATGCCACACCTAGCGGGACAGCCGCAGTTGTTCCAATTCTTCCAAGCTATGATGCAGGCGCAGTAGAATTAGACCAAGACCTTAAGATAGAGCTTAATGGCAGATCTGGAGAGGACACCTACTCCAGCACCCGTACCAGCACCTGCACCTATCCAGCCAGCTGGTACTATCCGAGGTTTCGCCAGATGGGCCTGGAAATATTTTCGGGTAGCGAGACTGCAGAGGAGATCTCAGATTGGGTCTCCAACACGGAGATGCTACTGGAGGCTTCATAGCTACATCTAGACCTTTGGATGACCGCAGTGAGGGCCCAACTCAAAGGCAACGCCCATCACTGGTGGGACTCCATAGAGCATAACGTCGACAAGACACAGATGTGGGAGCAGTTCTTAGAGTACTTCAATGCGAAATATTTCTCGACTACGGTCAGGAATGCCCTATACTCCCAGTTCCTACACCTGGAGCAAGAAAATATGATCGTAGACGCATACGATGTAGAGTTTAGTCGACTTAGTCGATTTGGTGCCGTTCTGATACCCAACTATCTGGAGAAGGCCAGAAGATTCCATCACGGCCTTACTTTTGAGCTACAGAGATATACCACCACAGACGAGAATTTCCTATGAGGAGGTTCTTTCAGAGACAAGGATCCAGGAGGCCATTGGTAGAGGAGCAAGGCGTTCCAGCATGACCATACCAGCCACAGCCCAGCCTGGAGTAGGAGGACCGATCCGTCATCCGGGAGTGCAGATACAGCAGAGGACAGTGCCATACCAGCACAAGGAGCTTCTGACTTGTCACCATTGTGGCAAGAAGGGACATATTGTCATAGACTAATGAAAGAAGCTTGGACTGTGCATGATATGTGGAGCAAGTCAGCACCTTGCCAGAGACTGCCCACAATGTAGAGAGGCAGCACCACAGACCGGACAAAGGCCAGCAGCACTAGTACAGAGGATACTACCCCCAACTGGAGGTCAGCATCCACCAGCACCCGAAAGATTTCAGAGGGAACCACCCTTGGCCCCACAGGAGACACAGTTTGATAGAGCCAGATAGTAGGCCAGAGGGCAGAGTCACGGGCAGGCCTTTGCACTAGCAGCAATTAAGAAGGAACCAGAAGGAAAAGCTATCACAGGTACCATTTTAGTTGCGTCATTACCTGCAACTGCATTGTTTGATTCTGGTGCTACACTATCTTTCATATCTAGTAGTTTCATAGCCATGCATAGAGTAGCTACTTCCTCCTTGTCTCAGAGTTGGAAGATTCTTACCGGAGGAGGCATCGTACCGGTTACCAGAACTATTAGAACGTGCTCAGAAGTCGTGTGTTGTAGAGAGATGAGAGCGCAATTTTTGGTACTCCCGATGCCAAAATTTGACGTTATTTTAGGCATGGACTGGTTGAGCCAGTACAATGCCATACTAGATTGCCGGAGGGATAGCGTCAATTTTAGACTGCCAGATCACCCGGAGTTTGAGTATATACGGGGCACCATCGAGCAAGGAGTAGGACAGACAGCTGGAGCTTACATAGCTATGGAGACGATACCCCCAGCGATTGTTACAGAGTTCGAGGATGTATTTCTGGAGGAGTTGCCAGTCCTACCGCCTGATAGAGAGGTGGAGTTTACTATTGAGTTAGTGCCCGGAGCAACGTCGGTATCTTCAAATGTATACCGGTTGGCAAAGAAGGAACTGGATGAGCTGAAGCTACAGTTAGAGGAGTTGCAGATCAAGGGATTTGTCCATCCTAGTGCATCACCCTGGGGAGCACCAGTGTTGTTTGTACCAAAGAAGGATGGGATATTCCGTATGTGCATTGATTATAGAGCCCTTAATGCTTTAACTATCAAAAATAAGTACCCTCTGTCGCGAATTAATGATCTGTTCGACCAACTGACATGAGCGGTGGTATTCATAAAGATTGACTTGAGATCAGGTTATCATCAGGTAAAGGTGCGTATAGATGACATTCCAAAGACAACATTCAGAACTCGTTATGGTCACTACAAGTTCTTGGTGATGCCTTTTGGACTGACGAATGTGTCTGCCGTATTTATGAACCTGATGAACAGAGTCTTCCACCAGTATCTGGACCAGTTCGTAGTAATCTTCATCGACGATATCTTGGTGTATTCAAAGAGCCACGAGGAGCACAGAGAGCACTTGAGGCTAGTGTTAGAGACGCTAAGACATGAGAGACTTTATGCAAAGCTGAGTAAGTGTGAGTTTCTCCTAGATCGTGTTGCTTTACTTAGACACGTTATCTCAGGAGATGGCATTTTGGTAGATCCAGCAAAGATTTCATCAGTTGAGATGTGGCCGATCCCTACCAACATCTCGGAGGTAAGGAGTTTCCTAGGACTTGTCGGATATTACCGGAGGTTCATAGAGAACTTCGCAAGGATCGCAGAGCCGATGACCCGCTTGACCCGCAAAGAATAGGAGTTCACCTGGATAGAGGAGTGTCAGACGACATTCAATGAGCTGAAGAAGCGTCTGACTACGGCACCTATCTTGGCCATACCTTTTGGACCCGAAGGAATCGTGATCTACAGCGATGCATCCGAGAAATGATTAGGATGCGTCTTAATGCAGCATAGGAAGGTTGTGGCCTATGCCTCTAGGCAGTTGAGGACCCATGAGAAGAACTGCCCCACTCACGACTTGGAGCTTGCCACAATGATCTTTGCTTTAAACCTTTGGAGGCACTATCTATACGAAGAAGGAATGGAGATATTCACTAATCACAAGAGCCTGAAGTACGTCAACACCCAAAAGGACTTGAATTAGAGACAAAGACGTTGGCTCGAGGTGATGACAGACTTTGAGATAGAGCTATAGTACCATCGAGGAAACGCCAATGTAGTAGTTGACACTTTGAGCTGGAGGCCCATGGCATTCTTGTTGACTACCCAACAATATCTGTTGAGAGATCTGGAGCAGTTGGGTATAAAGGTCATTATGCCCGGAGCTGACGGCCAGTTGTCGAGTTTTCAGTTGCAATCAACATTGGTCGAGAGGATCAAGGCTGCCCTGCCAACAGATACCAGATTCCAAAGGCTTCGACAAAGGACCGAGGCTGGGATACAGATAGGATTGCGCATACACGAGGACGGGACTTTGAGATATGGAGATCGCCTCTACGTGACGAATGGAGAACTTCGTCAAGAGCTGATATCGGAGGCGCATAGTTTAACATACTCTATTCATCCAAGAGGCACAAAGATGTACAGAGACTTGAGGCAATACTATTGGTGGCATGGAATAAAGAGGGAGATAGCCCATTTTGTGGCAAAGTGCCTGGTGTGTCAGCAAGTCAAGGCTGAGCATCAAAGGTCTGCAGGCTTACTTCAACCACTCCCAATACCTGAGTGAAAATGGGAGCACATCGCTATGGACTTTATTACGGGCTTTCCGAGGGGTCCTAGTGGTCGTAATTCGGTATGGGTGATCGTAGATCGACTCACCAAGGCTGCCCACTTTTTACCCTTCAGAGTTGGGCAATCTACAGAGGTCTTAGCAGATATGTATACGAGAGAGATCGTGCGACTGCATGGAGTACCAGTTAGTATAGTGTCTGACAGGGATACGAGGTTCATATCTTACTTTTGGCGGAGTATGCGAGAGAGTCTTGGTACCCGCCTAAAGTTCAGCACATCGTATCACCCGCAGACAGATGGCCAGTCCGAGCGCACCATTCAGACACTGTAGGAAATGTTGAGGGCGTGCATGCTTGATTTTAGTGGATCATGGGAGGACCATTTATATTTGGTCGAGTTTTTCTACAACAATAGCTATCAAGCGAGCATTCAGATGGCTTCCTATGAAGCATTGTATGGTAGGAAGTGTCGTTTCCCAGTATTTTGGAGCGATGTAGGCGAGAGACAGATTCTAGGGCCAGAGTTGGTTGTTCGTACAGTGGAGAAGGTAAATAAGATCCAAGGACACCTGCGAGCAGCACAGGACAGAGAGAAGCATTGGGCAAATGCGCATCGACGACCCCTAGAGTTCTAGATTGGAGATCATGTGTTTCTAAAAATCTCGCCTACCCGGGGGACTATCAGGTTTCGAGGCAGAGGAAAGCTGAGTCCGAGGTACATCAGACCGTTCGATGTGTTGGAGCACATCGGAGAGGTTGCTTACAAATTAGCCTTGCCACAGACTTTAGAAGGAGTGCATGACGTCTTTCACGTATCTCAACTAAGGAGGTACATGCCAGATCCGAGTCATGTGCTTGACCACTCGAAAATCACTGTCGAGCCAAGTTTTTCATACCAGGAGGAGCCTGTAGAGATTCTGGACATAAGCGAGAAGGTGTTGCGAGGTCAGACTATCCCTCTAGTTCGTATCGCATGGAGGCATCATGCACCAGGCGAGTCAACCTGGGAACAAGAGGATGATATTTGATAGCGTTTTCCCTATCTATTCGAAGGCCTAGGTATCTTGTAGCATTTTTAATTCAGCCTATAGTTTTTACCATATGTCTGTTTTAATTTCGAGGAAGAAATGCTCTAAGGACGGTAGATTGTAAACTCCCTCGACCAAATTTAGGTTCACTTAGCTTAGATAGAGAGATTAGGGTTAATTTAGAGATAATTAGAATTTTATTATAGTATTTTATATTTGTTGTGCAATATTTATATTACTTAGTACACCTTACCATTGCTTCGATATTTAGAGCACTACACTGGCTATTACCCTCAAACAAATTCCATACGCTTTTCCTAGACATGTCAGCCTACTATTCTAACCCTTGTGTAACTCACAAATACTCTATCTTGTGCTTCATTTTAGTCGCACAAAAATTGTTACAAACGTCCGTGCTTAAATTCAATTAATTCCAACTTTGCATTCTTTGTCTGTTCTAATCGAAATTGGAAACACAACATCAACCCGTTTTGTCCAACCCAAATTATGACATTATTCTATTCTAAGTATATTACGTCCATGACACTTGCGTTCTACCCAATTTTAACCCTATTTATTTCCATTTAATTAAAGAACACCTTGTGTATTAATTTTAATTAAATTAATGCAATGACCCAACCTCACCCAAAACTAGACCCAACTCCTACCCAAACCCACACTCACACCCTCAAGACTCATACTAAATACCACACACCATTTTAGTGCATTACATCACACCAAAAATAAGGTGTTATCCGCATCCGATGCCAAAATTTTCCTTATTTGTGCAAATTCCCAATTGTCAAGGGCTTTTGTGCAATTTCTAAATTGCCAAGGACTTTTGTGCAAAGAGGAGGGTGAGGTGTTCACCTCCCATTGGAAGAAACACATGGAGAATTCTCCTCCCTCCATTCGTTCATGACCAAATTCAATGCATCTACATGCATTAATGTAGCCTACCAAATAATAAATGTGTTCACACCTAAACCTAATCCCCTCCACCCTTATAAATAAACAACCCGACCTCCTCCCTTAGCTCACCACTGCCACCTCTGCCTCCGTCTACCCCTGGCCCGACTCCCCCTCCGACCTCCCTCCTCCCAGGCACCCCCTGCCGCCACCCCCAGCCGCTGCTCCCCCGCCAGCAGCCACCATCACCAACATCACCTCCACCACTCGACTTCCCCGACCCGAGCCCCGACTTTCCCCACCGTAGCCACCACCACCACAGTCCACCACCGCCACCTTGTCCACCACCCCCAGTCTCTCCACCATCGTCCCCACCAATACCACCACCCCCTGGTAACCCTTGTCGACACCACCAATAGCAATACCACCAACACCAGCATCAGCAACACCACCACCACCACCCGACCACACTGCTCCCTAACTCCCCTC
The DNA here is from genome assembly GCA_036927795.1 of Iris macrosiphon. Taxonomy (NCBI): domain Eukaryota; kingdom Viridiplantae; phylum Streptophyta; class Magnoliopsida; order Asparagales; family Iridaceae; genus Iris; species Iris macrosiphon. Next base: position 145,916,256 of record JAYESA010000005.1, on the reverse strand, counting down.
TGCTCACCCCCGCCGCCTCAGCCACCCTCGTCCACCGCCACCATCACCACCGACCACCCACGACCCCTCCCCCGCCGTCGACCACCCTCGGCCACCGCCCCAGCCACCGCTGCAACTACTGCAACTGCTGAACTGCTGTTGCTGCTGCTGCCGTGTCCTGTGCACGTCCCCTGCCGGAACCCCGCCCCCCCTCGTGCGGCGACGACCTCGTACGGCGGACATACCCCCCTGGACACAACACAGAGGTACACCCTCACCTATAATTATATGTATATGTATATTATGTATGTATATATATGTATATATATATATATATATATATATATATATATATATATATATATATATATATATATATATGTGTGTGTGTGTGTGTATATTATATATATACTATTTATATATATATATATATATATATATATATATATATATATATATATATATATATATATATATATGTATATTAAGTATATAAATATATGTATATTATGTATATACTATTTATATAGATATATATTACGTACATAAGTATATGTATATTATGTATATATATATAAAAGTGGCTGCTGCAACATTAGATGGGAACGAGAGAGAGAACAAAATTCTAAAGAATCAGTAGAGAATTTCATCTCTAAAAGCCGAAGCATTTTTATATCAACATTAAATGCATGTTCCGGAGTTAGCAACACTTTCATGCTAGTCCTGGAAGGGAGTTGGCAAATAGCGTTTCACAAGTTCTTTCGAACTTGCTACCTCTTGGAAGGGAGACTACAGAGTCGGTTTAATCTTATTTCGAACAACGTCGGTCCTGGCCATCCAAGCTGGTCTGTTATAATTTACTAGTGATTTTAATTTTATTTATTTTTTTCTCCTAGCAAACTTGACTTACATTCAGGAGTTAGTCTTCATTGACACGTACGTATTTGTCCGAATTTCAACAACAATAATGACAGGGATTCATGGTAAAAGAGCTGGAACTAGTACTCCCTTAGCTCAACGGGAGCAATTCAGAATGCATGAATCATGAACCATTAGGGTAGATAGTCCGGAGTCATCCACAAAATATAGTAAATCATCTCCAACCTCAAAAAAATATATTTTTATATTATGCTATTCTTAAAATTGTACAATTCCAACACATTAACCATCAAATAATAAACAACTATTATTTATTTCTACATAAATTTATTTCTTCACAATTATTTAATATAATCATATACATTAATATTATATTATTAATATTATTTATTGAGATAATATTATATTATTTTATATTCTTTAATATTAATTAATATTATTTTATAATATTTATACTTAAAATTTTGTACTAACTTTATTCAAGGTTGGTCAACCAATGACTTTGATAGTACTAATTTTTGTAGATTTAGTTTCTTTCGAGAAGGATACGATGAAAATGGGAATGATTTACAACTATTCTAAAAGTGTTTTAGATTTTTTCTAATTTTAATGTTGTTGTAAAGCTTTAAGTTATTAAATTTCAATGTTGTTGTAACGTTTAGACTTTTTAATTTCAATGTTGTTGGTGGTGGTGTTATTTTAAATTTTGATCTACTTGTTTATGTATTTTACGTCAATATTTTAATTTTAAAAAATTTGATGTTATTCTATTAATTTCTGTCAAATTATTTAAATGCCATTTTGTTAATCAAATGAATCTAATAAACAAAAAAATTAATATTCATAACAAATATATTCAATATTAGATTCTATTGGAAGACCTCAACAAAAATATTTTAATGGTATAATTATTATGTTATTTATACTTATAAATTAAAAAATATGGTAAGTTAATTAAGTTTAGTGTTTAACATATGTAGGATATATTAGTAATTAAGTACAATTTGAAGGATAAAATTGTCCTGCATAATGGATTCTCAAATTTGATATTTTTTTTCTTTTTTTCTTAAATTTGAGGCTCAAAGACCCTTGTCCCAAAATTTTTTGAGAAAATTCACTAACTAACATTTACAACTTAATATTAGTTAGTACATGCTAAATAACCTAGTATAGTAAGGTATTGATCTAGATAACTTAGTATGGACCTAGAAATGACCTAGAAATATCACCCTTAACTAGTTAAACATGTTTATCATTTTAAATCACTAACTAACATTTACACTCCATCTTTAGGACTCTTAGACTCCAATTTGAGCACTGACTACTGTTTCTTGCTCAGGACCACAGGCGAGTACATTCTTTGACAGTTTTTCTTACTTTGATGATTACTATGATATCAGTTTTGTAGTATTATACTTGATTACTGACACGATGGTACACGGGCTAATATGTATGGATCCTAGTCATGAGGAGTCGTGAATGGTCCTTGGTATTAGTCGAGGGATGGAGAAATGTTAGTTGATTATGTTATCATACCCCCACTTACTTGTGCATAGCTCACCCTCACCACACACATGGTGTAGCCTGATCTTATTACTTGTGCATAGCTCCCCATATATGATTGGCCTGATCCCCTTACTTGTTCTTGTGTATAGTCAATCATACATGATTTACCTGACCCCTTACCCGTACTTATGTATAGCCAATCATATATGGTAGAGGCTGATCTTATCCCAAGCCGATCACATAATAAACTAATATTTCAAGGCACATAATGGGTATTCATTCTTCCAGTTTATATTGATGAGCTATCTTTTACCTGTTCTTTTAAAGTTTATCATTTACATGTTTATCTATTCCTGACTGTTCTATTATTACTTCCATCTTATATTTTTATTACTTATTGTTTTATATTTTTTGTTAACTTAATGGAACTGCTGTTAGTTTATGTGCTTCGCTCCAATCTTGACTGAATAATATTTTTCAGAGGCTTAGAGGACTTTTGTCCTACCTTCTATGGACTGGGAGTAGATGGGGGTTATATCTAGGAGCCTCAGGAGGAGACAGTTCCAGGAGAGGAGACACTAGTAGTGACTTAGCTAATTTAGCATTTTTATATTGTACTTGATTTGTTCCCAGCTTCGAGACTCATGAGTTGTATTATTTTGAAACTTATATTGGTGTTGAGATGGCTATACTTTAGACTTATCATTGGTGATTTGATATGTATATTTCTAGACTTCTTTTGGATTCTTTTATATAATATCGTGCATTTATCATCGTCCTTATTGATTATTGTGAATGAGTATTGATATTGCCATTATATTCATCTTGTCCTCCTTATGGAGTTGAGATTATGATTGCCAGGTTATGATATTTTATTATGAGATGTTGATAGATAGTATTATTGACCTAAACAGTGTTCTACGCCGTTGTTACGGCGTAGGCTTGGCGTTGCCACATACTCATGTCCAATTATATTGATGCGAGTCGTGACAACGGGGTTCTGAAATATGAACTAAACGTCTGTGCCATATGACGGCAGCAGACGTGACGATAGCAACATGACTAAAACTCAAAGGTTGAGTTGATGGAAGATAAATAAACTCTAAGTGGTACAACTGTCACTTCCTATGAGAACGACCAATCATCTGGCCTGTACGAGGATCCTTCATAAAACATGTGAGAGAATCAAAAGAAATAATAAATCCACTTTCACAAAGGCTACTAACTGATATGAGATTTAAAGTAAGATGGAGAACATGTAAAATAAAATAAAGATTAAAAGTATCAAAAATAATGAAACCAGATTGAGTGATGACCAACTGAGGACCATCAAATGTATGTAAAGCAAAAAAGTGGGATAACAGAGGTGTAATAGTAGATAAAAGATTAATGTCAGAAGTCATATAATAAGAAGCACCAGAGTCTAATATCCAAGAAGTTGACGTACCACTAGAGGCATATACAGAGGAGCTAGCAAAGACATGCCAGCGCTGGAGCCGGAGCTGGAGTTAGAGCTCTAACTGAGTAAGACGGTGCTAAATATCTGTCGATGTCTGTGTACTATCAAAAATGTTAGCTTGAGGTACCAGAGAGAGAGTCGAGGAGGAACTCTTTGTCTTTATCTGCTTGAAGAATTGAATCTTTAAATGTGGATGAAGTAGAAAATAATTATCCACTGAGTGCCCAGCCTTCTAGCAATGAGAATAAATCAGACTAGACCGCTAACAAGTATAACAGGTGGTAGCATAATGACCAGACTTTCTGCATTGAGTACATAGATGACGCTTTTTTTAATTTTTTTTAAAGCAAGATGACCGCCTGAACCATTCTTCTTTGGCAACAAGAATAGTTATAAATTGCTAAGAGAAAGAGAGGAATTTGGCATAAGATGTATTACTCTATTGAACTTTAAGTAGTGTGGACCTTAAATTTAGCTGCTATTGTGCTTTAGCAAGAAAAGAAGTGGCTAGTTGAGGCCGGATACACTGGCTCGGATGATAGCACGGTGCTTCGAAGGAGCAGAGATGGAAGAACAAAAAAAAAAAAAAAAAACTTTATAGCTCTGATACTATGAAAGAAATCAACAATATTGATTTTATTAATTGATGGTATAAAAAGCCATACAACTATAAATATATAGATGGAGAACGAATCCATATTCGTGTAGGAGTAGAAAAAGAAATATGTATCCATATAGAAAAAAAAAATCTAATCCTAAATTTAATTAATATGTAGTCCTAAATACAACTAATCTTAACAGTAATTGCCCTTTCTATGAAGAGTTATTGTGATAATTTGCCTATTTAATAGGGAATTACTAACATGTGTCACGTCCATGGCTTTAATAGATGGTTACCATTTTCAGGGGATTGCTCCCATATGTAAGTAGCTGCTGCAACATTAGACGGGAATGAGAGAGTCGGTTTAATCTTATTTCGAACAACGTCGGTTCTGACCATCCAAGCTGGTTGTTCTATCATTCTAGAGGTTTGCTCTTTATTTAGCAACTTCGTTGCTTTCAAGCAGTTTTGAATACTAGCTGTTCTGTTGTAATTTACTGGTGATTTTTTTTTTTTTTTTTCAAGGTTGGTCAACCTATAACTTCGATAGTACTAATTTTTGTAGATTTAGTTCCTTTCCAGGAGGATACGATGGAAATGAGGATAATTTATAACCGTTCTAAAAGTGTTTTAGATTTTTTTATTTATTTTAATGTTGTTGTAAAGCTTTAAGTTATTAAATTTCAATGTTGTTGTAACGTTTAGACTTTTTAATTTCAATATTGTTGGTGGTGGTGTTATTTTAAATTTTGATCTACTTATTTATGTTTTTTACGTCAATATTTTAATTTTAAAAAATTTGATGTTATTCTATTAATTTCTGTCAAGTTATTTAAATACCATTTTGTTAATCTAATAAACAAAAAAATTAATATTCATAACAAATATATTCAATATTAGATTCTATTGGAAGACCTCAACAAAAATATTTTAATGGTATAATTATTATGTTATTTATACTTATAAATTAAAAAATATGGTAAGTTAATTAAGTTTAGTGTTTAACATATGTAGGATATATTAGTAATTAAGTACAATTTGAAGGATAAAATTATCATGAATAATAGATTCTCAAATTTGATATTTTTTTTCTTTTTTTCTTAAATTTGAGGATCAAAGACCCTTGTCCCAAATTTTTTTGAGAAAATTCACTCAAATCTTGGTTGGAGATGGCCTTAGCATACCAAAAACCTGACCATAAAACAATTTAAAGAAGAATTTGCTAGGAATAAAATATATGGATCATGAAAAATATAAGAGTTTGCTGTGCCGGCAGCTAAACTTTGGCCAGTAAGAAACCCTATCCAACTAAATCAAAGTCGGTTTAGAAAAAATCTACAACGAAATCCAGACCCTTCCGTAATTATTTAATATTAATTAATATTATTTTATAATATTTATACTTAAAATTTTGTACTAACTTTATTCAAGGTAGGTCAACCGATGACTTCGATAGTACTAATTTTTGTAGATTTAGTTCCTTTCAAGAAGGATACGATGAAAATAGGAATGATTTACAACCGTTCTAAGAGTGTTTTAGTTTTTTTTTTTTTTTTTCTAATTTTAATGTTGTTTAAAGCTTTAAGTTATTAAATTTCAATGTTGTTGAAACGTTTGGACTTTTTAATTTCAATATTGTTGGTGGTGGTGTTATTTTAAATTTTGATCTACTTGTTTATGTTTTTTACGTCAATATTTTAATTTTAAAAAGTTTGATGTTATTCTATTAGTTTCTGTCAAATTATTTAAATGTCATTTTGTTAATCAAATGAATCTAATAAACAAAAAAATTAATATTAATAACAAATATATTCAATATTAGATTATATTGGAAGATCTCAACAAGAACATTTTAATGGTATAATTATTATGTTATTTATACTTATAAATTAAAAAATATGGTAAGTTAATTAAGTTTAGGGTTTAACATATGTAGGATATATTAGTAATTAAGTACAATTTGAAGGATAAAATTGTCATGAATAGTTGATCCCCAAATTTGAATTTTTTTCTTTTTTTCTTAAATTTGAGGATCAAAGACTTTGGCTAGTAAGAAACCCTATCCAACTAAATCAAAGTCGGTTTAGAAAAAATCTACAACGAAATTCAGACCCTTCCGTAATTAGGAAATGTGAACTTGAAAAGTGATATATGAGTTTCCTAATTTAGCTTCACCTGAACAAACTCACCTCTCTGAGAGTCTGTCTATATAAATTAAATCATTCAACAACAACAACAACAACAACAACAACAAAAAGTCGGTTGTAACAATGGACTACGACGAAGTCTCGAGCTGCTGCTCCTCCGCCACCCGGGGCGGCGGCCATCAACACCCTCTCCCTCTCGACGAGCGATTCAGCGACGTGTCGGAACCGATGCGGAAGAAGATGATCGAGGCGGCAGCGGACACGGTGCGACAATGCCTCTCGGACACGACGGAGAAGTTGGCCACGCGCATCATGTCGTCGTCGCCCTTGCCAGCTGGTCGATACGAGCTCGTCGCCCTCCTCGCACAGCAGGTCATAGAAGCGGAGAGGCTTGGGTTCGACGTGGAAGGATACAAGGGATTCTTCATGGACGTGCTGTCGAGGCTCCGCGAGTCTGATCACGTTCGCTTGTACCACGACCTCATCTACTACTGATCAATCCAAAATCCATTTTGTCATAAGATGTTCAGTTGCTGTGAGGTATTGTACGACACAGGTCGATGATCAAAAACTTGTTTTGCTCTTTTTGTTTAACATAACACATGCATAATAAAACGGTTCGATTGGTTCAGAACGTAACATTAGAGATTTCTTGTAATGTTTTGCGGATTGCTGTGAGATATCGTAACAACACAGGGTTAGTTGAATGATCAACGATTAATGGCTGTGAAGTTAATCGAGTTTTTTAGTGAAATAATTGTCATAGCTCCAGTCATTATTCTTGTCCAAGTGAAAATGCCGATAATGATCTAGTCTATTCCATCAAGGAAGAAGTGTCTTTTTGGATAGACATATCCATTTACAAGACATCCTCTAGTCATATCTTTTCACCCGAATTAAATTTAAAATAAATAAATTAATAAGTTATTAAGTAACTAAATTATAATGGGGGCCACATTGAGAAGTGTCCAATAATAATACTTTTGAAGATCCTGAGCCAGTGTAGGCCTGCTGCCAAAAGCAGACTTCATTGTCTACTTTGATCGCTTATCTAACTCAAGAATCTAAAACTATGTTTTACGGACCAAAATACGTGTATATATATATATATAAAGAATATATATATATATATATATAAAGAAATTAAATAACGTGTGAGTTTAGAAAAAAAATTAAAAATCTATCATAAAATATATTCAAAATTTAAATTATATTTCAATTAACTACAAAATTTTATCTAATTAAACACATCTCCAAAATTTAAAATATATATTTATAACAATTATATTTTAAATATATTCAAATCATATTTAAATATTCTAATATAATTTAAATTTATATCTGATTTTTTAATAATATCATAAAAAAAAATTGATACATGCAACACAATTCTTACGTACAAAGCATATAAATTTGCTATATTATATATATAATTTTGTTTGTGTGTGTGTATTCTAATTTATTTTGAAATATTTTATGTCCGGCACGACGTGTCCACGTTGATTTGTTGTTTCTACATCTGAAGTATGCATATTTCTGCAGTATGTGAGTCTAATAGTTTCATGGGTACGGGGTAGTGCTAGAGACAAACCTGTTAGGCTAATTTCATGGGCCTGAACACTCCCATATTAGTTTAGTGTCGGGTCAGACCTTATCTTACTAGTTTATGGGGAAAAAATAGGTTGGGTTAGGTTATTTCACTACAATTTTTTTTTTTTTAAAACATAAAAACTTTATAATTTCTGTACATCTCATATTGATGGGAACTGGATCAAACAACTTCAGTGGGAGGTTTTCCAGTTCTTGGCTTCCAATAGAATACTAATGAAATTGTTGAATGATTTATTGACAATAGTGTTGGGATCAGATCAAAGCCAAAAGTTTTGATACCAGATAATGGAACCGAAACGTTGATACCTTGCCCCAATACGGTGTCTGATGGTGACCGCATCAGAAATTTAGGCCAACCCACTTGAGATAACCAACCAATCTACAACGAATGTCAAGACAGATCAAACAGTATATATGTTGACGCCACCTGGACAAATTTTAAACTATATAACTCAGATAAAATTACAATATTGAATAAAAATATGTTGAACCCATTGCCCAAATGTTTAACCCCCTCACCAAACTCAAGAAGAAAGAGAGAGAGAGAGAGAGAGAGATTACAACTAAAATCACTCATCAAATCCCATAGCGATTTTCTTGATCCAAAACAGATCACCTCTTCCTGTTGTCTCGAACGGCAAGCCCTAAGAGCAAACTGCGGACTTTCTCTTAGATTTTCTATGGACAAGCATCCTCGAATGTCCTGTGTGCGCTCTTCCCATGCCTCCACCCTCAACACATATAAATAGGTTGAGAAATCGTATTTTAGGTCATAGGAAGCCCTTAAATAGTCCAACACAAATGCTAGCCGTCCGCACGAAACAAACAGTACTGATTAAAATCCAAAACTGATATCATTAACTAGTTAGCTGATTATCGGATCTACCTATCTTATTGCACTTTATTTCGTACTTGTATTAGCGAATTTGTCGTCTTGAAACTCTTTCAGGATTGTATTATGTCATATTCAGACTTATTTTATTCTGTACACTAATAGTCTAATTTTCTCTATGTGCTTCCTTATTTATATTTGTGGATGAAATTAGTTTACTATTTGTATTTATATTATAGACTATGGATCGTATCATACAGCTTAGGTGCGCTCCAACAGGTCCATTAAATTGGAATGCCCTTAGGAGTGTGCTTGTTAGCCATTGTCATATGTGGCTTGGTTTCGTACTTTTGGAACTGGGGCATGATAAGCCTCGACCGAGCCGAACTCGACTAGAGTTCGGTTTGGACCCTGCCAAAAGTGCTGACTCAAAATATTTGAATTCTGACTGGGAAGCAGAACCCCCGAGTGCGAGGCCCTAGAGATGTCGTAGGCGGTTCATAGAAATCTTCTAGTATAATGCCGTATTTGGCTCATCATAATTTTTTTTATTGCATATGTATATGTTTGATCTTACTTTTCTGCAAATGCATGTTAGACGAACAAAGCAAAGTGTGATATATTTGATACACATTAGGACAATGCTAAGTCTAAGTATCAATATTATAGAGATTGCATGATTATTAGTGATATTATATTGTTAAACTTAATCGATTAGCCATATTCAAAAACTCAACTTAATGGGCTAACATCAACTGGAGCAATCCCCTTGTTGCCCATCTTCATACGTCCAAACCTACCACCTCGGTATGACGTGAAGATCCTCCTCTACGAAGTGGCATGATACGATGCTCCCGTATCCATAACCCAATCGTCGTCATAACACTTGCCACAAGCTTCCACAGTGTCGATTGTTGTGATGATGATATCTCCTTTTCTTCCTGATCATCCTTTTCTTTGGCTTTCTCAGCTTTGAGCTTCATCCATTTCTTCTTAATATGACCCCTTTCGCCACAGGCCTCCTTGCGGTCCATAGTCGTAAGATCCCAAGAACTTTTTCATGTCCTCGCCTGTGACTTAAGTCTTCACTTCCCGTAGGAAGCAACCAAAGCAGACTCCTGCGATAATTTAACATACTTTTGTCGGACCTCCTCGTTTAACAAACTACTTTTGACTACCTCTATCATGACAACTCTACCAGGCGTGGAGTTGCTCACCGATACCATCAGCGTCTCTCATCTTTTCGGTAGAGAACTCAAAAGCAGAAGCGCCTAGAGCTCATCATCAATCACTATCTTTATCGTAGATAGCTGATTGATGATACCCTGAACCTCGTTCAGATGTTGTGCCACTAGGGCATCTTTCGTGTACTTCGAATTAACGAGTTGGAGAATAAGAAATGCCTTGTTCCCAGCTGTCTACCTTTCGTACGACGAATGTAGCTTCTCCCACAAATGCTTTTGTTGAACTCTCCATAGACACGAGATAAAAAACCGAATCGTACAACCATTGGCAAATTTATCCAACGACCTTCTGATCGAGTTATTTTCAGTCATCAACAACTTTGTACGATGGCTTTGCGATGTCGTCCTCCTACGGACCATGCAAGTCCTTGCACCAGAGTAGATACTCCATTGGCAAATTTATCCAACGACCTTCTAAATCGTCCGCTTCCCCCAGTGAGGGTGATCATACATGTGTTTATCTGCTCCGTAGACATTGTTGTACTTCCCCCTGGTAAACCCGAGAGCTTTGATACCCGATGTTGGGATCGGACCAAAGCCAAAATCTTTGATACCAAATATTAGGACTGGAACGCCGATAACGTACTTTGATACTGTGTCTGAAACTGACTCGAAGTATACGGATGGTGCCCCGGTAGCATAACATCTAATCGAGATTCAGGATATTATCAATCAAATATCAATCAGCTGTCTGCGATGAAGATGGTGATTGATGATGAGTTTCAGGCCCTTTTGCTTTCGAGTGCTCAACCGGAAAGCTCGGAGATATTGGTGGTGTCAGTGAGCTACTCCGTCCCTTGTGGAGTTGTCACGATGGAGGAAGTCAAAATCAGCTTGTTGAACAAAGAGATCCGGTATAAGCAAGTGCAATCGTCGCAGGAGTCCTCTCTGGTGGCTTCACGGGAAGGGAAGACCCAAGTCACAGGCCAGGAGAGGGAGGAGTTCTCGGGATCTTGCGACTATTGACCACAAGGATGACTGCTATAACTGTGATGAAAGGGGTCATATCAAGAGGAACTGCATGAAGCTCAAAGCTGAGAAGGCCAAAGGCAAGGATGATCAGGAGGATCTCACGGCTATGGGAGATCTCATCATCGCAGCAACCGACGAAGAGGAACCTTGTGGCATGTGTCATGATGGCCATTGGGTCATGGACACGAGGGCGTCGTATCACGCCACTCCATATATGAGGATCTTCACGTCATACCACGACGACATGTTTGGATATGTGAAGATGGGCAACAAGGGGACGGCTGCAGTTGTAGGCATCGGTGATGTGTACTTAACAAACGAGCTTGGTGAGAAGTTTGTTCTCAAGGATGTGCGATATATATTGAGTTTGCGCTATAACATAGTTTCGGTAGGGAGGCTGGCGGATGATGGTTGTCGCAGTTTGTTTGGGGACAAAGATTGGATGCTTATGAAGGGTTCTTGACAGCTGGCTCGAGGAGATTTATGTTATGGCGTGTACAGGCTCAAGCCGTCGAGTTGTACAGACAGGCCACAGACATCGGATGGAGGCTCTAGGGATATTCGACAGGAGTTGGATCATCGAGAACTTGCTGAGGAGGGGCTTCGAGATGCTTTGAGGATTACAGAGGATTCGGTTCGTCGAGACAAAGCGACGAATGGTGATGATCCAAAAATTGAGTTTCAGTATGTCGGTCCCATGACAGCTGGTCGATCTCCAGGTAGTGGTTGCTTCACGGATCCAATTTTTGCGATTGGTGGTTTGCCATAGCTTCATGGAACGATATTGGTTTCAGCAGTTCGAGGCTAGGGAGGAGATCAAGATTTGCAGCAAACTCAATCTGAGGCAGGAGCGTCACCATTCATACAGTTTCGGGGAAGCTGTAGGTCTTCGACGGCATGTAGAGTGCGTGATGTTCTGCTCGAGGACGCATGTGTATGGGGGAGCTTCAGGTTCGGACACGAAGGTGGACAGATTCAGGAGTTCGAATATCGGAAGAATCGTACCGTCCGCTTGGTTGCGCCAGCCAAGGGTGAAGAAGCTCGTCGGAACGTTAACACGTTCCAGTGGAAGATGGAAGTCGGGGACATGCAGCCAAGACTCTCGGTGAGGCTGATCATCAGGGACTTCGGTCTTGACCGTGTTATCGATATCGACAGGATCCCAGTAGTGCACAGAAGATAAATACAATCACTATCAGAATAATCAAGATGAAATAATAATTAACAAGTCTCAATAAAAGTCTCGGGAAATAACCCGATAATGAGTTTGATATAGTAGTTCAATAAACAGGAATAAGTGTCTAACAACAGAAATGACTAGGTATATATAAAGCAGATAATCAGGAGAAATTCTTTGGCATCACCTCGTCCTCTAGTGCTGGTACTGCTCCAATGTCTGCTCATGTCCCGTATACCTCAGGGTAGATCTCCTCTGCTAAACCTGGGGACAATCCGGATTCCAGGTCCTCGGGGGACATAGCAAGGTACAAGAATAACTCAAGCCAAATAAATGCAGTATATATAAAATGTATCAATAGGGCAAAGTAAGTAACCAGCTAAGTGATATGCAAAATGAGAGCATCACTAGAACTCAGGCTGAGACTACTACAAGCTCTGTGTCGGGGAGCCGGTAGCAGTTATATCATGCAGTGGCCTAGCTTTGTGTGTCTACGGCACCGTCATAATATATAAAATCAGCCTGTACCTTGTGTGTCTCTCCCCACCCAAAGTAATCACACATCTCATGTCCACGATGTCTCATGTCCATAACACGCAAGATCATGACCTCTAACTGATGCAACGAGTCATAATGATAGCTAAGCATATGTAATATCTATATCACGAATCTTGTAACCTATTCAGAATTACCATGAATATCTCAGAAAGATTCTGTCTCATGAACAGTGTTAATTGTCCTATGGTATGACGTACTTGATAATGTAAGCACGAAAATGTATAGGGTCGCGATATCAATCTCTATGTGACGTTACACAACTCCGCGTACGGCGTTGACACCCGAATCTTATTCGGACGCTAAGCAATGTCACACGGCCCTAGGTTGAACAGATACATCATATAAATAAATCAAGAAAATATTATGTAGCAAGTACTGCAATATTCGTAAGGTACACTTGCCTGGAGTTTGAATTCCAACAGTTGCTCCAGTTATAGCAAGATCTTCAAGTACTCCTCCGGATGCTGAAATAAACACTACCATCATTCTTAGAAGATATAAAATAGCTAGGATTGCCTGTCCATAAGTCCAATTTGGACACTGGGACGAAATTAACAGTTTATGGTCAAAGCGGGATCCACATGTGGCCCACTTCGCACCGAAAAACGTGTCAGAGACAAAGTCCTCCAAATTCGCCAAACTTAGTGTCTACAAGTCCAGAACGACAAGGGTAAAATTGACCAAATCAACTTTCGCAAAATCCCACACATCCGTATTGACGGTGCGAACCTTTCGGTGAAATTTGCACACGACCAAGTCATCTCGTTTAGCGGGACTCACCCAGTTCGGGAGAATCAGGTTTAATTAACCAAGTTTTTGGTCAATTTTATCCGCGAATAAAATACAATCTACAACACATTAAATTAAACTAATACAGGGTTTTAAAACTTGGTTATATTATCTAAATTATTGTTCAAGCAAATTTCAGAATTAGTTAACAGGTTGTACGCAAAACGGTCGTGAACTTGTGAGTTCGGGATAATTTCTGAATTTTAGAAATATGGGTAAATTTTTCTATTTTTGTGTCGCAATTTGCGACCGACACAGGACGCGATACCCCGAACTGATTGTACGGAGTTTCGAGAGGGTCACGTAAGGAACGTGTCACAGCAAACGGTTCGGAAAATGACGCGACGAGGAGAGAGAAATGCTCACTGGAACAGGACGTCGGAAAAGACCGTATTTCGCGTACGCGGGGTGGCGTGACGGTACTCGACCGATGGTGACACTGTGCTGCTGGTGGTCGATGCTGGCGACGGCAGAGGTCGTCAGCAGGTCGTCGTGGTCACAACGAGGGTCACCTGGGTCGAGGTCGGCCGGGTTGTCGTGGAGTCTTCGGAGGGAAGCTCTGGGCCGCTGGAGGTTGCCGCCGGTGCTGGGGTCGGCAGTAGAGAGGTGGTGGTGCTGGGGTGGCCGGGGCTGTCGAGGTCGGTGGCGGCCGGAGTGGCGGTGGAGGATGATGGGGAAGACTGAAAATGACTGGATTGGAAGGCCGTTGGATTCATCCTTCAATGGCTGGACGATTTGGTATTTCACCACGTGTCCATAGAGAGTTCTGCAAAAGCATTATAGGAGAAGCTGCATTCGTTGTACGAAAGAAAGATGGCTGGCAACAAGGTGTTTCTGATTTGCCAACTTGTCAACTCGAAGTACACGGAGGGTGCCCCAATGGCACAATATCTGAACGAGATTCAGGATATTATCAATCAAATATCAATCAGCTATCTGCGATGAAGTTGGTGATTGATGATGAGTTTCAAGCCCTTTTGCTTTCGAGTTATCAACCGAAAAGCTGGGAGACATTGGTGGTGTCAGTGAGCTACTCCGTCCCTAGTGGAGTTGTCACGATGGAGGCAGTCAAAAGCAGCTTGTTGAACGAGGAGATCCGGCATAAGCAAGTTCAATCATCACAGGAGTCCGCTCTGGTGGCTTCGTACTGGAAGGGAAGACCCAAGTCACAGGCCAGGACAGGGAGGAGTTCTCGGGATCTTGCGACTATTGACCACAAGGATGACTGCTATAACTGTGACGAAAGGGGTCATATCAAGAGAAACTGCATGAAGCTCAAAGCTGAGAAGGCCAAAGGCAAGAATGATTAGGAGGATCTCAAGGCTATGGGAGATCTCATCATCTCAGCAACCGACAAAGAGGAACCTTGTGGCATGTATCATGATGGCCATTGGGTCATGGACACGAGGGCATCGTATCACGCCACTCCATATAGGAGGATCTTTACGTCATACCACGACGACATGTTTGGACGTGTGAAGATGGGCAACAAGGGGGCGGCTGCAGTTGTAGGCATCGATGATGTGTACTTGACAACCGAGCTTGGTGAGAAGCTTGTTCTCAAGGATATGCGATATGTACCGAGTTTGCGCTATAACATAGTTTCGGTAGGGAGGCTAGCGGATGATAGTTGTCGCAGTTTGTTTGGGAACAAAGATTAGATGCTTATGAAGGGTTCCCAGCAGCTGGCTCGAGGAGATTTATGTTATGGCATGTACAGGCTCAAGCCGCCGAGTTGTACAGGCAGGCCATAGACATCAGATGGAGGCTCGAGGGATATTCGACAGGAGTTGGATCGTCAAGAACTTGCTGAGGAGGGACTTCGAGATACTTTGAGGATTACGACGGATTCGGTTCGTCGAGACAAAACGACGAATGGTGATGAGCCAAAAATTGAGGGTCAGTATGTCGATCCCATGATAGTTGGTCGATCTCCAGGTAGTGGTTGCTTCACGGATTCCATTTTGGCGATTGGTGGTTTGCCAAAGCTTTATGGTACGATATTGGTTTCAGCAGTTCGAGGCTAGGGAGAAGATCAAGATTTACAGCAAACTCAATCTGAGGCGGGAGCGTCACCATTCACACAGTTTCGGAGAAGCTGTGGGTCATCGACGGCATGCACAGTGCATGATGTTCTGCTCGAGGATGCATGTGTATGGGGGAGCTTCAGGTTTGGACAAGAAGGTGGACAGATTCAGGAGTTCAAATATCGGAAGAATCGCACCGTCCGCTTGGTTGCGCCTGCCAAGGGTGAAGAAGCTCGTCGGAACGTTAACACGTTTCGGTGGAAGATGGAAGTCGGGGACATGCAACCAAGACTCTCGGTGAGGCTGATCATCAGGGACTTCGGTCTTAACCGTGTTATCGATATCGACAGGATCCCAGTAGTGCAGGAAGTGTTACGCATTGTAGAAGCATGAAAAATATGATGGATAGCTATACGCAGCATGTTGATGCAGGGCAGCATAAACAAAGGACCTCAGAGCCATCAAACGTGCAACAGAGCTTTTTCGCTGAGCACAGCATAAAAATATAGGTTCAAGGACCATCCGCGTAATTCAGTATGTCCAGGCTGCTAAGGCGTAAACAGGGTGCTTCATCGCCTTTATGGCGTAAAACTCATCCGCTTTCAATGCAACATTGATGTGTACGAGGAACGCTTCGTGTTCTTCGAAATGAACCTGTCAGATCATACATTGAACCTGACATCTGGACTCCTGACAAAGTGTACTGCACGACAACCCAAGCGACGACTATAATGATGGCGTGACACTGCAACCCAGGCTGTCATTTACTGCCATTTCCTTTGCGTAAACCACTTTTACACATATGAAGGAATATGCTGCCTTATTTTACACAGGCATATGCGAGCTGTTTACGCTCCGCAGAAGACAAAAAGCCTGCCACGTCAAAAGCTGCACTTCGTACAGGGCTCGAGGCACTTCTCTGCATTTAATGCGCAGAGCGGTGACAGTTTCTCGAGGCACATCTCTGCACTTAAAGCGCCGAATACTGACAGATGCCCAAGGCATGTCTCTACACTTGATGCACAGAAGGGTGGCAGGCCTTCAAAATACGCCTTCTCATTTAATGAGCAGGATAAATGGCGGATCTCCGCATTTAATGCAGGAGATTTGATTAAATGTCACCGAACCGTCGTTTAGTGACATCCCCTTTGCATAAACTACTCTTACGCATATAAGGAAATACGCTGCCCAGTTTTACACAGGCAGACGTAAGCTTCTTACGCTCCGCAGAAGGCAAACAGACCACCACATCAGCAGTTACTCTTCGTACAGAATTCGAGGCGCGTATCTGCATTTAATGCGCAGAATGATGGCAAATCTTAAAGACAAGCCTCTGCATTTAATGCGCAGGATGGGGGCAGATCTCTGCATTTAATGCAAGAGATTTGATTATATCTCCAATAGCCGTAATTCTAACTAAAACGTCCACATCATCTCGGCTTCTACGCCCACTCGGCTCCTATGCCTACTCGGCTTCTATGCCCACTCGGCCTCTATGACCGTTCGGCTTCTACGCCTGCTCGGCTTCTATGCCCACTCGACCTCTATGACCGCTCGGCTTCTACACCTACTCGGCTTCTATGCCTACTCGGCTTCTATGCCTACTTTGCTTCTATGCCATGGTGACAGTTACTGGCTTCTACGCCAACCTCTTCTACACAAGGGATAACTACCTACGTGGCTTCTACATCGTGATCTTTGCAGCAGATATACGCGTTTGTCCCTTAGTTGGACACGCGTCACATGCTCACTCAAAAGGTCATCTATACGCAGGCATTGGTTATTTTAAACCATCGTATAAAAGGGTGATGTACTTTTCACTACTCGGTTTCTACACCGACTGAGTGGTCACTGTCACTAAAACTCTATAAATAGAGACCTCTATCAACAGAGGAAGAGGTCGAAGAAATTGAAGGTCAAAAAGGTCGAAGAAATTGAAGATCAAAAGAGTCGAAGAAATTAAAGGTCAAACAGAGGAAAGAAATTGGAGGTCAAGAGAGAGAGGAGAATCCAGAGCTCAGGCAAAGAGAAGGGATCGACGACTTTGGCATCAAGCATCCACCCTCTTTAGCAACCTTCGAAGCTGCTTTCTGCCTTCCACGGCACTTCTTCAACATCGTATGGTCCAAAGGCAAAAGTGATCGACCGTAGATCAGACACCTATAACAATATTTACCCAGATTAAATAAATTGTACTTAGTCATCCTCGTATAGGATTAAATTGTACAATCTTGTTTGTAAACATAAAGAAGGGCGGGTTTTCGTATAAGACCTCATTTTCCACATATTATCTTTTCTGTTTATTATCCGAAACAAGATGGCGACTCTGCTGGGGACATCTTTCTCTTCTGATGAGGAAGCTATTGCTCAACACGATGTGGTATCCGTGGGATCCGTGAAGATGACACTGGTCGTCCAATTCGACCAGTCTGCCTACGAAGACATGCTTCGAACCGGGGGTAGCTCTCACTCTCTCTCTGTCCAAGACAACAGGAAGCTGCGTAAGGTCTGGATGCCCAAGACATCCTCTACTATTCCTGTCGACTCTCCGACCTCTCCGATTTCTCTGACCAACGAGGTTGTAGCTTTGCTCCCTCCGTGCCTTGTGCGTAAAATTCAGTCGCCTGTCTCTGGCAGGGCAGACAAAACTTCTGGCAAGGCCTCAGCGCCAATCCAGAAGTATACTCCGTGCTCTGCGCGTAAAATTCAGTCTCCCGTCCCTGACGGAAAAGACGAAACTTCGGACAATGCCTCAGCGCTAGTCCAGAAGCCTATACCACGCTCTGCGCGTAGAAAACAGTCTCCCGTCCCTGGCGGAACAGACAAACTTTCTGACAATGCCTTAGCGCCAAGTCAGAAGTTCCAAACGCGCTCAACGCGTAAAAATGCATCTGCCTTCCGCAGAAAAGCAAATGATCCCTGCAATCTACGCAAGGGAAAGCAAGCGGCGGACTACCCAACTTCTCGGCCTTTACGCCAGCAAGGAAACAATCTCCCCACCCTCCGGATTACGCGAGAAGCTGACGGCCGACTGAGGACATCCTCAGCTTTACGCCAACCAGAGCAGAGCTACGAATTACGCCAGGAGAAGCCCCTCAGTGTAAAAAAATCTCAATTTGCGGAAAGACACCCTCCTCGGGGATTATCCGCCACCCAGATGGCCAACCTGTTGTATACAGGTGGCACAGGGAAAACTATGGTTCCCAACATCCACACGCCCACTGATGTGAACAGAAAGAACACGCCATCTTCTTCTTCTTCTGTAAAGACTCCTGACCTGCGTGAATATCTGATCTAGAAACACGAAGACAAGGGTCAGGAACAGGCTTCAGTTCCCCTAACGGTCAAACGCGAGAAGATCTTGTGGGAAGATGCATCAACATCTAATGTCGTCATGACAGGTGGACCACGTGAAGATTCCATCTTCATTATTCCTCCAACTCGCGACGACCAGCATCCAATAGTCTTCGGTCGCATGCGGAGCAGCCCGATCATGCAGGAAGAATTTTGTGAGTCAAAAACTGGCAGAATACAAATCCACAGATATAGCCCGCAGACGTTAAAAATTATACAAGGCATGGGTTATGATTTGAAGCTGAAACAAGGCCTCAACTATGGAAAGGGCAGACGAACACCGTTGCATGGTAACTCTTACCGTCAACAAGCTCGTTTTCGGTTGGGGTATACTGCATCTCTTGCGAAACCCAAATCTTCAAAGTCTAGTCCTGTACAACCAGAGGCAGGTCCTGCTAAATCAGCTTCTGTGGACAGATGCCACGGCATGTCTGGGGGTAGCCTACCTCGACAAAACAGGGCAGCATCCAAAGCTGGGGGTAGAATTCCCTCAAGATCCGAAGATGATGCAACGACGACGATCTTCCCGGAAGACCATAAAATTCAGGCATCAGGAGCCCGAAGACCAAAAGGGACTTTCTCCTTCAATGAAGACGACATCATTGAAATCTTCAATATGTTGATGAAGGAACGCAAGCTTCAGCTACCCAACATCAGACATCCTGAGAGGGCTGGCAAAGTTGATGACCCAGATTATTGTCTCTTTCATCGGTACACTCATCACCCCATAAGGGCGTGCTATGTGCTAAAAAAGAGAATTCAGGAGTTGATCGAGGCCAAGGTCATCACTTTGCATCTGTAAACAAAGGGACGATCCTTACCAATTGGATTTTCATTCTTTTTTACGTGACAATTCGCTCTCTACAAGAATGTACCTGAGGAAGAGTCCCTAAAAGCCTCTCCAATGGATTCTTCAGGACTATCCTCACTCAAGAAAATTACTCCACAGTGAATTATCCAGACATAAGTTTATGTTCATCATCCAAGCATTTCATTTCTTTACCCAGAAGTTTGTCATGTTCATATTACCTCTGAGCAAACTCTCCGAGTTTCTGGCTATCGATTATCACGTCCATATTACCTCTGATATCGGTTGTCATCTCAACTTAACGCCCGTACTTAACTCTAAGTACGCCAGTGGTGTTAGGTCCACAAAAACTGCCATGTCCATATTACCTCTGAGCAGATATGCACCTCCGTCCCCGGTGGAATTGCATCCCAAAAGTTTGTCATGTTCATATTACCTCTGAGCAAACTCTCCAAGTTTCTGGCTATCGATTATCACGTCCATATTACCTCTAATATCGGTTGTCGTCTCAACTTAACGCCCGTACTTAACTCTAAGTACACCAGTGGTGTTAGGTCCACAAAGACTGCCATGTCCATATTACCTCTGGGCAGATATGCACCTCCGTCCCCGGTGGAATTGCATCCCAGAAGTTTGTCATATTCATATTACCTCTGAGCAAACTCTCCGAGTTTTTGGCTATCGATTCTCACGTCCATATTACGTCTGATATCGGTTGTCGTCTCAACTTAACGCCCGTACTTAACTCTAAGTACGCCAGTGGTGTTAGGTCCACAAAGACTGCCATGTCCATATTACCTTTGAGCAGATATGCACCTCCATCCCCGATGGAATTGCATCCCAGAAATTTGTCACGTTCATATTACCTCTGAGCAAACTCTCCGAGTTTCTGGCTATCGATTATCACGTCCATACTACCTCTGATAGTGTCTTGTGTACAAATTTTAGCTAAAAAGCATATTTCTATCATGTCCATATAACCTCTGAATAGATGTATCCTGCTAAAACTTATCGAGAGTATATCACGTCCATATTACCTCTGATATCACTTTCACCCAAACCTGTCATTTACACTCCGAAATGATGGGTCCACAAAGTCAGATGAAAGCCTCTTTATTATTCCCAAGAAAGAGCGAAAGTACATTGAAAAGCAAAAGCAAAAGTACATCTTTGAGAGGGAGCGGTCAGGTCGCGAAGCTGCTGCGCCAGTGCGGCCATCCTCTCAGTCCTGGAATCCAGGACATCAACGCGAGCCCGCTTCAGTCGTGCCTCATCATTGCTCATGAGGAACAATTCGGCTCTAGCCCGAAGAAAACCAGCACGAGCAACTCCTGCACGCGCCAAGTTCTGTTGTGCTACGCCCAATCGGCCATCCGCCACAACTAGAGCTTCCGACGACTGAGAAGCCCACTCCTTTGCCTGAGCGAGTTTGGTTTCCAGCTTGCGGACCCTCGCTACATTCCCTTCATGCTCGGCCTGACACTTCATTTGAAGAGCAATGGCCTCCTCCAGGACGGTTTTCCTTCATCCATCTCCTGCTGATGTGTCTGGATGGATTCATTTATGCCTGCCATCTGTTTGGCAAGCCGTGCAGTCATGGAGTCGTATCTAGCCTGGACCAGATCTTCAATATTGTCTCGAGCTAGCTGCAAGTATTCGTTAATGGGTTTCTCCAAACCATTAACTATCTCCTCCAGCGTTTTAGCTAGCCCAGTGTCGTCAAATTCTCGGATCGGCACTATCACGGACTGGGAGGACCTCTTCAGCGACGCAAAGCTCAGATTCTTCGCCAACACCCTTGATATTAACATTTTCAAAGTGGTGTAGAAGATGCCGGTGTACTGCTCGATCAGCACAGCTAGATCCGAATGGACGCCTGGAGTGGCCTCGATATTGGCGAGTCCCCCTCCAAGAACAACCACAGACGATGTTGCCACGGCCGTTGCCTCAACAGGTGGTGCAACGAAAGAAGAAGCGCCAACACCGGACGAAGATACCATCATACTCAAAGGAGGCATTATCGCAATGACAGGCTCGTCCTCCTCTTGAGATATTGGAATCTCGTCGACAGGCGAGCCGGCACCCGAAGATATTTCCTCTTCAAAATCAGCCACCTCCGTGTCGCCGCCAGGACCTGACACAGAGCCGAAGGGCGCATCTACACTGCCCTCCCCGAAGAGGTCTTCCCCTAAAAGAGGACGAAAGGAAGTTAGTATCGAAATGATGCTAACTTTTCTAAAAAGAGGCGTGAAGACGACATTTACCCATGGCCGACGACATATATGTCGTATCTGCGGCCTGTACAGCTAAATCATTTCTTAACGATGCTAAGCAAGCTGTCATACCTGGAGAAAGGGGTATGCTAACTGACGCTGGCAAATAGTCTTCCAGGTCCTCGTCAAACTCCAACCGAGGCTCATCGGCTGGAATCTTGCCAGGTGCACCTACAGACACGACAGGAGTCTCTCCCGATGCTGATCCGGATAAAGATATCCTCATTCAGCTCGGCCCCAAAGAAGACCTCGTTCCACTACCTGAAGCAGTAGAGGCGACGGCGGCCTCCAGCTGAGATTCTCCGGCACCACCAGCCAGAACTGTAGAGGTTCCCTCTCTAAAAGGCGAGGAACCTCCAATCAAAGAATCATCCCCAACATAGGGAGATGCAGGCTCACTTCCAGGAGCCTCAATACCAGGAATCCGGAGAGGACGATTAACCGTCTTCTTCTTCCTCTTGCGAGGGAAAGTCTCCTTCGGAGTAGGAGCCCTTCGCTTCCCGAAGATTACCAAAGGCCCAGCAGGCAGAGGTACTTCACCCCTCGATACCGCCAACAGAGGCTCATCTGGAGTGACGGACTCCTCACCCTCGTCAGAAGAAACCGAGGGGACTTCGACTCTTCCCCCAGACTTGGAAGAGGGCACCCTAAAACTTCCATGCATATCAAAATCGCGATGGAAGGTGTTCATTGCCACATAGAACTAGGCATACGAGTGCAGGATGCGCAGCTCCGTGGAGAGTGTAATGACTGGCACAGTAAAAATTGCTCCAGTGCAACCCATGAGGAAGTATCGCCAGCCTCTCGTTCCATCAATGAGTCCACCCCTGGACCGGAAGCTGGTGACGGCGTTGCCCACGTACAACTGATCATACCCAAACTGCCTGGTAAACCTACTAGGCAGGTAGGGCTCCAAGAAGCAATGGTCTTCACTCCTGAACAGTAAATGGGAAGGTCTAATGCAGACCAACCAATTAAAAGCTTCAGGAGAAAGATTGGTCTTCTCTCTACCAGAATTCTCACGCCTAATCCCCGATTGATTGCGATATACGGAGGGGACAGTGCAGAAGAGCTTCCAGCTGTGACTGAAGCCCAGCACCCGCCGACAGTCTAGGACCGTGGTCACATTCCAGGAAGATTTCTGGTAGTTCAATAAGAAACTAGCCCCCGAACTACTACCGGAGCCGGGAGACATAACCCTGGGTTATGAAGAATTAACCATCCCATCAGATACAGGTATGGTAATTCTACCCTAGGAAAGCTATCGCGCCGAGTCTCATCAGCGAGCAGCCCGTCAGTCATGGCCCTCAGGCCAGCTTGAATGCGGCACACCATGGCAGGAAGCAAGCCCAGTCTTGTCCCGAACACCAGACGCACTGCAGGCCATAGCGTGTTACGGTGAATGCGGTCCACAGATGCGATGTCAGGTACCACCAGTCGGCACAGCCATATGGAGAGGAAGCCAGCCAGTTGACCTTCCCTGGACAGAGGCCTGCGGCAGCGCCTCAAATAACTATAGGCCTTAGTGCCTACAGGATACTGTCCTACCCCTTCGTCGAGGATGAAGTCCGGAGCCCCAGCGTCTACCATGAGATCGTCGACTACCTGAGCATTAAGCATGCTCAGAGGATTCACAGGCAGGTCCTTGCCCTCCAATACCTTCTCCGGTTTAGCTGTCCTGGACCGGTGAAAGAAGAGGTAGAACGTCCATTTATTGATGTGAGCCAAATCTGAGGGCTCACCATAAAAAGTGGTACAAGCGAGGTAGTAGCACATCAGCTCCTGGTACACCTCCACTACCCGAGGGTCTGAATCCCCCAGCTCCCGGTTCGTGGGAACATACTCTTCATATGGAGTATCCTCCATCGGCAGCCTCGAGATCTCTGCCATCTCATGGAGGGCCAATCCTAACTCCCCCAGTGGAGTGGCGAAAGTCCCGGTGAGCAAAATATATTGCTCCATCAGTGCCATAAATAGGTTGGGGTTAGGAGGTAACCTAACGCTGGTGGCACTCACAACTGCAAATAAACCAATGCTCTCCAACTCGGTCTGAAAATGCTTCAGGGCCCAATCAACTAAGCGAGCCCATCAAAGGTTCGTAGGGGTGATCCACCCACCGCACCGAGGGTTCACCTTGGGGTATACTCCCCCGTGCCCCATAAAATCATTGCAGAAAGTCGATAACTGGACCGGCTGAATCACTAAGCTATCTTTACTTGGGACACTGCCCGGGTGTCACGTCCCAGTCCCAAAAACCAAGGGACTAGACACGTAGCAATTGCCAGCAGCACGCACCAATGGACTACCCAATTTAATGGATCAATCGGGACATACTTAAGCTGTAATATAGGTCTACAACAACAAGTCAAACTAATCTCATCCACACACAAATAATAAGAACAACAGCAAATAAGGAAAGTACATCAATGTCCAGTCTCAGCAAAGTATGTCGGGGAACAACCCGATAAAAGTCTAAAACACTGGTTCATCAGACCAGAACAAAGGAGTCCAAAATAAAGTATCTGATGAGTACAAATAACATAAACTCAAGAAAAGTCTTCAGCCATCACCTCTGCTTCTAAGTTTGGTTCAGCTTCAGCAACAGCTTCTGGTACAGCTTCAGCTCCTGTCCCGTAAACCTCGGGGTAATGCTCTTCTGCTAAACCTGGGGACATCATCCGGATCCAGGTCCTCAGGGGACATAGCAAGGTACAAATAATACAAGCCAAAATAATGCAGTAGAATAGTAAATGAAATAAGCAGGGTAACTACATAACCATCTATGTGAAAATGCAACTGAGAGCATCACTAGTACTCAGGCTGAGACTGCTACAAGCTCTGTGTCGGGGAGCCGGTAGCAGTAATAACAAGTAATGGGTCTAGCTCTGCTCGAGAGTCTACAACCTCACAATAGTAGTAGATATATATAGAACAGCCTGTAGCCTGTGTGTCTCTCCCCACCCAATGTAACCACACGTCTCATGTCCATAACGTCTCATGTCCATGTCACGTGAGATCAGAGCTAATGCAACAAGTCATAATCTAAGAATATAATGTATATGTCCATCCTGTATCCTACACAGAATCACCTTGAATATCTCAGGAAGATTCTGTCATATGTATGGTGTCAAGTGTCCTAGGTTATAATGTACTTGATACAACAAGTACGAGAATGTAAAGGGTCCCGAATGTCCATCTCTAAATGACGTACCCAACTCCGCGTACGGGGTTGGCACCCGACTATTAATCGGACGCTAAGTAGGTCATACGGTCCTAGGTTTAAGCATAATCAACAATATAAATAAGTAAGGAAATAAATATCAAAACTACATAATTTGGCAAGGTACACTTGCCTGAGATTGGAATACCAGTAGCGGTCCCTGTATCCGTGGATTCCGTAAATACTTCTCCAAAAGCTGAAATGAACATTACCAACAGTCTCAGAACATATGAAATAGCTAGAAACGCCTGTTCTTAAGTCCAGTTTAGACACAAGGGCAAAAACGACATTTTTAATTCAAAGCGGGGTCCAAATGTGGGCCGCTTTGCACAGAAAAACGCGTCAGGGTCAAAGGTCTCCAAATCAGTTCAACTTAGTGTCAACAGGTCTGGAACGATGATACGAACCCAACGGAACTTCCAGAATTGGATTCCGATGAGCCGTTCTCAAAATCGCCCGTCAAGTGGAGCCTGTGGGGCCCACGACACGCGATTTTTCCAACCTTCTCAGAATCGAACCAAACTTGTCTCACAGGACCAGCGTATTGCTACGAGTCTGATGGCGCAAGTTTCGTCTCGATCCAACGTGTATACACTAAGTTATAGCGAAATACAGAAAAGTCGGATACGGGGCGCTGTCCGCGGATACGCACTGATTCTGGTGTGCACGCACATCCGAATCAGCTTCTGCGAAATCCTACACGTCCGTATCAACGACGCGCACGTATCGGTGAAGACCGCATGTGACCAAGTCGTCCCGTTTGGCGGGGCGTACTCGGTTCCGGGGTTAAACAGGGCATTGGTTTTCCTGTTTTTGGATCGCGGTTCGCGATCACTACAGGTCGCGATGCACCGAACGGTTTGCACGGGCACCGAGGGGGTCATACAGGCTACGCGATGCAACAGACGAAATCAAAAACAGAGCCA
The DNA here is from genome assembly GCA_036927795.1 of Iris macrosiphon. NCBI lineage: Eukaryota > Viridiplantae > Streptophyta > Magnoliopsida > Asparagales > Iridaceae > Iris > Iris macrosiphon. Next base: position 145,889,894 of record JAYESA010000005.1, on the reverse strand, counting down.
CGAGTAGTAAGTTGTGGGTACCTGAACAGGGCTCCGGATAATCGAAATTTTTGTGTCCGACACGACTCGACGTGTCCTCGTCCTGAGTCGCCTAGGGTTAGGGTTTAGGGATGCTGTGACCGGAGCTCAGGCGAGGGAAGACCGGCCGAGGGGAGGCTGGGCTGATGCTGGCCGGTGGCGGCGGCGTGCTGGGAGGCGGGCGGAGCCGGCCGGAGGTGCTGCGGCTGCTGCTTCGGCTCCTGCGAAGTCGACGGTCGGCGGAAAGCAGCGGGAAGGAGGCGCTGGAGAAGAAGGAGGGTTCTGGACGGGGCGGCCGGAGGTGGCGCCGGATCCTGCTGGAGGTGGCCGGCCGGAACTGACTGGGACGGTGGATGTCGCCGGAGAAGAGAGGTGTGGAAGGGATTTCCGGCCGGAGGCTAGCTAGGTTTATATAGAGGTCTAGGGGGAGAGAAACCGCCGGAGGTTAGCCGGAATCCGAAGGGGAACAGTCGCCGGTTCTCAGGGAAGGTGAACGGGGGTCTGCCGGCGGCCACGGCGGCGGAAACGGCCGCCGGCAAGGGAATCGTCGGGAAGAAGAAGGGTTTGGGGGTTAGGGATTTCACCGTTCGGGTCGGGTCGGGTTCTGGCTGGTCGGGTCTGACCCGGATCCGACCCGCTAGCAGAGCGGTCCGGTTCGGGTAGACCGGCCGGTCCGATCCGGTTCAAGCTTTGGGTTCGGTTTGGTTTATTTTATTGGTTTAATTAATTTAGTTAAATTTAATCAATAGTTTTTAATGCTTTAAAAATTCATCTGGGATCCAATAAATTCCCAGAAAATTACCCCATGTCCGGTTTTTAATTTTACATAAGAAAATATAATTTTTATCACATTTTAATATTATATAATATCTTTTTAAAAATTTATTTCAAAACAGACTACCTTAGTTTATTGGTTTAAAATTACAGAAAAATGCTAATTAATTCCAGAAAATTTAATTTTAAAATACTAAATTTTTTAGGTGATTACAAGGGCCATGATTCAAATGGGTTCAAAATGAATTGCAAGGATTGTATTGGTTCAAGGTTTGGGGGGCCATGGTTCAAGGAGGTTGATATTGAGTTACATACTCCCAAAAAAATATACAAGAAGGGAAAATAGGTTTATTCACGTATCGTGTCCAACGGGGTGGATTCCTTAATGTACTTTTGCATAAAAATTCCCAACAATTAGAAAATTGCACAAACTTGGATTTATGGTTTAAATTAATTAAAATAAATACAATTGGTGTTATAAAATAAATAAGAAGTATATCGGGCTAAAATTAAGTAGGACTCAAGTGTCATGGACATAGAGGGCTCATAATAGAATAATATCCTAATTTGGATTGCACAAAATGGGTCGAGATTGTGTCTCCAATTTCGATTGGAACACACAAGAATACAAAGTTGATTTATACAGAATTAAATAATAAACGTTTGCGATAAAAATTGTGCGACTAAAATGTAGCACAAGAGAGTGTAATTATGAGTTACACAAGGGTCTGAATGGAAGGTGGGCACGTCTAGGACAAAGTTATAAAATTTGTTGGAAGGCAAAAGATATGGTAGCGCTCCAAATATCGAAGCAACGGTAAGACGCAATAATCAAATAAATCACAGCAATTTAAATATAATTATTTATCATGCAATCATTTACACATTAATTATGAAAAGACAAAAATACCCCTAATATGAAATTTGGGGGTGACAGAAGACTTTTCAGTTATTAGTAGTCCAGGAACATGGACTATCATGGTATGGTGGTCCAATCCTTGTCCTTGTTTGGTTGTAGGATTTGGCTATTATGTTACGATAGGCTATGAACCAAAGTTACGACGCTGATACTTGCATTCCATCTCGGCGTCGTAGCTGGATTATGTTGTGGATACGATATATATAGGAGCATGGGATAGGGAGGACAACTGTTAGCGTAGGGGCTCTCATTGTTATTTATTTTTCCTCTAGATTATCCACGGGTGACTCGATAGAGCGCTACGTGTCTCGAGCATTTATTGACTTTTCCTCTAGATTGGCCACTAGTGACTCGATGGAGAACTACGTGTGTCGAGCACCTGTATGAGTCAAGAGCTCCTCATTAGGATATTGTCCTCAAAAGTGTATTTCACATATAACAGTTTGGAGACCTTTTATGGATATTTATTTTCAGTATATTATGATATATTTTTATGTATCTTGTTACGTTCCTATGAGGATCTAGTCCCTTTTCAGGTGTATACGACCATGACTATTCGTAGGGGCACGGGCCAGGACTTGCTACTTTATTCTCTTTGGAGGAGGTCTTTCCTTCGAGCATCTCTGGTCATCAGATGATGTACTTACTATTGTAGAAGCATAAAAAATACGCCGGATGACTATACGCAACCTATTGGTGCGGGGCAGCGTAAAGAGATGACCTCAGAGCCACCAAGCAGCAAGACAAAAGCTTCTCAGGACCATCCGCGTAAGTGCAGCATGTCCAGGCCGCCTCAAAGCGTAAAGCAAAGGGACTCGTCGCCCCTATGACGTAAAAATATATCCGCTTTCAAAGCGTACGAGGAACGCTTGGTGTTCTCCGAGACGAACCTGTCAGACCCTGCAATAAACCTGACGTCTGAACTTCTGACAAAGGGATACGCCTCAGCTACCCAGACGACAGCTATAATGATGGCACGGCACTACGACCTAGGCTGTCAGTCACCGCCATCTCCCTTACGTAAACTGTTTCTTTTACATACACAAGGGGATATGCTGCCTTATTTTACACGGGCAGACGTGAGCTATTTACGCTCCACAGCGGACAAACCGCCTGCCACATCAAAAGCTGCACTTAGCACAGGGCTCGAGACACGTCTCTGCGATTGGCGCAGAAGGCGGTAACGGTCTTCTCGAGGCACAACTGACGCACAGAAGGGCTGCGGGCCTTCAAAAACACGCCTCTGCATTTAATGCACAGAATGATGGCGGATCTCTGCATTTAATGCAAGGGATTTGATAAAGAGTCACCAAACCGACGTTTAGTGACATCCCCTTTGCATAAACTGCTTTTACGCATACAAAGGGATACACTGCCTTATTCCATACAGGCAGACGAGAACCATCTATGCCCCGCGAAAGACAAACAGACTGCCACGTCAAAAGCTGTTCTCCACACATGGCTCGAGGCACGTCCCTGAACGGTGGCAGGCCTTCAGAACACGCCTTCGCAATTAATGCACAAAATGATGGCAGATCTCTGCATTTAATGCGAGGGATTTGATAATATCTTCAAAAGCCGTGATTCCGGCTAAAGGACGTCTACGTCAGCGTTCAGCACATTACGCAGTGGCGTCTATGCCCGTTCAGCTTCTGTGCCCAGATGGCATCTACGCCTCCTCAGCTTCTATGCTCTCTCGGCTTCCACGCCTTCCCAAGCACATTACGCAGTGGCGTCTATGCCCGTTCAGCTTCTGTGCCCAAAATGGCTTCTATGCCTCCTCAACTTCTATGCTCTCTCGGCTTCCATGCCTCCCCAAGCACATTACGCAGTGGCGTCTATGCCCGCTCAGCTTCTGTGCCCAGATGGCTTCTACGCCTCCTCAGCTTCTATGTTCACCCGGCTTTTATGCCGTCGGGCTTCTACGCCCACCCGGCTTCTATGCCTACTTGGCTTCTATGCCACGGTGACAGATATCGGCTTTTACGCCCACCTCTTCTACACGGGGGATACCTACCTACGTGGCTTTTACGCCGTGATCTTCGTAGCAATTGTACGCGTTGTGTCCCTTAGTTGGACCCGCGTCACACGGTCATTCAAAAGATCATCCATACGCAGGCATTGGTTACTTTAACCGTCGTGTAAAAGGGTGCTGTGTTGTCCACTCCTCGGTTTTTACACCAACTGAGTGGTCACTGTCACTAAAACTCTATAAATAGAGACCTCTATCAACAGAGGAAAAGGTCGAAAAATTAGAAGATCGAACAATTGAAGACTCAGAGAAGAGGTCGAACAATTGAAGATCGAGCAAGGAGAGAGGAGATCGAGAGAGAGAGAGAGAGGAACCCGGAGCTCAGGCAAAGGATAGGGATCGGCGACCGGGGCATCGTGCATCCACCCTTTTCTGCAACCTCCGAGGCTGCTTCCTATCTTCTACGGCACTTCTTCACCATCGTGTGGTCCAAGGGCTAAAGTGATCGACTGCAGATCAGACACCTATAGCAATTTATACCCAGATTAAATAAATTGTACTCCCACATCCTCGTATAGGATTACATTGTACAAGTTTGTTTGTAAAAAAAAGAACACGGGTCCTGTATAAACCCCGTCTTGAATACATCTTTCATTCTTTTCGTTTTCTACCACAAACAAGATGGCGACTCTGCTGGGGACATCTTTCTCTTCTGATGAGAAAGTAATTGCTCAACACGACGCGGTATCTATAGGAACCGCAAAGAAGACACTGGTCGTCCAGTTCGACCAGTCTGCCTATGAAGACATACTTCGAACCGGGGGTAGCTCTCACCCTCTCTCCGTCCAAGACAACAGGAAGCTACGCAAAGTCTGGATGCCCAAGACATCCTCTACCATTCATGTGGACTCTCCGATCTCTCCGATCTCTCCGACCAATGAGGTTGTAGCATCGCTCCCTCCGTGCCCCGCACATAAAATTCAGTCTCCCGCTACGCACGGTACAGACAAAACTTCGGGCGAAGCCTCAGCGCTAACCCAGAAGTATCCACTGCGCTCTACGCGTAGAAACCAGTCTCCCGCTACGCGCGGTACAGACAAAACTTCGGGCAAAGCCTCAGCGCTGACCGAGGAGCATCCACTGTACTTTACGTGCAGAAACCAGTCTCCCGCTATGCGCGGTACAGACAAAACTTCGAACAAAGCCTCAGCGCTGACCCAGGAGTATCCACTGCACTTTACGCGCAGAAACCAGTCTCCCGCTACGCGCGGTACAGACAAAACTTTGGACAAAGCCTCAGCGCTGACCCAGGAGTATCCACTGCGCTTTACGCGCAAAAAATAGTCTCCCGCTACGCGCGGTACAGACAAAACTTCTGATGATGCCTCAGCGCCAAATCAGAAGTACAGGTCACGCTCCGCGCACAAGACAACATCTGACCTCTACGGAGAACTAGATGAGCGATGTGATCTCCACGAGGGAAAACAAGCGGTAGAATACGCAACTTCTCGGCCCTTACGCCAACAAGGGAACAATCTGCATACCCTCCGGATCACGCGAGAAGCCGATGGCCGACTGAGGACCTCTTCAGCTTCACGCCAGCCTGAGCAAATCTCCAAAATACGCCAGGCAAAGTCCCTCGGCGTAGTGCAAGCTCAATTGATGGAAAGACAACCTCCCCGGGGGTTATCCGCCACCCAGACGGCCAACCTGTTGTACACAGGTGGCACAGCAAGAGCCATGGTGCCCAACCTCCGCATGACCACTGATGGGAGCAGAGGAAACAAACAATCATCTTCTTCTGCAACTCCTCCTGACCTGCGCAAATATCTAATCCAGAAGCGTAAAGAGAGGGAACCTTCCGATGTGTTTATTACGCCTCCTAGCGAACACTATTGCAATAGCCATAGAGTTGTGATTAACTGTTGCTGCTCTAAAACAAGACGACCGGTTTTCGACTGGTTAAGCTACTCTCTGTCTTTTCAGGAAAAGGAGCCCGCGCATGCATCTGTAAACATGGCCTCACACATGCCTAGACGAGGTTCGAACTCAAGACGTCATCCCTCCAGGCCTCCGAGCCGAAGGAGGTTCAATGAGCTCCTCAGAAACGCTGAAGCCGGGGTATTCCAAAACACTCGTGCAAGATCACGACGACCAGCTTCGTCCTCTTCTGATTCCGACGCCGAGGACCGCCAAGCCCCCGAATCAGATGCTGAAAGTGTAGAATCGACTTCTACAGCGACCTATACTAATCCTTCAATGACACCCAGGGAGATGGGAGTTTACGCCGTTGAAGATGAACGCGAGGAGGATTCACCATCAGGAAACGCAGAGCAACACATCACTACGCTGGAGACATCTCTGAAACAAATGCAATCCATGATGGAAAACATGTACCAGATGATGCTAACCCAGCACGCAACTGCCATGGCTCAAGCGTCGATCCCGCCAACTCAGATACGTGTGGAGGTGGACTTGCCACCATCTAATCCAAGCCAAGAACCTGCTCTAGATTAAGAGTCAGCAGTTCCCCCACTTTCGGAGAATATATTGCCTCCCGTGGGAGCCACGATACAACCAACTCCACACCACTCCGTAGTCCCGCTTTCGGCTGAAAATCCGATGCAGGCAGTACGGGAGTTGAAAGCCCAGTTTGACGCCTTGAAGCACAAAGATCAGCTCAAGAAACTATGAATCAACCAGCCTTACCCAGCTATCTGGGAAGAGGTCCCTTTCCCTCCGAGGTACAAACCTCAGACCATGGCCCTGTTCGAGGGGAAAACATCACCAAGTCAATATATGAACTATTTCAGTATGATGACGGTGTTGCTGCAAGGGAACGACGCCCTCCTCACTCGGGTGTTCAAAGGTTGTCTCTCAGGAGTAGCCTATCAGTGGTACCGTAGCTTGACGGACAACTGCATCACTTCCTTCGAGGACTTCAAAGCTTTATTCTTCACGCGATTCTACGAGGGAGGAATGGACATGTCCATGTCCTCTCTCATCGAAGTCAAGCAAAGAGAAAAAGAGGACGTTCGCACCTTCATCGAGCGTTTTCGTCAGGCCACCTTATAGATGCCTCCAGGAATTTCAGACTCTGCGTTGGTAGACATTTGCAGGAAAAACCTCCTTCCCGTGGTCTCGGTATTCACAGGACCATATCAGTTCCGTGATTGGCTCTCGTTCATCCTCTCGGCCGTAGCCGCTGAAGACAACAGTCGCAAGGCGCGCGACAATAGCATCATGATCTCCGCCTCTGACAGAGGCAAGAAGTCATCTCCTAGCAGCGACCATCCTCGTGGTCCAAAAGGAAAAGAAGCTCTGGCAATTAATACGTCCAGACCAAAGATTGCGGCAACCACACAAACCAGACCCGGGACTGCCAGGCCCGCCGAAGTCTACTCCTTCGACGACGACGATATCCCAAGTATATTCGAATGTCTCGTCAAAAGTGGCAAGATCACCCTTCCGGAGTTGAAGCGGCCCCAAGAAGTCGGCAGTACTAACGACCCCAAATACTGCATCTTCCACAGATATGTGCACCACCCGACAAAGGCGTGTTACATACTGAAAAGGAAGATCCAGGGTTTGATCGATGCCAAAGCCATAACTCTGTACAACACTGAAAAGACGATCACAGCCAACATGATCTCTCTACAGTTTGGCAATCTGCCTCCCCAGGAGGTCCCGAATGGTGTTGCGCCTATCTCTCGGACCACGATGAACATCGTCAATCTCCCTCCAGCTAGGGGTCAAAATTACGACCTGGTACCCCTAACCACCCGGCGGGACGAGATCATGTGGGTTCATCCGAATTTGGTGCCAGAACTCGAGAAGGAGTCTAATGCTACTAGAGCTGCGTATAGAAAGAACTCCAAATGCAAACCATGCCATATGGTTGCGACTTCTTCACCGTCAGACGAGGATGAGGTACTAGCCGCAACCCGTTCAGGGAGAGCTTACCTCAATGACTACGAAGCAAATCAGGAAGGTGCACCGGCCGGTACTTCAGCCACCAAACCTTCGGGACCCGAGTCCGTCATGCCAGAGACCGATCCTACAAGGCCGACTCCAACGGACAAGGGGAAGCAGAAAGAAGTTTGCTTTGATAAACCTGTGAGAAACATCCCTAACAAAGGTTTAGAGAAGCCATACAACTTCGACATCCTGGCCCAACTGGCTAATACAACAGCCAGGCTGTCCATCTTCGAGCTACTCAGGCTCTCCCAAGACACTCGTCTAGTCCTGAGTGAAGCACTAATGCAGGCGGAGGCATGCTTGACCCAGCTCAAGTCCCCCGACGAAGAACCAGTGGCGTGTCCCCAGTGCCACAGTGTGATGGAGGTGGTGCCAAATATCACTTTCACTCAAGACGACATGCTATTGAAACATAACAGGCATGACAGGCCCCTCTATTACACCGGGTACGTCGGTTCCATGGAGGTCGACCGGATTCACATAGATCCGGGATCGTCAATCAGCATAATCCCCCACAGTCTGCTCAGGCCGCTGAGGATTCCTACTAGCGAATTAGCTTTCACCACCACCACAATCGTGGGTTTCAACGCTGGAAAGAGCAAGCCTTTGGGAAAAATTTGCCTAAGGATCCAAATTGGCAACCTCAGATCGGTAGCCACATGTTACGTCATCGATTCAGAGGTATCCTACAATATTTTGCTGGGAAGACCGTGGATCCACGACCACAACATTGTTCCTTCAACTCTACATCAATGCCTTAAGTATGTAGACGCACAAGGAACAGTACAAACGGAGGTTGCTGACCTAAACCCGTTTAAAGGAGTAGAATCCTACTATTCCGATGCCGTGTTGTACTCTCAGGATCACACGAAAGAAGTGCCAGGCGAGGCAGAGAAGGAATCCCACCGGGAGCCAGAAGAACCCTCTGCCACACTACCCCTGTCAATCAGGGTAAAGGGACAAACCACTCGTCCAAGAGCCATGGAACCTATGGCTATCCACCTGAACAAGCCCAGGTCAGGAAAAGGGGGTGATCCTCTCGTGATCACTTTGAACCAGAAGCTTCCTCCCTTGGTCATCAACCTTCGGCGCCACGAGCAGCCGACTGATGTAAATGCAATCAGGAACCGAGCCCCAGATGATAATAAACATCCTCTTTTCCAGTATATCAACGCTCTGATTCTGAACCAGGAATCCTCTCCCCATGGCGATATAGAAATATTAACACAGAACTTCTTGACAGCTATGGATTCCTATCACCCGTACATATGGGAGGTAGCATCATCGTCCAACGTCGTCACAACATATGGACCGCAAGAGGACTCTATCTTCCTTGTCCTGCCTACCTGCGGCAATCAGCGTACAATAGTCTTCGGCCGCGTGCGCAATCAACCGACTGTCCAAGAGGATTCTCTCGATAACGATACTGGAAAAATGCAGGTCCACCAATACAGCCCACAGACATTGAGGATCATGCAAAACATGGGCTACGACTTGGAGCGGAAGCCAGGCCTCAACTACGGAAAGGGCAGACGAACGCCACTGTTCGGCAATCCCCGCTATCAACAGACCCGTTTCGGGTTAGGGTATGCCGCCTCCTCCAAATCAAGCGAGAATGTCCTTTCCTTCTATCAGGACGGCTCGTCACCCTCCGACTCATCTGACGCTCTCGAACGAACATTATCAGTAAATATGGTAGTGACAGATCCCTGCAAAGCAAACGAGCCAGAGTTTGAGCCATTCAAAAATGACTCTTGGGCTCAACAGATGGATACACAATGGGAGTTCCGCTTCGAGCAGAGAGAACCTCCCACTGAAGATGAAGTTATCCAGATCGACGTTGGGGATGAACTCTCACCGAGGCCGATATTTATCAGTAACAATCTTTCCCCGGTCGAAAGGGAAGAAGTTATTCAACTGATAAGAGAATACATCGACGTCTTCACATGGAATTAGGAGGATATGCCAGGACTTGATCCAGAGATGGCTACCCAAAAACTCAACATATCGCCCGATTCAAAGCCTGTAAAGCAACACCAGCGCCGGTTCTGTCCGGATATGATGGACGCCATTGAAGCCGAAGTCAAAAAGTTGATAGCCTGCGGTTTCATCCGGGAGGAACAACATCCCGACTGGGTCGCCAACGTTGTCCCAGTCATAAAAAAAATAGGAAAATACGCATCTGCATCGATTATCGGGATCTGAATGCGGCCTGCCCCAAGGATGAGTTCCCTCTTCCCATCATAGACATCATGATCGACAACACCTGCAGTTTTGAACACATGTCTTTCATGGACGGATTCTCAGGGTATAATCAGATCAAGATGCATCCTGGAGACGAGAAGCATACCGACTTTCGAACACCACTGGGGGTATATTGCTATACAGTAATGCCCTTCGGATTAAAGAACGCTGGGGCAACATACCAACGAGCTATGAGTAACATATTCCATGAGCATTTACGCAAAACGGTGGAATGCTACGTGGATGACATTGCTGTCAAAAGTTGCCTCAAAGATAATCATATTCGAGACTTGAGGTCGGTGTTCGAGTTGATGCGCCAACATCAACTCAAGATGAATCCTACGAAGTCCTTTCTGGGTGTATCTTGCGGCAAATTCCTGGGATTTGTCATTACCGCCAAAGGCATCCAAGTGGACCCTGAGAAAGTCTAAGCCATCGTAGAAATGCGATCGTCTCGCAATCTGAGGGAACTTAGGGGATTTCAAGGTCGTCTGGCTTACATCCGGAGATTCATATCCAACCTCTCCGGAAGATGTCAGCCTTTTTCTCGCCCCATGAAGAAAGGTGTATCCTTCGTATGGGACGAAGCCTGTCAACAAGCGTTTAACGATATCAAACGCTACCTCACTCATCCGCCAGTTCTGGTGCCTTCCGTCGTAGGAAGACCATTCTTCCTATACGTTCGAGCAATGGACCATTCCCTGGGAGCTCTTCTTGCGCAGAAGAACGATGTAGGGCATGAACAGGCTATCTACTATCTAAGTAGAATGATGGTCGGGGCCGAACACCGGTACAACCCAGTGGAGAAAGAATGCTTGGCTCTGATGTTCGCTATCCAGAAGACGCGGCACTATGTCACCGGCCAGACTATCCATATCATCTCCAGAATCAACCCTCTTTGAGTACTAATGAGCAAGCCAAGTGCTCTTAATTCTCGACTCGCAACTTGGGCGATGCTGTTAACACCATATAACATGGTGTACGTCCCTCAGAAGTCCATCAAAGGCCAAGCATTGGCCGACTTCCTAGCTGCTCATCCAATCCCGGAGACCTCCAAGTTGTACGAGGACATCCCTGACGAAGTTGCAGAATGCAATACTGCGACGAAAAGTGACGCATGGCAACTATTCTTTGATGGTACCTCCAGAACTGGTCCTAGGGGAAGTGTGGTCTCAGGAGTAGGAATCGTCCTGGTTACTCCCGACAAACTATTCATCTACCGGGCATACTCTCTCAACGAGCCCTGCTCCAACAACGTGGCAGAGTATAACGCTCTGTTAATCGGGCTCCAAGTCGCTAAAGAGCTGGGGGTCGAATCTCTGGAAGCTTTCGGTGATTCTCTGCTTATCGTCAATCAAGTCAGAGAAATATATGAAGTCCGGAATCCAGACCTCATCCCCTATCACCAAGCAACGGTCGAGATAGCCGTGACATTCAAAGGGTTCTTCCTGGAGCATGTACCTCGATCCCAGAATCTTGAAGCTGATGCCCTAACCAGTCTAGCCGCAGATCTGGCTACTCCTATAAGAAGGCAGAACTCGGTAATCCTTCTTAACAGAGATTTATTCTGTGTAAAGAACAACTCTCACGTAGAACGCAGCTACGCTGCATACGCCGATCCTCCCAGACGAGATTGGAAGAGTCCTTTCGTAGATTTCGTGGCATACGGAATCTTGCCGGAAGACCCTAAAGAAGCAGTATCCGTCAAGAGGCGATCCTTACGCTTCTACTTCGATGCATCTTCACAATGCCTATATCGCCGGACCTATGACGGACTGCTATTGAGATGCCTCTCTGACGACGAGGCACAGCTGATCATCCGTGAAGCTCACGACGGCATATGCGGAGCGCATCAACCCGGCCCTAAGCTACAGGATCGTATCAGGAGAATGGGCTACTACTGGCCCACTATGATCACAGACGCGATCAGCTATGCAAAACAATGCAAGGCCTGTCAGGTCCATGCAGACTTTATATATCAACCGTCTGAATATCTACATCCTACGGTTATATCCTGGCCTTTCGAAGCATGGGGTATGGATGTCATTGGTCCTATTCACCCGTCTTCTTCCAGGGATCACCAGTTCATACTGGCCATCACGGATTACTTCTCCAAATGGGCAGAGGCGATCCCTCTTGCTGAGGTAAAGGCGTCTAATGTGATCAGCTTCATCAAGCATCACGTCATCTATCGCTTCGGGGTACCTCGGAGGATAATTTACGACAATGGGCCTCAGTTTATCAGTCAAACGTTTCATCGATTTTGCGATAAAAATCGGATACATAATATTGCCTCTACGGCATATTATCCAGCTGCTAATGGTTTGGCGGAAGCTTTCAACAAAACCATTATCAAACTCTTGAAGAAGTTCGTCTCTTCAAACAAGAGAGATTGGAATGAGAAGCTGGGCGAATGCCTCTGGGCATATCGTACAACGGTACGAACACCGACAGGTTGTACTCCATTCTCACTGGTCTACGGGAGCGAAGCAGTTCTCCCCATTGAAGTCCAGATCCCATCACTCAGAATAGCCGTGGCTAACGAGCTGACTCAAGAGAAGAACGACCTTTTAAGACTTCAGGAGCTAGAAGGATTAGACGAGAAACGCCTCCAAGCTCAGCAGCGCATCGCGCTCTACCAAGCACGTATTTCCAGAGCTTTCAATCATAAAGTAAAGAAAAGAGTGTTCAAAGTCGGCGAGCTAGTTCTAGCCATAAGAAGGCCGATGATTCTTACCCACAGGAGTAAAGGCAAATTCCAGCCCAAATGGGAAGGTCCTTATGTGGTCGAGACAACGTTCTCAAATGGCGCTTACAGGTTAGCCCAGTCTAATGGAGACCTATTAATGGCTCCTATCAACGGCAAATTCCTGAAAAGGTACTATGCTTAATCTCCTCTGCTCGGGTAGAATATAGCGGAAACCTCAATTCTGACAAAACTACTTCCAAAACAAGCCTTAGTCAAAGCATATTCTATCGTGTCCGCATGACCTCTGAATAAATGTGTCCTGCTAAAGTTTCTTGAGAGCCTATCATGTCCATATCACCTCTGATAGTGTCTTGCCTACAAACCTTAGTCAAAGCATATTCTATCATGTCCGTATGACCTCTGAATAAATGTGTCATGCTAAAGTTTCTTGAGAGCCTATCATGTCCATATCACCTCTGATAGTGTCTTGCCTACAAACCTTAGTCAAAGCATATTCTATCATGTCCGTATGACCTCTGAATAAATATGTCCTGCTAAAGTTTCTTGAGAGCCTATCATGTCCATATCACCTCTGATAGTGTCTTGCCTACAAACCTTAGTCATAGCATATTCTATCATATCCGTATGACCTCTGAATAAATGTGTCCTGCTAAAGTTTCTTGAGAGCCTATCATGTCCATATCACCTCTGATAGTATCTTACCTACAAGCCTTAGTCAAAGCATATTCTATCATGTCCGTATGACCTCTGAATAAATGTGTCCTGCTAAAGTTTCTTGAGAGCCTATCATGACCATATCACCTCTGATAGTATCTTACCTACAAGCCTTAGTCAAAGCATATTCTATCATGTCCGTATGACCTCTGAATAAATGTGTCCTGCTAAAGTTTCTTGAGAGCCTATCATGTCCATATCACCTCTGATAGTATCTTATCTACAGACCTTAGTCAAAGCATATTCTATCATGTCCGTATGACCTCTGAATAAATGTGTCCTGCTAAAGTTTCTTAAGAGTTTATCACGTCCATACTACCTCTGATATCACTCTCGCCCAAACCTATCATTTACATTCTAAAATGATGGCTCCACAAAGTCAGAAAAGAGTTCGCTTTATTCCCAAGAAAGAGCAGAATTACACTGGGAAGCAAGAAGAAGAAAGGGTACATCATTGTGGGGGAGCGGTCAGATCATGAACCTGCTGCGCCAGTATAGCTATCCTCTCATCCCTGCAGGCCAAGGCATCAGCGCGGGCCTGCTCCAGCCGTGCCTCGTTGTCTCCCCTGAGGGACAATTCGGCCCTCGCCCGACGAACCCCCGCACGGGCAGCTTCTGCACGATCCAGATCCCGTCGCGCTGCGCTCAATCGAGCAGTCGCTACGTCTAGACCTGCCAACGACTGGGAAGTCCACTCCTTCGCCTGAGCGAGCTTTTCTCTCAACTTGCGAGCCCTCGCTACGTTCCCTTCATGCTCAGATTGGCACTTCAGTTGAAGGGCAAGGGCCTCCTCCACGACGGTCGTTCTTTCGTCGATCTCCAGCTGACGTGTTTGAACGAGTTTATCCAAGCTTTCCATCTGTTTAGCAAACCGCGCAGTCATGGAGTTGTATCTGGACTGGACCTCAGCTTCAATGTCGTCCCGAGTTAGCCGCAGATATTCGTTAATGGGTTGCTCCAAACCATTAACCATCGCCTCCAGGGCATCAGCTATCCTAGTGCCGTCAAAATCCTGGATTGCCTCTATCGGAATCCGAGAGGACTTCTTCAGGCGCTCGAGGTCCAGATTCCCCTTCAGCACCATCGGTATCAGCACTTTCAAAGTAGCATAGAAGACGCTGGTATATTGCTCAGTCAACGCAGCTAGATCCGATTGGGCGCCAGGAGTCGCCGCAGCATTAGCAAGTCCCCCTCCAGGAATGATTGCGGACAAAGTGGTCACAACCGTCGCTTCAACAGGTGGTGCGGCAAAAAGAGGTACAACTACGTCGACCGAAGTAGTCGCAATGGCAGGCTCTCCCTCTTCTTGGGATATCAAAGCCTCTTTAACAGGAGAACCGGCCCCCGAAGATATTTTCTCCTCAAAGTCGAACGCCTCCGTGTCATCACCAGGAGCCGGAGCAGAGCCAGAAGGTGCTTCAAAGCTGTATTCCCCGTGGACGCCATCCCCTGGGAAGAGGACAAGGGAGTTGATATCAATATGATGGTACTCTTTCTAAAAAGAAGACCTAAAAGATGACATTTACCCATGGCCAGCGGCATATACGGCGCATCTGCAGCCGATGTAGCTAAATCACGCCTTAATGACGTAATGCGAACTGTCATACTTGGAGAAGGGGGTGGGCCAACCGACATCGCCAGGAGCTCTACCAAGCCTCCACCAAGACGCGGTCGAGGTTCGTCAGTTGGAACCTCGCCAGGCATACTCACGGACACGACAGGGGTTTCATCCGTTGCTGGTCTAAGGGAAGGTTCTCCCATCTGCCTCGGCCACACCGGCAATCTCGTACCACTACCGGAGGCAGTAGCGGCGACGGCATCCTCAAGACGAAGTGTCCCGGCACCGCCAGCCGAAATTGAGGGTCCCTCTCTAGGAGCCTCGATGCCAGGAATTCGAAGAGAACGATTGACCGTCCTCTTCCTCTTGCGAGGAGAAACCTCCTTAGGAGCAGCGGCCCATCGTTTCCCAGAGACTACCAAGGCCCCCGCAGGCAGAGGCACTTCACACCTCGGCACCGACACCAACGGCTCATCGGGAGTAGCGAACTCCTCACCCTCGTCAGGAGAAACCGAAGGGACTTCGACTCTCCCCCCAGGCGTGGAAGACGGCACCCTAAAACTCCCACGCATGTCAAAATCACGGTGGAAGGTGTTAACCGCCACGTAAAACTGGGCATACGAATGTAAGATGCGCAGCTCCGTGTAGGGTGTGACGACCGGCACGGTAAAAATTGCTCCAGTGTATCCCATGATAAAATATCGCCATCCTCTGGCTCCATCGATGAGTCTGCCCCTGGACCTGAAGCTGGTGACGGCATTGCCCACGTGCAACTGGTCGTACCCAAATTGCCTTGCAAACCGACTTGGCAAGTAAGGCTCGAAGAAGCAATGGTCTTCACTTCTATACAACAAATGGGAGGGCCTGATGCAGATCAACCATTTGAAAGCATCCGGAGAAAGATTGGTCTTCTCTCCACCTAAATCCTCCAGCCTGATCCCCGATTGATTGCGATGTACAGAGGGGACAATACAAAGGAGCTTCCAGCCGTGACTGAGGCCCAGTGTCAGCCTACAGTCTAAAACGGTATTCACATTCCAGGGAGAGTCCTTATAATTCAGCAGGAAGCTACCCCCCGAGCTACTTCCGGAGCCAGGAGACATCACCCGAGGGTTGTGCAGAATTAACCATCCCATCAAATACAGGTATGGTAATTCCACCCGAGGAAAGCTTTCATGCCGAGTCTCATCGGCGAGCAGCCCGTCAGTCATGGCTCTTAGGCCAGCCTGTATACGGCACACCATAGCAGGGAGCAAGCCCAGTTTTGCCCCAAATACCAGACGCACCGCAGGCCACAGGATGTTCCGGTGAATGCGGTCCGCAGATGCAGTGCCGGGCACCACCACCCGACGTAGCCATATGGAGAGGAAACTAGCCAGCTGGGCTTCCTTAGACAGAGGCCTGCGGCAACGCCTCAAGTAGCTATAGGCCTTAGTGCCTTCGGGATGCTTTCCTACCCCGTCGTCAAGAATCTGGTCCGGAGCCTTGGCGTCATCCATAAGAGCCTCGACGACCTGGGCACTAAGCACGCCCAAACAATTTACGGGCTCATCCTTGCCCCCCGAAACTTTCTCCGGCTTGGCAGCCCTGGCCCGGTGGAAGAAGAGGTAGGACGTCCACTTTATGGTATGGGCCAAATCAGAAGGCTCGTCATAAAAAGCAGTGCACACAAAGTAGTGGCACATCAGCTCCTGATACACCTCTACTACCCGAGGGTCCGAATCCCCCAACTCCCGATTGGTGGGGACATACTCTTCATAGGGGGTATCCCCCATCGGCAGCCTCGAGATCACTGCCATCTCATGGAGGGCCAATCCCAACTCCCCCAGCGGAGTGGCGAAAGTCCCGGTGAGCAAAGTGTATCGCTCCATCAGTGCCAAGTATAGGTTAGGGTTAGGAGGCAACCCAACACTGGTCGCGCTCACAGCGGCATACAGCCCAATGCACTCCAGCTCTCTCTGACAGTGCTTCAAGGCCCAGTCAACTAGGCAAGCCCATCGACGGTTTGTTGGAGTGATCCACCCGTTGCATCGAGGATTCTCCTTGGGATATACTCCCCCTCGCCCCATGAAGTCGTTGCAGAAAGTCGGCAACTGGACCGGCTGGATCACTAGACTATCTTCGCTCGGGGCACTGCCCGGGCACAGTCCCCTGAACGACGTCACGAGGCCAGAAGGACGGCTGACGAACGACCCCTGGTCAGCTCCTTTCAGATGAAAGATCTTCCCCGGTTTGCCGTGAAGATCGGGCGTCAGGATCCATGACATCCTCCTAGGGTATGTCGCATGAAAGAAGGCCGAGATGGGATAATCCCTCGGCATCGTTGGCAGGTACAAAACCAGGTTCCTGGCAAGAAATACCCAAGGTTCTCTCTTTGGCTTCGTCTGGGACCGTTTATCAATCATGTCCCCAAAGAGAAAAGCTGGCTTTATGTACTGCTCCCCGTCTATATACGTCAGGGGCTCCCCATTAATCATATCCAGCAGCGTCCGCTCGCCCTGGGCCGATATCAAAATCTTCCTTCCCTCAGGATACTGGGGTCCGGAGATAGGAAATGCCACGTGGGACAGATCCTCCAAATAGTTCGAGTGCAGCATCCCGGCAGCGGAACCCATCACCTCGGCCAGTGGAGACTCACCCAAATTAACTGCAAAAGTGCGAGAAAAACATTTATTACAAATCTTGCAGCATGAGGACTAAGAAACGACAGTCTGAGCTTTGTGCCAAGACTGAACAAATTTGGCCATTTTACGCCAGAAGTATCATCCTAAGGCGTAATTGGCGGCATACGACCCATGCTTTACGCCGGGCTGACAAAATTCTAGTTACTACGTCGGAGGTTCCGTCCACAGGTGTAAAACTAAAATTTTATATAGCATACACCAAGTTTTCGGCAGTCAGAGCTGTTACGCCCAGAACTGGGAAAACGATGGAGCCCTTACGCTGGCACATTAGAAATGTGGGCGTAAAAGATGAAAACGTCTCCGTGCATCATCTCCCTCAAAGAGGCTGTCAGCACAGAAGACGACCTAGCGCGGTCACGTTCAACATGTGCGAAGGATTTTTCGTCGTTCTTTGTCATCCCGAAGGCTCTACCTCTAAGACCGGGAGCGCTGCTCGTCGGCAGGATACTTTGCTCAGAACGAAGTTCGCCTTGCCCGACCAAAGACTCCCTCGCCGGGGCGGAAGAATGGGAAGAAGAACCTACACTCTTTCCCTTAGCAGAGGGGGTTTGCTTCGGCACTATTTCTGAAGACTCTGAGTGCTTGGAGAAGCAACGAAAAAAAAAACTCGAACAGACGAAGACTCTCTTTCGCAGCAGACGGATGAAATTTTTTTTCGCAAAATCTCGGGGTATATATAGGGTTCGGATCGACTCCTCGAATCCTCGGACGATTTCCTCGAGACCCTAACCAAATCTCGCAGATTAATATTCGGTTATGATTGGGTACTACGGCAACCCACTACTCTCAAAAGACGGACAGTCAGCAAATTCGAAGAGTTTTTCGTGGAAAGCAGATTCGCGGTTCTACGCTAAAGAGCTTTCTACGCTCGACGGCTACAGATCTACGGTTTTACGCTCACAAGCTATAAGTCTATGGTTTTACGCCCGGATGCCTTTTGTGCTCAGTAGCTTTTATGCTCGAGAGGCTACAAACCTACGACTTCACGCTTAGCAGATACTAACCTATGGTCCCACGCTCGGTGGTGTTTAGTTTACGCTCGGAGGCAACAAGATCCACGACCTCACGCTCGGAAGACTTCTTTTTCACAGGCTACAAATCTACAGTTCTACGCTAAAGAGCTTTCTACGCTCGACGGCTACAGATCTACAGTTTTACGCTCACAAGCTATAAGTCTATGGTTTTATGCCCGGATGCCTTTTGTGCTCAGTAGATTTTATGCTCGAGAGGCTACAAACCTATGACTTCACGCTTAGCAGATACAAACCTACGATCTCACGCTCGGTGGCTTTCTACGCTCGGTAGGCTATGAACTCAGGATTTTTAGCTCATCTACACTAACGGATCTCTGACTTTCCGTATATCCGAACAGTGCTCAAAGCGGTCAATTGCAGGAGTTCACACAGAAGATACTCCCTCTTGACCTCAAAAAAATATCCCAAGTACCCGAAGCATGCAAGAGTTCAACATTGAAAATCACTCTTCTTCGTGGGTCGACTCGAAGTTCATCCAGAAACCCAGTCTGAATATTTCATCTACAGTTCAAGACGGCGGCTCAGTTTTATAGCCATTTCTCGCCCTGTTCCAAGGGACTTTCGGGAAATCACTCTTGAAGATGATGTCTGGGACAAAGAATTCTACGCGGTCCCTACATTCCTAAAACAGCTGCGCATCACTAGTTATGCGTAAAAGACAGGACAGGACCTAACACTCTTTTTTCAGAGTCAGCGTACAGAATCAGACGTGACGAAGCTGCACATATTCAGACTTCACAGCAACGTATGGCAAAGACGATCATATGCGGAGAAGAAAGACGATTTTATTAAAGATTAAAGTCATGATTACATATGAGGTAAATCCAATCTACAAGGGTTTTCTTTTCATTTTCATGACTACATCTGAGGGAAACTCCGTCTAAAGATCACACCGAGAAGCCGCTCTGACAGGGTCTCGCGCTGGTGATGGTCTTCCTCTTCTTCCAAGAAGATAATCGGTGGCAGGAGGATACAAAACTGGGCAGATGACCCATCCTCCAACAGAAGGAAAGCAGGGTAACTCTGCTTTCCTACAGACCACCGTCACTCTGGCCGGTCTATCTGCCTCTCGTCACCAGATGTAATGAGAGAAGGCGCCACTTGCAAGCGGCCTGGTCAAATATGACCCCTCCCTACTCTCCGAGTGGCATGCCGCATGAAGTTGCTGATTATCCCGAGCAAGGGAGGCTAAGATATCCTTCCATGATTCATCATTGCAGATGACACTTGCTCGAAGATGCCGTCTTGTTCGGCTCCTTACATGCTGGAAGAATATGGTCTTCTTCTTTCTCAGGTCGACCCGACGAACTCCGGCGATCATCTCAGCATGGTGAAAGGAAATGTGGGAAGAAACAGGTTAACTCCTCAGCCCTTTTATAGGCAAGCGAGGTCACACCTACCCCCAATAAATCTGCCATAAAGACCGGCCTGAAAGAACGTGTCAAAACTTGACCGTTTTGGGCTCCATTCAGAAGGCGTTTCGAGTTACGAAGGATGGTTCATGCTTCATTCAAAGCGTTTCAAATTTCGAGGAATTTAAAAGCTTTGAAGGTGGTCTTGTAGAAGCATGAAAAATACGCCGGATGACTATACGCAACTTATTGGTGCAGGACAGCGTAAAGAGATGACCTCAGAGCCACCAAGCAGGCAAGACAAAAGCTTCTCAGGACCATCCGCGTAAGTGCAGCATGTCCAGGCCGCCTCAAAGCGTAAAGCAAAGGGCCTCGTCGCCCCTATGACGTAAAAACACATCCGCTTTCAAAGCGTACGAGGAACGCTTGGTGTTCTCCGAGACGAACCTGTCAGACCCTGCAATGAACCTGACGTCTGAACTTCTGACAAAGGGATACGCCTCGGCTACCCAGACGACGGCTATAATGATGGCACGGCACTACGACCCAGGCTGTCAGTCACCGCCATCTCCCTTACGTAAACTGTTTCTTTTACATATACAAGGGGATATGCTGCCTTGTTTTACACGGGCAGACGTGAGCTATTTACGCTCCACAGCGGACAAACCGCCTGCCACATCAAAAGCTGCACTTAGCGCAGGGCTCGAGGCACCTCTCTGCGATTGGCGCACAAGGCGGTAACGGTCTTCTCGAGGCACGACTGACGCACAGAAGGGCTGCGGGCCTTCAAAAACACGCCTCTGCATTTAATGCACAGAATAATGGCGGATCTCTGCATTTAATGCAAGGGATTTGATAAAGAGTCACCAAACCGACGTTTAGTGACATCCCCTTTGCATAAACTGCTTTTACGCATACAAAGGGATACACTGCCTTGTTCCATACAGGCAGACGAGAACCATCTACGCCCCGCGGAAGACAAACAGACTGCCACGTCAAAAGCTGTTCTCCACACATGGCTCGAGGCACGTCCCTGAATGGTGGCAGGCCTTCAGAACACGCATTCGTAATTAATGCACAAAATGATGGCAGATCTCTGCATTTAATGCGAGGGATTTGATAATATCATCAAAAGCCGTGATTCCGGCTAAAGGACATCTACGTCAGTGTTCAGCACATTACGCAGTGGCGTCTATGCCCGTTCAGCTTCTGTGCCCAGATGGCTTCTATGCCTCCTCAGCTTCTATGCTCTCTCGGCTTCCATGCCTCCCCAAGCACATTACGCAGTGGCGTCTATGCCCGTTCAGCTTCTGTGCCCAAAATGGCTTCTACGCCTCCTCAGCTTCTATGCTCTCTCGGCTTCCATGCCTCCCCAAGCACATTACACAGTGGCGTCTATGCCCGTTCAGCTTCTGTGCCCAAAATGGCTTCTACGCCTCCTCAGCTTCTATGCTCTCTCGGCTTCCACGCCTCCCCAAGCACATTACGCAGTGGCGTCTATGCCCGCTCAGCTTCTGTGCCCAGATGGCTTCTACGCCTCCTCAGCTTCTATGCTCACCCGGCTTTTATGCCGTCGGGCTTCTACGCCCACCCGGCTTCTATGCCTACTTGGCTTCTATGCCACGGTGACAGACATCGGCTTTTACGCCCACCTCTTCTACACGAGGGATACCTACCTACGTGGCTTTTACACCGTGATCTTCGTAGCAATTGTACGCGTTGTGTCCCTTAGTTGGACCCGCGTCAATCGCTCATTCAAAAGATCATCCATACGCAGGCATTGGTTACTTTAACCGTCGTGTAAAAGGGTGCTGTGTTGTCTACTCCTCGATTTTTACACCAACTGAGTGGTCACTGTCACTAAAACTCTATAAATAGAGACCTCTATCAACAGAGGAAAAGGTCAAAAAATTAGAAGATCGAACAATTGAAGACTCAGAGAAGAGGTCGAACAATTGAAGATCGAGCAAGGAGAGAGGAGATCGAGAGAGAGAGAGAGAGAGGAACCCGGAGCTCAGGCAAAGGATAGGGATCGACGACCGGGGCATCGTGCATCCACCCTTTTCTGCAACCTCCGAGGCTGCTTCCTGTCTTCTACGGCACTTCTTCACCATCGTGTGGTCCAAGGGCTAAAGTGATCGACTGCAGTCAGACACCTATAGCAATTTATACCCAGATTAAATAAATTGTACTCCCACATCCTCGTATAGGATTACATTATACAAGTTTGTTTGTAAACAAAAGAACACGGGTCCTGTATAAACCCCGTCTTGAATACATCTTTCATTCTTTTCGTTTTCTACCACAAACAACTATATTTTCTTTTATATTTGTTTGGTAGTAGATTTGTCTCCATCCAACTATTAGTTCTTCTCGACTATTTCATATTTGGCTCATTGACATATTTGATCATGTATTTCTTTATGATTTCTGTGGATGAGATTTAGTGATGCCTTGGGACTTATGTTGACAATATATACCACTTGTGAATTATTATACAATGTACGTATGTGTTATGATTTTCATATATTGGAGTTTCCATATATATACGGCTAGCATGCTCACGTATTCCTAGTCCTACATATTTTAGGACTGGGGCATGACACACCTGCCCAACTAGCTATTAACCACTCACAGACTCACAAGTTTTACCTCTAACAA
Organism: Iris macrosiphon; assembly: GCA_036927795.1. NCBI lineage: Eukaryota > Viridiplantae > Streptophyta > Magnoliopsida > Asparagales > Iridaceae > Iris > Iris macrosiphon. Next base: position 145,867,276 of record JAYESA010000005.1, on the reverse strand, counting down.
TCAACACTGATACTCAAACTTGACATAAACCTATATGTAAGTTACCAACTACTATACTATCTAAGGAACCTCAGGAACTAATGATGGTGAAGCTATATAGGAACTGAACTAGAGGAACTAAAGATATCTCTATCCTGAGCTAGTAAGGGTGATAAAACAGAATTGAGCGATAATATGGTTAAATGATAGAGATGATAGGTTAAGAACCAATTTAAGATAAAATATGATAATCTCATACGTCTATCCCAAATTATGTAATCCAAATTTTTTGCCACGCTAGTAAGGATAACTACGATAAACAATAAAGTCCATAACTAAGGTCTATACCTCTATGATTATGTTATATAGAATTTTCACTACGCCAACTGGTTTGGCTCCAGAGGAGTTGCAACAGCAACATGTACACAACAACTTAAAGCAAGATAGCTGTATCAGTTTAGTAACTGATTGAGTAGGGAATCGAGTTGTTGTTCATGCAAACAATGAGAAGTGCTTGAGTAGGCACCACTGCAGGTAAGTGTGTGGGTAATAGGATTACTGCATTGGCAGTTGAGTAACTTGGGTCTACATGTTGCAAACAAGCAACTGTAGTTATGTATCAGATGGAGGAATTTTAGTATAACTGAAACAAGAGACCAGCAACATCAGAATATTATTTGGGGATAGGAATGCTCAGGTGCTGTTGTACCTAGGCTATAGATGCATGTCTTTGTTTTGAAGTGCACTGATAAGGGTGTGTGTGTGTAGGTCCAGTGGAGTTGGTTTCAGTGAGATGAGGTTTCATTAGCATAAACTATTAGTAGTTGGTGTTGGTGTTGATAAGAGGGTATAGGATTGGAATTAACTGATATTGATACTTTTATAGGAGTATATATTAGTAGGTATTGGTGAGGATTAGTGAGTGTGTGTCGAGAGGCATTTTACCAAGGTATTAAGTACAAAGGATTTGTACTAGGATACTAGAGTATTCTAATAGTTAATTGAAGTATTAGGAGTAGGTAGTGATACCTAGATACAAGGGTATCTGGCACTAAGTCAAGTGCTGGAGTGAATAATATAGATAGTAATATATACATATAAGTTATATTAAGTATTCAGATACTTAACATTAGTAGAAGGGTAAAGGTGTAAGTTAGTGTATATGGATACCAAGGGTATCATAGTATCCTATTATCTAGATATTAGTGTTAGTTACAAGTATAACTAAGTTACCTTTAATAATAAGTTAGTAGACTAGCTAGTACACTTAGTGTTAATACCTAGTATAACTTGAGTATTAGCAATGTAATGACTAGTCTTAGCCTAGAAACCTAGTTGACCTAGGTTTGACCCAGAGTTGACCAATGTTGACTAGTTTGATTCCAAAAGTCAAACCTTGACCTAGTTAACCCCGTTTGACCAAAGTGACCTAGTTTAACCTAGAAATTAGCAATTTTATTTAATTAAACTCATTTCTCTTTTATTATACCTAGTAACCTGCTAATTCATATATAAGTCTGTGCGATACCAGTTTGGACACCGTTTTGCATGATTTGCTTAGAACCACAGGCGAGTACATCCCTCCGTTAGTTTTTATTTTATGATAGTGTATATATTGCATGTTCTAGAAATGTATACTTGATCTGACACAGTGGTTATACGGACTGGTACTATATGGATCATGTCATGGGATGTTATCCCCTACCGTGTTCAGCGGGTACTCCTGCACATGTATTTTCTTGTGTGTATCGGGTATTGATTATCTTATATATTGTGTTCACACATTGTTCATGCTCAATGTGCTCATATTGTGTTCGTAACGTGTCGTTATTGGATCCATGAGTATTGGTTGGGGACAAAGGAGTAGGAGTTGGTTATATGATCAAGCCCAAGTGTATTCATGTTCATGTTGATTACATATCACACGTCTAATCGAGTTACCATATTGTATTCGTGTTCAACCTAAATCGATCACATAATAAACTTGTACTCCATAGCACATTAGCTAGTTTTATATATTTCTATTTATTTGTAGTTATTCATATTGTATGTTCTTTATTCCAGTATATTACCTGTTCACTCTAATTCATACCATCTTGTATTGTTTTTTATTATTGGTCATATATGCTCTACCATGTATTTGGAACTGCTTTCAGAGGTATGTACTTTACTCCAATCCTGACTTGATATATTTTTCAGATGATTGTCTAGTGGAGCAGTGTCCCACTTATTATGGGCCGCAGGATGGCAAGCCATTAGAGGATTCTCTCCTAGAGCAGGAGGACCTAGTGTCAGTGTCTCAGGAGGATTAGTTATATATTTTGGATATTGTATTAGTCTTATTTCTAGACTCATGGCATGTATATATTATTTTGGGAGTGGCTATATCTAGACTTATGAATTTGGACTTGTGGATGTATTGTGATTCTTATTTCCTCTCTTTTATTCTATATCGTGCTTTCATCCTCCTTTAGTTTTATGTTGTGATTGAGTATTGTTTACCATTATCATATATTATATTGTTCCTCCATTTTCAGTTGAGATGACATTGACAGTGTAAACCCCCTTGATCAAATTTAGGTTCACTTAGCTTAGATAGAGAGATTAGGGTTAATTTAGAGCCAATTAGAAATTAATTATAGTATTTTATATTTGTTGTGCAATATTTATATTACTTAGTTCACCTTACCATTACTTTGATATTTAGAGCACTACACTGGCTATTACCCTCAAACAAATTCTATACATTTTTTCTAGACATGCCAGCCTACTATTCTGATCCTTGTGTAACTCACAAATACTCTATCTTGTGCTTTATTTTAGTCGCACAAAAATTGTTACAAACGTCCGTGCTTAAATTCAATTAATTCCAACTTTACATTCTTTGTCTGTTCCAATCAAAATTAGAAACACAACATCAACCCGTTTTGTCCAACCCAAATTATGACATTATTTTATTCTAAGTATATTACGTCCATGACGCTTGCGTTCTACCCAATTTTAACCTATTTATTTTCAATTAATTAAAGAACACCTTGTGCATTAATTTTAATTAAATTAATGCAATGACCCAACCTCACCCAAAACTAGACCTAACTCCTACCCAAACCCACACTCATCCCTCAAGACTCATACTAAATACCACACACCATTTTAGTGCATTACATCACACCAAAAATAAGGTGTTATCCTCATCTAATTACAAAAATTTCCTTATTTGTGCAAATTTCTAATTGTCAAGGGCTCTTGTGCAATTTCTAAATTGCAAAAGACTTTTGTGCAAAGAGGAGGGTGAGGTGTTCACCTCCCATTGGAGAAAATACATGGAGAATTCTCCTCCCTCCATTCGTTCATGACCAAATTCAATGCATCTACATGCATTAATGTAGCCTACCAAACAATAAATATGTTCACACCTAAACCTAATCCCCTCCACCCCAATAAATAAACCACCCGACCTCCTCCCTCAGCTCACCACCGCCACCTTCGCCTCCGGCCACCTCTGACCCGACTCCCCCTCTGACCTCCCTCCTCCCAGGAACCCCCTACCGCCATCCCCCTCCGCTGCTCCCCCGCCAGTAGCCACCATCACCAACATCACCTCCACCACTCGACTTCTCCGACCCGACCCCCGACTTCCCCTACCGTAGCCACCACCACCACCACAGTCCACCACCGCCACCTTGTCCACCACCCCCAACCTCTCCACCATCATCCCCACCAACACCACCACCCCCTGGCCGCCCTTGTCGACACCACCAACAGTAACACCATCAACACTAGCATCAGCAACACTACCACCACCACCCGACCACACTGCTCCCCGACTCCCCTCCGCTCACCCCGTCGCCTCAGCTACCCTCGGCGACTGCCACCATCACCATCGACCACTCACGACCCCTCCTCCGCCGTCGACCACCCTTAGCCACCACCCAAGCCACCGCTACAACTGCTGCAACTGCTGCAACTGCTGCTGCCGTGCCATGTGCACCTCCCCCGCCTGAGCTCCGCCCCCCTTCGTCGGCGATGACCTCGTACGGCGGACACATACCCCCTAGACACGACACAGAGGTACACCCTCACCTATAATTATACGTATATATATATATATGTGTGTATATGTATATATATATATATATATATATAATATATGTATTATATATATATATATATATATATATATGTATATTATGTATATACTATTTATATAGATATATATTACGTATATAAGTATATGTATATTATATATATATATATATATATATATATATATATATATATATATATATTACGTATTAAAGTATATGTATAATATATGTATTTATGTAAATATATGTAATTACGTATAATTATGTATATATATATATATATATGTATATATAAAGTATTAAAGTATATATAAAAGGATATAAATATTATATATATGTATATGAGTATATATGTATTATATTCATATATTTTGTATATATATATTTATTATGTATATATATGTTTATATAATATACGTATTTTTGGCATATATGTATATACTATATGTATATGTAATTACTATATGTATATATGTATATACATACATACATATTTAAATATTAATTATGTATATGTTTATTAAATTACCTTTTTATAATTTACGACACGTGTACGTCTTAGCAGCATGCACACACAACACAGTTAGTTGTCCAAGTAAGACACCCTTGCGTCAGTTCCTAGTACAACATAGCATTTCCTGTACGTACTACTGTAGTGACTGATAATCATAATATTATATTATATTATATATATATACCATTCAGGCGAGACTTCGGGAGCAGGTTATTGGCACTCACAGCTCGAGGACGCAGGCAAGTATACCTTGCCTGACTTTACTGTTTAATTTAAATTATAAACTGTTGTATGATATCTTATTGCAAAAATACATATAACTGTGCGCGTCCGAGATTGACTCGGGTGCAGTCGACGAATACGTCGATATGTAGTATAATTGACTTAGACACTAGCTGACTCACCTACCATTGTGAAGGTATTCTGATATCTTCCTAGACCCTGATACTTATACATGCATTATGATTGCAAATTCATGTTGGGATGCGGGTTTGCATACTTAACTAGCTACCGGTGCGTGTGACATGCATCACTGTTTAGTACGTAATCAGAATTATTTAGTTAGTTGTGACTTGGCATATAGCTATGTGATATACATGTCGTGTATTCAACTTGTATATTCGTATTGGATGGGGAGGACAACTAGTAGGCATATATGATACACATATTGGACTCCATAGTATCCAGAGGAGCCACGAATCCAATGACTTCCTTTATTCAGATATCGCATTCTTTGGAGCGATAGGGATGTATATATTTGCAGATACCTCATTCTTCGAAATGATGGATGTTACATGTACAAATACCATGCTCTTCGGAGAGTGGACATTATGCCTACGCTTACCCATACGTACCAAGGTTGTCTTCATATTGCATTCACTTAGATGGTTATCACACCCATTTACTTTATTCAGTATTTATATATGGCATACATTTTTGTATCTTGTTACGTCCCTTTGAGGACCTGGTTCCCTTCCAGATTTAGACGAGGCATACTATCCTACTGTGTACGGACCCGGGCAGGAGACGTGGTACGCATCCGAGGAGGATCTAGAGGTGCTGCCATCAGAGTTCCCTTGATCACCGATAGATCTACCATCTAGGGCTGGAGCCTCCTTATCTAGTTAGACGATGCTCTAGTCATACTATCTTTCAGCACGCTTATTTTATCTTTATAGTGGGTCTGTTTCCATCAGACATATCTGGGTTGTACTATAGCTTTTCAGACTCTATACTTATTATCCAGCATTTATTTTAGTATTTCTTGTTATATTGTGGATGAGATAGACATTACCTGATATATGTTAGTATTAGACTTGTTAGTATTTTAGGACAGCGTAGCATGTCTTATTAGGTCCATTAAATTGGGTAATCCCTCGAAGACGTGTCAGCGGGCCAATGCCACGTGGCCTAGTCCCGTATACTTTGGGACTGGGGCATGACATGGTTTTAGTGGTGGCCCATGCATGTCTCTATCTCGCTCATGTTTATCGCTTGTGGTATGATAACATGTCCAGCGAGCCTGTAATAGGATAGGAATTACTAGATCTTATCCACTTTGATTTCATCTTTGAATCTCTTTCGCACTTAACTGTTGAATAATTGCATCCTGTTTGTTTATTTTTGTGCTTTTCTAAATTAGTTTTATTTCCTCCAAAAATATGGACATACGATGGGGTTGACCCGGCAATAGACACCTCACATGATATCAATAGGACCCCGACTACCCCGAGAGACTAGTCCCTGAAATGGGTACTGGTTTACCCATCAACTCCATACCTCCACAATGGTCCTACACAGGCAGCTGCACTAGTTCAGACAGATGGACAGACCTCCCAGACACCGACACAACAGTCGGATACACCCTTGCCTCCACCTCCACCCTTTCCAACTCTGATGCCACACCTAGCGGGACAGCCGCAGTTGTTCCAATTCTTCCAAGCTATGATGCAGGCGCAGTAGAATTAGACCAAGACCTTAAGATAGAGCTTAATGGCAGATCTGGAGAGGACACCTACTCCAGCACCCGTACCAGCACCTGCACCTATCCAGCCAGCTGGTACTATCCGAGGTTTCGCCAGATGGGCCTGGAAATATTTTCGGGTAGCGAGACTGCAGAGGAGATCTCAGATTGGGTCTCCAACACGGATATGCTACTGGAGGCTTCATAGCTACATCTAGACCTTTGGATGACCGCAGTGAGGGCCCAACTCAAAGGCAACGCCCATCACTGGTGGGACTCCATAGAGCATAACGTCGACAAGACACAGATGTGGGAGCAGTTCTTAGAGTACTTCAATGCGAAATATTTCTCGACTACGGTCAGGATTGCCCTATACTCCCAGTTCCTACACCTGGAGCAAGAAAATATGATCGTAGACGCATACGATGCAGAGTTTAGTCGACTTAGTCGATTTGGTGCCGTTCTGATACCCAACTATCTGGAGAAGGCCAGAAGATTCCATCACGGCCTTACTTTTGAGCTACAGAGATATACCACCACAGACGAGAATTTCCTATGAGGAGGTTCTTTCAGAGACAAGGATCCAGGAGGCCATTGGTAGAGGAGCAAGGCGTTCCAGCATGACCATACCAGCCACAGCCCAGCCTGGAGTAGGAGGACCGATCCGTCATCCGGGAGTGCAGATACAGCAGAGGACAGTGCCATACCAGCACAAGGAGCTTCTGACTTGTCACTATTGTGGCAAGAAGGGACATATTGTCATAGACTAATGAAAGAAGCTTGGACTGTGCATGATATGTGGAGCAAGTCAGCACCTTGCCAGAGACTGCCCACAATGTAGAGAGGCAGCACCACAGACCGGACAAAGGCCAGCAGCACTAGTACAGAGGATACTACCCCCAACTGGAGGTCAGCATCCACCAGCACCCGAAAGATTTCAGAGGGAACCACCCTTGGCCCCACAGGAGGCACAGTTTGATAGAGCCAGATAGTAGGCCAGAGGGCAGAGTCACGGGCAGGCCTTTGCACTAGCAGCAATTAAGGAGGAACCAGAAGGAAAAGCTATCACAGGTACCATTTTAGTTGCGTCATTACCTGCAACTGCATTGTTTGATTCTGGTGCTACACTATCTTTCATATCTAGTAGTTTCATAGCCATGCATAGAGTAGCTACTTCCTCCTTGTCTCAGAGTTGGAAGATTCTTACCAGAGGAGGCATCGTACCGGTTACCAGAACTATTAGAACGTGCTCAGAAGTCGTGTGTGGTAGGGAGATGAGAGCGCAATTTTTGGTACTCCCGATGCCAAAATTTGACGTTATTTTAGGCATGGACTGGTTGAGCCAGTACAATGCCATACTAGATTGCCGGAGGGATAGCGTCAATTTTAGACTGCCAGATCACCCGGAGTTTGAGTATATACGGGGCACCATCGAGCAAGGAGTAGGACAGACAGCTGGAGCTTACATAGCTATGGAGACGACACCCCCAGCGATTGTTACAGAGTTCGAGGATGTATTTCTGGAGGAGTTGACAGTCCTACCGTCTGATAGAGAGGTGGAGTTCACTATTGAGTTAGTGCCCGGAGCAACGTCGGTATCTTCAAATGTATACCGGTTGGCAAAGAAGGAACTGGATGAGCTGAAGCTACAGTTAGAGGAGTTGCAGATCAAGGGATTTGTCCATCCTAGTGCATCACCCTGGGGAGCACCAGTGTTATTTGTACCAAAGAAGGATGGGATATTCCGTATGTGCATTGATTATAGAGCCCTTAATGCTTTGACTATCAAAAATAAGTACCCTCTGTCGCGAATTAATGATCTGTTCGACCAACTGACATGAGCGGTGGTGTTCACAAAGATTGACTTGAGATCAGGTTATCATCAGGTAAAGGTGCGTATAGATGACATTCCAAAGACAACATTCAGAACTCGTTATGGTCACTACAAGTTCTTGGTGATGCCTTTTGGACTGACGAATGTGTCTGCCGTATTTATGAACCTGATGAACAGAGTCTTCCACCAGTATCTGGACCAGTTCGTAGTAATCTTCATCGACGATATCTTGGTGTATTCAAAGAGCCACGAGGAGCACAGAGAGCACTTGAGGCTAGTGTTAGAGACGCTAAGACATGAGAGACTTTATGCAAAGCTGAGTAAGTGTGAGTTTCTCCTAGATCGTGTTGCTTTACTTAGACACGTTATCTCAGGAGATGGCATTTTGGTAGATCCAGCAAAGATTTCATCAGTTGAGACGTGGCCGATCCCTACCAACATCTCGGAGGTAAGGAGTTTCCTAGGACTTGTCGGATATTACCGGAGGTTCATAGAGAACTTCGCAAGGATCGCAGAGCCGATGACCCGCTTGACCTGCAAAGAATACGAGTTCACCTGGATAGAGGAGTGTCAGACGACATTCAATGAGCTGAAGAAGCGTCTGACTACGGCACCTATCTTGGCCATACCTTTTGGACCCGGAGGAATCGTGATCTACAGCGATGCATCCGAGAAATGATTAGGATGCGTCTTAATGCAGCATAGGAAGGTTGTGGCCTATGCCTCTAGGCAGTTGAGGACCCATGAGAAGAACTGCCCCACTCACGACTTGGAGCTTGCCACAATGATCTTTGCTTTAAACCTTTGGAGGCACTATCTATACGAAGAAGGAGTGGAGATATTCACTAATCACAAGAGCCTGAAGTACGTCAACACCCAAAAGGACTTGAATTAGAGACAAAGACGTTGGCTCGAGGTGATGACAGACTTTGAGATAGAGCTATAGTACCATCGAGGAAACGCCAATGTAGTAGCTGACACTTTGAGCTGGAGGCCCATGGCATTCTTGTTGACTACCCAACAATATCTGTTGAGAGATCTGGAGCAGTTGGGTATAAAGGTCATTATGCCCGGAGCTGACGGCCAGTTGTCAAGTTTTCAGTTGCAATCAACATTGGTCGAGAGGATCAAGGCTGCCCTGCCAACAGATACCAGATTCCAAAGGCTTCGACAAAGGACCGAGGCTGGAATACAGATAGGATTGCGCATACACGAGGACGGGACTTTGAGATATGGAGATCGCCTCTACGTGACGAATGGAGAACTTCGTCAAGAGCTGATATCGGAGGCGCATAGTTCAACATACTATATTCATCCAAGAGGCACAAAGATGTACAGAGACTTGAGGCAATACTATTGGTGGCATGGAATAAAGAGGGAGATAGCCCATTTTGTGGCAAAGTGCCTGGTGTGTCAGCAAGTCAAGGCTGAGCATCAAAGGTCTGCAGGCTTACTTCAACCACTCCCAATACCTGAGTGAAAATGGGAGCACATCGCTATGGACTTTATTACGGGCTTTCCGAGGGGTCCTAGTGGTCGTAATTCGGTATGGGTGATCGTAGATCGACTCACCAAGGCTGCCCACTTTTTACCCTTCAGAGTTGGGCAATCTACAGAGGTCTTAGCAGATATGTATACGAGAGAGATCGTGCGACTGCATGGAGTGCCAGTTAGTATAGTGTCTGACAGGGATACGAGATTCATATCTTACTTTTGGCGGAGTATGCGAGAGAGTCTTGGTACCCGCCTAAAGTTCAGCACATCGTATCACCCGCAGACAGATGGCCAGTCCGAGCGCACCATTCAGACACTGTAGGATATGTTGAGGGCGTGCATGCTTGATTTTAGTGGATCATGGGAGGACCATTTATATTTGGTCGAGTTTTTCTACAACAATAGCTATCAAGCGAGCATTCAGATGGCTTCCTATGAAGCATTGTATGGTAGGAAGTGTCGTTCCCCGGTATTTTGGAGCGATGTAGGCGAGAGACAGATTCTAGGGCCAGAGTTGGTTGTTCGTACAGTGGAGAAGGTAAATAAGATCCAAGGACACCTGCGAGCAGCACAGGACAGAGAGAAGCATTGGGCAAATGCGCATCGACGACCCCTAGAGTTCTAGATTGGAGATCATGTGTTTCTAAAAATCTCGCCTACCCGGGGGACTATCAGGTTTCGAGGCAGAGGAAAGCTGAGTCCGAGGTACATCAGACCGTTCGATGTGTTGGAGCACATCGGAGAGGTTGCTTACAAATTAGCCTTGCCACAGACTTTAGAAGGAGTGCATGACGTCTTTCACGTATCTCAACTAAGGAGGTACATGCAAGATCCGAGTCATGTGCTTGACCACTCGAAAATCACTGTCGAGCCAAGTTTTTCATACCAGGAGGAGCCTGTAGAGATTCTGGACATAAGCGAGAAGGTGTTGCGAGGTCAGACTATCCCTCTAGTTCGTATCGCATGGAGGCATCATGCACCAGGCGAGTCAACCTGGGAACGAGAGGATGATATTCGATAGCGTTTTCCCTATCTATTCGAAGGCCTAGGTATCTTGTAGCATTTTTAATTCAGCCTATAGTTTTTACCATATGTCTGTTTTAATTTCGAGGAAGAAATGCTCTAAGGACGGTAGATTGTAAACTCCCTCGACCAAATTTAGGTTCACTTAGCTTAGATAGAGAGATTAGGGTTAATTTAGAGATAATTAGAATTTTATTATAGTATTTTATATTTGTTGTGCAATATTTATATTACTTAGTATACCTTACCATTGCTTCGATATTTAGAGCACTACACTGGCTATTACCCTCAAACAAATTCCATACGCTTTTCCTAGACATGTCAGCCTACTATTCTGACCCTTGTGTAACTCACAAATACTCTATCTTGTGCTTCATTTTAGTCGCACAAAAATTATTACAAACGTCCGTGCTTAAATTCAATTAATTCCAACTTTGCATTCTTTGTCTGTTCTAATCGAAATTGGAAACACAACATCAACCCGTTTTGTCCAACCCAAATTATGACATTATTCTATTCTAAGTATATTACGTCTATGACACTTGCGTTCTACCCAATTTTAACCCTATTTATTTCCATTTAATTAAAGAATACCTTGTGTATTAATTTTAATTAAATTAATGCAATGACCCAACCTCACCCAAAACTAGACCCAACTCCTACCCAAACCCACACTCACACCCTCAAGACTCATACTAAATACCACACACCATTTTAGTGCATTACATCACACCAAAAATAAGGTGTTATCCGCATCCGATGCCAAAATTTTCCTTATTGTGCAAATTCCCAATTGTCAAGGGCTTTTGTGCAATTTCTAAATTTTCAAGGACTTTTGTGCAAAGAGGAGGGTGAGGTGTTCACCTCCCATTGGAAGAAACACATGGAGAATCCTCCTCCCTCCATTCGTTCATGACCAAATTTAATGCATCTACATGCATTAATGTAGCCTACCAAATAATAAATGTGTTCACACCTAAACCTAATCCCCTCCACCCTTATAAATAAACAACCCGACCTCCTCCCTTAGCTCACCACTGCCACCTCTGCCTCCGTCTACCCCTGGCCCGACTCCCCCTCCGACCTCCCTTCTCCCAGGCACCCCCTGCCGCCACCCCCAGCCGCTGCTCCCCCGCCAGCAGCCACCATCACCAACATCACCTCCACCACTCGACTTCCCCGACCCGAGCCCCGACTTCCCCCACCGTAGCCACCACCACCACAGTCCACCACCGCCACCTTGTCCACCACCCCCAGTCTCTCCACCATCGTCCCCACCAATACCACCACCCCCTGGTAACCCTTGTCGACACCACCAATAGCAATACCACCAACACCAACATCAGCAACACCACCACCACCACCCGACCACACTGCTCCCTGACTCCCCTCTGCTCACCCCCGCCGCCTCAGCCACCCTCGTCCACCGCCACCATCACCACCGACCACCCACGACCCCTCCCCCGCCGTCGACCACCCTCGGCCACCGCCCCAGCCGCCGCTGCAACTACTGCAACTGCTGAACTGCTGTTGCTGCTGCTGCCGTGTCCTGTGCACGTCCCCTGCCGGAACCCCGCCCCCCCTCGCGCGGCGACGACCTCGTACGGCGGACATACCCCCCTGGACACAACACAGAGGTACACCCTCACCTATAATTATATGTATATGTATATATATGTATATGTATATATATATATATATATATATATATATATATATATATATATATATATATATATATATATATACATAATATATGTATTATATATAGATATAATTATGTATAGTATATGAGTATATAAGTATATGTATATTATGTATATATATATATATATATATATATATATATATATATATGTGTGTGTGTGTGTGTATATTATATATATACTATTTATATATATATATATATATTAAGTATATAAGTATATGTATATGTATATATATATATATATATATATATATATATATATATATATATATATATATATATATATATATGTATATTAAGTATATAAATATATGTATATTATGTATATACTATTTATATAGATATATATTACGTACATAAGTATATGTATATTATGTATATATATATATATAAAAGTGGCTGCTGCAACATTAGATGGGAACGAGAGAGAGAACAAAATTCTAAAGAATCAGTAGAGAATTTCATCTCTAAAAGCCGAAGCATTTTTATATCAACATTAAATGCATGTTCCGGAGTTAGCAACACTTTCATGCTAGTCCTGGAAGGGAGTTGGCAAATAGCGTTTCACAAGTTCTTTCGAACTTGCTACCTCTTGGAAGGGAGACTACAGAGTCGGTTTAATCTTATTTCGAACAACGTCGGTCCTGGCCATCCAAGCTGGTCTGTTATAATTTACTAGTGATTTTAATTTTATTTATTTTTTTCTCCTAGCAAACTTGACTTACATTCAGGAGTTAGTCTTCATTGACACGTACGTATTTGTCCGAATTTCAACAACAATAATGACAGGGATTCATGGTAAAAGAACTGGAACTAGTACTCCCTTAGCTCAACGGGAGCAATTCAGAATGCATGAATCATGAACCATTAGGGTAGATAGTCCGGAGTCATCCACAAAATGTAGTAAATTATCTCCAACCTCAAAAAAATATATTTTTATATTATGCTATTCTTAAAATTGTACAATTCCAACACATTATCCATCAAATAATAAACAACTATTATTTATTTCTACATAAATTTATTTCTTCACAATTATTTAATATAATCATATACATTAATATTATATTATTAATATTATTTATTGAGATAATATTATATTATTTTATATTCTTTAATATTAATTAATATTATTTTATAATATTTATACTTAAAATTTTGTACTAACTTTATTCAAGGTTGGTCAACCAATGACTTTGATAGTACTAATTTTTGTAGATTTAGTTTCTTTCGAGAAGGATACGATGAAAATGGAAATGATTTACAACTATTCTAAAAGTGTTTTAGATTTTTTCTAATTTTAATGTTGTTGTAAAGCTTTAAGTTATTAAATTTCAATGTTGTTGTAACGTTTAGACTTTTTAATTTCAATGTTGTTGGTGGTGGTGTTATTTTAAATTTTGATCTACTTGTTTATGTATTTTACGTCAATATTTTAATTTTAAAAAATTTGATGTTATTCTATTAATTTCTGTCAAATTATTTAAATGCCATTTTGTTAATCAAATGAATCTAATAAACAAAAAAATTAATATTCATAACAAATATATTCAATATTAGATTCTATTGGAAGACCTCAACAAAAATATTTTAATGGTATAATTATTATGTTATTTATACTTATAAATTAAAAAATATGGTAAGTTAATTAAGTTTAGTGTTTAACATATGTAGGATATATTAGTAATTAAGTACAATTTGAAGGATAAAATTGTCCTGCATAATGGATTCTCAAATTTGATATTTTTTTTCTTTTTTTCTTAAATTTGAGGCTCAAAGACCCTTGTCCCAAAAATTTTTGAGAAAATTCACTAACTAACATTTACAACTTAATATTAGTTAGTACATGCTAAATAACCTAGTATAGTAAGGTATTGATCTAGATAACTTAGTATGGACCTAGAAATGACCTAGAAATATCACCCTTAACTAGTTAAACATGTTTATCATTTTAAATCACTAACTAACATTTACACTCCATCTTTAGGACTCTTAGACTCCAATTTGAGCACTGACTACTGTTTCTTGCTCAGGACCACAGGCGAGTACATTCTCTGACAGTTTTTCTTACTTTGATGATTACTATGATATCAGTTTTGTAGTATTATACTTGATTACTGACACGATGGTACACGGGCTAATATGTATGGATCCTAGTCATGAGGAGTCGTGAATGGTCCTTGGTATTAGTCGGGGGATGGAGAAATGTTAGTTGATTATGTTATCATACCCCCACTTACTTGTGCATAGCTCACCCTCACCACACACATGGTGTAGCCTGATATTATTACTTGTGCATAGCTCCCCATATATGATTGGCCTGATCCCCTTACTTGTTCTTGTGTATAGTCAATCATACATGATTTACCTGACCCCTTACCCGTACTTATGTATAGCCAATCATATATGGTAGAGGCTGATCTTATCCCAAGCCGATCACATAATAAACTAATATTTCAAGGCACATAATGGGTATTCATTCTTCCAGTTTATATTGATGAGCTATCTTTTACCTGTTCTTTTAAAGTTTATCATTTACATGTTTATCTATTCCTGACTGTTCTATTATTACTTCCATCTTATATTTTTATTACTTATTGTTTTATATTTTTTGTTAACTTAATGGAACTGCTGTTAGTTTATGTGCTTCGCTCCAATCTTGACTGAATAATATTTTTCAGAGGCTTAGAGGACTTTTGTCCTACCTTCTATGGACTGGGAGTAGATGGGGGTTATATCTAGGAGCCTCAGGAGGAGACAGTTCCAGGAGAGGAGACACTAGTAGTGACTTAGCTAATTTAGCATTTTTATATTGTACTTGATTTGTTCCCAGCTTCGAGACTCATGAGTTGTATTATTTTGAAACTTATATTGGTGTTGAGATGGCTATACTTTAGACTTATCATTGGTGATTTGATATGTATATTTCTAGACTTCTTTTGGATTCTTTTATATAATATCGTGCATTTATCATCGTCCTTATTGATTATTGTGAATGAGTATTGATATTGCCATTATATTCATCTTGTCCTCCTTATGGAGTTGAGATTATGATTGCCAGGTTATGATATTTTATTATGAGATGTTGATAGATAGTATTATTGACCTAAACAGTGTTCTACGCCGTTGTTACGGCGTAGGCTTGGCGTTGCCACATACTCATGTCCAATTATATTGATGCGAGTCGTGACAACGGGGTTCTGAAATATGAACTAAACGTCTGTGCCATATGACGGCAGCAGACGTGACGATAGCAACATGACTAAAACTCAAAGGTTGAGTTGATGGAAGATAAATAAACTCTAAGTGGTACAACTGTCACTTCCTATGAGAACGACCAATCATCTGGCCTGTACGAGGATCCTTCATAAAACATGTGAGAGAATCAAAAGAAATAATAAATCCACTTTCACAAAGGCTACTAACTGATATGAGTTTTAAAGTAAGATGGAGAACATGTAAAATAAAATAAAGATTAAAAGTATCAAAAATAATGAAACCAGATTGAGTGATGACCAACTGAGGACCATCAAATGTATGTAAAGCAAAAAAGTGGGATAACAGAGGTGTAATAGTAGATAAAAGATTAATGTCAGAAGTCATATAATAAGAAGCACCAGAGTCTAATATCCAAGAAGTTGACGTACCACTAGAGGCATATACAGAGGAGCTAGCAAAGACATGCTAGCGCTGGAGCCGGAGCTGGAGTTAGAGCTCTAACTGAGTAAGACGGTGCTAAATATCTGTCGATGTCTGTGTACTATCAAAAATGTTAGCTTGAGGTACCAGAGAGAGAGTCGAGGAGGAACTCTTTGTCTTTATCTGCTTGAAGAATTGAATCTTTAAATGTGGATGAAGTAGAAAATAATTATCCCCTGAGTGCCCAGCCTTCTAGCAATGAGAATAAATCAGACTAGACCGCTAACAAGTATAACAGGTGGTAGCATAATGACCAGACTTTCTGCATTGAGTACATAGATGACGCTTTTTTTATTTTTTTTTAAAGCAAGATGACCGCCTGAACCATTCTTCTTTGGCAACAAGAATAGTTATAAATTGCTAAGAGAAAGAGAGGAATTTGGCATAAGATGTATTACTCTATTGAACTTTAAGTAGTGTGGACCTTAAATTTAGCTGCTATTGTGCTTTAGCAAGAAAAGAAGTGGCTAGTTGAGGCCGGATACACTGGCTCGGATGATAGCACGGTGCTTCGAAGGAGCAGAGATGGAAGAACAAAAAAAAAAAAAAAAAACTTTATAGCTCTGATACTATGAAAGAAATCAACAATATTGATTTTATTAATTGATGGTATAAAAAGCCATACAACTATAAATATATAGATGGAGAACGAATCCATATTCGTGTAGGAGTAGAAAAAGAAATATGTATCCATATAGAAAAAAAAAATCTAATCCTAAATTTAATTAATATGTAGTCCTAAATACAACTAATCTTAACAGTAATTGCCCTTTCTATGAAGAGTTATTGTGATAATTTGCCTATTTAATAGGGAATTACTAACATGTGTCACGTCCATGGCTTTAATAGATGGTTACCATTTTCAGGGGATTGCTCCCATATGTAAGTAGCTGCTGCAACATTAGACGGGAATGAGAGAGTCGGTTTAATCTTATTTCGAACAACGTCGGTTCTGACCATCCAAGCTGGTTGTTCTATCATTCTAGAGGTTTGCTCTTTATTTAGCAACTTCGTTGCTTTCAAGCAGTTTTGAATACTAGCTGTTCTGTTGTAATTTACTGGTGATTTTTTTTTTTTTTTCAAGGTTGGTCAACCTATAACTTCGATAGTACTAATTTTTGTAGATTTAGTTCCTTTCCAGGAGGATACGATGGAAATGAGGATAATTTATAACCGTTCTAAAAGTGTTTTAGATTTTTTTATTTATTTTAATGTTGTTGTAAAGCTTTAAGTTATTAAATTTCAATGTTGTTGTAACGTTTAGACTTTTTAATTTCAATATTGTTGGTGGTGGTGTTATTTTAAATTTTGATCTACTTGTTTATGTTTTTTACGTCAATATTTTAATTTTAAAAAATTTGATGTTATTCTATTAATTTCTGTCAAGTTATTTAAATACCATTTTGTTAATCTAATAAAAAAAAAATTAATTTTAATAACAAATATATTCAATATTAGATTCTATTGGAAGATCTCAACAAGAACATTTTAATGGTATAATTATTATGTTCTTTATACTTATAAATTAAAAAATATGGTAAGTTAATTAAGTTTAGTGTTTAACATATGTAGGATATATTAGTAATTAAGTACAATTTGAAGGATAAAATTGTCATGCATAATGGATCCTCAAATTTGAGAATTTTTTCTCTTTTCTTAAATTTGAGGCTCAAAGACCCTTGTCTCAATTTTTTTGAGAAAATTCACTTAAATCTTGGTTGGAGATGGCCTTAGCATACCAAAAACCTGACCATGTAACAATTTAAACAAGAATTAGCTAGGAATAAAATATATGGATCATGAAAAATATAAAGAGTTTGCTGTGCCGGCAGCTAAACTTTGGCCAGTAAGAAACCCTATCCAACTAAATCAAAGTCGGTTTAGAAAAAATCTACAACGAAATCCAGACCCTTCCGTAATTAGGAAATGTGAACTTGAAAAGTGATATATGAGTTTCCTAATTTAGCTTCACCTGAACAAACTCACCTCTCTGAGAGTCTGTCTATATAAATTAAATCATTCAACAACAACAACAACAACAACAACAACAACAACAAAAAGTCGGTTGTAACAATGGACTACGACGAAGTCTCGAGCTGCTGCTCCTCCGCCACCCGGGGCGGCGGCCATCAACACCCTCTCCCTCTCGACGAGCGATTCAGCGACGTGTCGGAACCGATGCGGAAGAAGATGATCGAGGCGGCAGCGGACACGGTGCGACAATGCCTCTCGGACACGACGGAGAAGTTGGCCACGCGCATCATGTCGTCGTCGCCCTTGCCAGCTGGTCGATACGAGCTCGTCGCCCTCCTCGCACAGCAGGTCATAGAAGCGGAGAGGCTTGGGTTCGACGTGGAAGGATACAAGGGATTCTTCATGGACGTGCTGTCGAGGCTCCGCGAGTCTGATCACGTTCGCTTGTACCACGACCTCATCTACTACTGATCAATCCAAAATCCATTTTGTCATAAGATGTTCAGTTGCTGTGAGGTATTGTACGACACAGGTCGATGATCAAAAACTTGTTTTGCTCTTTTTGTTTAACATAACACATGCATAATAAAACGGTTCGATTGGTTCAGAACGTAACATTAGAGATTTCTTGTAATGTTTTGCGGATTGCTGTGAGATATCGTAACAACACAGGGTTAGTTGAATGATCAACGATTAATGGCTGTGAAGTTAATCGAGTTTTTTAGTGAAATAATTGTCATAGCTCCAGTCATTATTCTTGTCCAAGTGAAAATGCCGATAATGATCTAGTCTATTCCATCAAGGAAGAAATGTCTTTTTGGATAGACATATCCATTTACAAGACATCCTCTAGTCATATCTTTTCACCCGAATTAAATTTAAAATAAATAAATTAATAAGTTATTAAGTAACTAAATTATAATGGGGGCCACATTGAGAAGTGTCCAATAATAATACTTTTGAAGATCCTGAGCCAGTGTAGGCCTGCTGCCAAAAGCAGACTTCATTGTCTACTTTGATCGCTTATCTAACTCAAGAATCTAAAACTATGTTTTACGGACCAAAATACGTGTATATATATATATATATAAAGAATATATATATATATATATATATATATATATATATATATATATAAAGAAATTAAATAACGTGTGAGTTTAGAAAAAAAATTAAAAATCTATCATAAAATATATTCAAAATTTAAATTATATTTCAATTAACTACAAAATTTTATCTAATTAAACACATCTCCAAAATTTAAAAAATATATTTATAACAATTATATTTTAAATATATTCAAATCATATTTAAATATTCTAATATAATTTAAATTTATATCTGATATTTTAATAATATCATAAAAAAAATTTGATACATGCAACACATATAAATAGCGTCCAATACCGTGTCTGATGGTGACCGCATCAGAAATTTAGGCCAACCCACTTGAGATAACCAACCAATCTACAACGAATGTCAAGACAGATCAAACAGCATATATGTTGACGCCACCTGGACAAATTTTAAACTATATAACTCAGATAAAATTACAATATTGAATAAAAATATGTTGAACCCATTGCCCAAATGTTTAACCCCCTCACCAAACTCAAGAAGAAAGAGAGAGAGAGAGATTACAACTAAAATCACTCATCAAATCCCGTAGCGATTTTCTTGATCCAAAACAGATCACCTCTTCCTGTTGTCTCGAACGGCAAGCCCTAAGAGCAAACTGCGGACTTTCTCTTAGATTTTCTATGGACAAGCGTCCTCGAATGTCCTGTGTGCGCTCTTCCCATGCCTCCACCCTCAACACATATAAATAGGTTGAGAAATCGTATTTTAGGTCATAGGAAGCCCTTAAATAGTCCAACACAAATGCTAGCCGTCCGCACGAAACAAACAGTACTGATTAAAATCCAAAACTGATATCATTAACTAGTTAGCTGATTATCGGATCTACCTATCTTATTGCACTTTATTTCGTACTTGTATTAGCGAATTTGTCATCTTGAAACTCTTTCAGGATTGTATTATGTCATATTCAGACTTATTTTATTCTGTACACTAATAGTCTAATTTTCTCTATGTGCTTCCTTATTTATATTTGTGGATGAAATTAGTTTACTATTTGTATTTATATTATAGACTATGGATCGTATCATACAGCTTAGGTGCGCTCCAACAGGTCCATTAAATTGGAATGCCCTTAGGAGTGTGCTTGTTAGCCATTGTCATATGTGGCTTGGTTTCGTACTTTTGGAACTGGGGCATGATAAGCCTCGACCGAGCCGAACTCGACTAGAGTTCGGTTTGGACCCTGCCAAAAGTGCTGACTCAAAATATTTGAATTCTGACTGGGAAGCAGAACCCCCAAGTGCGAGGCCCTAGAGATGTCGTAGGCGGTTCATAGAAATCTTCTAGTATAATGCCGTATTTGGCTCATCATAATTTTTTTTATTGCATATGTATATGTTTGATCTTACTTTTCTGCAAATGCATGTTAGACGAACAAAGCAAAGTGTGATATATTTGATACACATTAGGACAATGCTAAGTCTAAGTATCAATATTATAGAGATTGCATGATTATTAGTGATATTATATTGTTAAACTTAATCGATTAGCCATATTCAAAAACTCAACTTAATGGGCTAACATCAACTGGAGCAATCCCCTTGTTGCCCATCTTCATACGTCCAAACCTACCACCTCGGTATGACGTGAAGATCCTCCTCTACGAAGTGGCATGATACGATGCTCCCGTATCCATAACCCAATCGTCGTCATAACACTTGCCACAAGCTTCCACAGTGTCGATTGTTGTGATGATGATATCTCCTTTTCTTCCTGATCATCCTTTTCTTTGGCTTTCTCAGCTTTGAGCTTCATCCATTTCTTCTTAATATGACCCCTTTCGCCACAGGCCTCCTTGCGGTCCACAGTCGTAAGATCCCAAGAACTTTTTTATGTCCTCGCCTGTGACTTAAGTCTTCACTTCCCGTAGGAAGCAACCAAAGCAGACTCCTGCGATAATTTAACATACTTTTGTCGGACCTCCTCGTTTAACAAACTACTTTTGACTACCTCTATCATGACAACTCTACCAGGCGTGGAGTTGCTCACCGATACCATCAGCGTCTCTCATCTTTTCGGTAGAGAACTCAAAAGCAGAAGCGCCTAGAGCTCATCATCAATCACTATCTTTATCTTAGATAGCTGATTGATGATACCCTGAACCTCGTTCAGATGTTGTGCCACTAGGGCATCTTTCGTGTACTTCGAATTAACGAGTTGGAGAATAAGAAATGCCTTGTTCCCAGCTGTCTACCTTTCGTACGGCGAATGTAGCTTCTCCCACAAATGCTTTTGTTGAACTCTCCATAGACACGAGATAAAAAACCGAATCGTACAACCATTGGCAAATTTATCCAACGACCTTCTGATCGAGTTATTTTCAGTCATCAACAACTTTGTACGATGGCTTTGCGATGTCGTCCTCCTACGGACCATGCAAGTCCTTGCACCAGAGTAGATACTCCATTGGCAAATTTATCCAATGACCTTATAAATCGTCCGCTTCCCCCAGTGAGGGTGATCATACATGTGTTTATCTGCTCCGTAGACATTGTTGTACTTCCCCCTGGTAAACCCGAGAGCTTTGATACCCGATGTTGGGATCGGACCAAAGCCAAAATCTTTGATACCAAATATTAGGACTGGAACGCCGATAACGTACTTTGATACTGTGTCTGAAACTGACTCGAAGTATACGGATGGTGCCCCGGTAGCATAACATCTAACCGAGATTCAGGATATTATCAATCAAATATCAATCAGCTGTCTGCGATAAAGATGGTGATTGATGATGAGTTTCAGGCCCTTTTGCTTTCGAGTGCTCAACCGAAAAGCTCGGAGACATTGGTGGTGTCAGTGAGCTACTCCGTCCCTTGTGGAGTTGTCACGATGGAGGAAGTCAAAATCAGCTTGTTGAACAAGGAGATCCGGCATAAGCAAGTGCAATCGTCGCAGGAGTCCTCTCTGGTGGCTTCACGGGAAGGGAAGACCCAAGTCACAGGCCAGGAGAGGGAGGAGTTCTCGGGATCTTGCGACTATTGACCACAAGGATGACTGCTATAACTGTGATGAAAGGGGTCATATCAAGAGGAACTGCATGAAGCTCAAAGCTGAGAAGGCCAAAGGCAAGGATGATCAGGAGGATCTCACGGCTATGGGAGATCTCATCATCGCAGCAACCGACGAAGAGGAACCTTGTGGCATGTGTCATGATGGCCATTGGGTCATGGACACGAGGGCGTCGTATCACGCCACTCCATATATGAGGATCTTCACGTCATACCACGACGACATGTTTGGATATGTGAAGATGGGCAACAAGGGGACGGCTGCAGTTGTAGGCATCGGTGATGTGTACTTAACAAACGAGCTTGGTGAGAAGTTTGTTCTCAAGGATGTGCGATATATATCGAGTTTGCGCTATAACATAGTTTCGGTAGGGAGGCTGGCGGATGATGGTTGTCGCAGTTTGTTTGGGGACAAAGATTGGATGCTTATGAAGGGTTCTTGACAGCTGGCTCGAGGAGATTTATGTTATGGCGTGTACAGGCTCAAGCCGTCGAGTTGTACAGACAGGCCACAGACATCGGATGGAGGCTCTAGGGATATTCGACAGGAGTTGGATCATCGAGAACTTGCTGAGGAGGGGCTTCGAGATGCTTTGAGGATTACAGAGGATTCGGTTCGTCGAGACAAAGCGACGAATGGTGATGATCCAAAAATTGAGTTTCAGTATGTCGGTCCCATGACAGCTGGTCGATCTCCAGGTAGTGGTTGCTTCACGGATCCGATTTTTGCGATTGGTGGTTTGCCATAGCTTCATGGAACGATATTGGTTTCAGCAGTTCGAGGCTAGGGAGGAGATCAAGATTTGCAGCAAACTCAATCTGAGGCAGGAGCGTCACCATTCATACAGTTTTGGGGAAGCTGTAGGTCATCGACGGCATGTAGAGTGCGTGATGTTCTGCTCGAGGATGCATGTGTATGGGGGAGCTTCAGGTTCGGACACGAAGGTGGACAGATTCAGGAGTTCGAATATCGGAAGAATCGTACCGTCCGCTTGGTTGCGCCAGCCAAGGGTGAAGAAGCTCGTCGGAACGTTAACACGTTCCAGTGGAAGATGGAAGTCGGGGACATGCAGCCAAGACTCTCGGTGAGGCTG